>ML675620.1:57929731-58090815 GCA_007922155.1 Mesoclemmys tuberculata | reverse complement strand
CGCCACCATCTGAGGCATTCCACCCGCAGTGATTTACCTCTCCACTGGCTGCTCTGGGTGCCCAAAACAGCACTCCTGCACTGCTGGGAGGGGTGTGTGACTGCTCTTGAGGTTTCCCTTTGCTTCCTCATCATTTTCTGCAGGGAAGAAAAGAAATCTGTGGGGGACATGAATTCTGCATGTGCATGGTGGCACAGAATTCCCCCAGGAGTAACTTTCCTGAGTATCTACGAAGACAAACCTGTTGTCCTTTGCAGTGAACAGAAGTAAATATCGAGAGAGTCATTCTTCTAGTCTCAAGTTTTAAAAGGTTAGGATGGGGAGAAAGAATGGGTATATCAAAGGAGTCAAGAGTGAGCATGATCCACATTACACTAATGAAGTGCTCAATTAGGCATTCTCTTCTTAGATCTTAATCCTGCTGCTGAGTAGGAATAACTGGATAGCTGCTCCACAGCATACTTATTAATGTAGGACATCATATAGCTTAAGTACATTGATGAAAGGGGTGCTTGCTTTTGAATAAGCTTTTTCCTAATTGCTTGGGTTTGCCCTGGGAATTCTGTAATACTTCTGCAAGTACTGCCTCTATTTATTACAGCCACACAATACACTCACGTTTATTCACAGTCTGTATCCACAATATCACAGAGGAGAGAATTAAGTTATAAATCACCTATTGCCAAGAGAGGGAGAAGAACCTAACACACTCTTTATCAGTGAAAGAAGCAGGACCCTGTCTTGGGTAAACATGCAGCAAAGTACACACTCACTATCATACATCCATTGTGCCTACGTGAAGGAATTGTTGGCCTTTATTCAGGTCAGAGATTTACAACTTTACTATAACAACAGAAAACCTCCCCAAAATGACTCCTTATTGAAACTAAAACCAAAAGTAATTGAAATGTCTTTGAAATATATATTCCTTCATAGTGCAAGCAAAAGATAGGTATGAGCAATAGGTATCGGTAATATCACTATCTGCTCTAATTAATACATTGAAACTGGCAAAAAAGGCTCATGGTGGCAGACTGGATACTCTAGAGAATGCTGATATTCCAGATTTCAAATCCTGAACTGGAGAATATCATTATTATTTGGACAGCATAAATTGTTCCTTATATATAGTTAAAATGGAGAGTGATAGCAATCACGTATTTTGTCTAACTTTTGTGTAAACATTATGGCTGATTAGCTTGGAAATTTGACAGCAGTCAAACGTATCCACATTCTAGAAAGCTTCAAATATTGCTTACTTTGAGGGGTTTCCCCCCCAACCCACTCGCTAGGTGCTTAGCTAGTTCTGCAATTTTGTAGGACTCGAATAAGCCTTGGACCTTAACCCTGCAGTACACAAAGCGAATCTGCAGAAAATGAATTGCTTTGAAAGAGATTTTCTTCCTTCCCCAGATGTAAAAGACCAGCCCACAAAGCCCACTGGGGGAGGAGGGGAGATCTGGATTTGCTGATCCATATCCTACTCTTCCTTTTATAAATGTTTCTTTTGTGGGTCTACTAAAGTGATATTGCCAACAACTGATGCAATCATCCTGAAGGATCTTCTTCACACAAAGTGAACATCACCAGACTGACCCCTCCTAGCTGAGCCCTAGATATCACAGAAAATAAATTCATTGCCACATATGGCTACAGATGGCCTTGCAAGATCAATATCTATGGTGCCAGGGAGTAAACTGTCAGTATTTCTACATTTCACAGAACTGGTGCAGAGGTCCCTGAACACTGCCTCTGCTGTAGTAGTGAGGGCACTGAGTCACACTCCAGACACCAGCCATAAAAGCTCTAGAACTCTATTGCTGAGTGAGGGAACAAAACTGTTCCCTCAAGTCCATAGTATATCATTAGTACTCTTCTGTTCTATTCTCACAATTTCCTGGACAGTCCCTTTGGATTCAACACCACTGATAACCACAGCCACTAGTAATAACCTTAGAGAGAAATCAGTTAAAAATGGAACCAATACAGGAGGTGGATTCTCCAACGATAATACCGGTATAAGGCTAGTCTGTTGCCAAACAACCACATGGAAACCTTAAAGGACTTTAAACATCAACATGAAACATCTTCTAACATGACATCACAGGTGAGGGAGGACGAGTATGAAATATCTTCCTTTCCTTGGAATGCTTGTGTAAGAGGGGGATGAAAATTTCAGCCACTACATTTAGGCGTGTACAGGAGCTATTATCAAGTTGTACCCCACAGGAGCAACATAGTGAAAAAAGGGAAGGTGGAGTGGGAAGCATGTAAAGCTGGCCAGCTACCTGCGTGCAGTGGGGAGGGGAGTATATGTTGTAAGGCTGTTGCATATTGCACTCACTACAGTGCAAATGGCGAGTTCTAGGAGATGATGTGTGTCTCAATACTCCCCTAGATTAGTGCAGCTCCCCAAATACACAGGTTTGTCATTGAATGCCACAGTTTAGCCCAATGATTAATTAGAGGTCTTTACAATCGCAGGTGCATTTCATTTTTTCATTGTTGTACAGTTATCTTGAGTTATTTTGGGACCTTTTGTGTATATGTATACAAAGTGTGTGTGCACATGCATACACACACACAAAGAGGCTTGGCAGCATTTGATTTTATATTATATATATATGATTGACAGATATGCTGATGTTTATTTTTAAGCAATTTTTTCAGTTTTAATAGGTTTAAATTTTCACACTTATGCAAAATTATGTGGGGAGGGTCAGACAATTATTTATTGACAATAGGCATTCAGATGCAAAACCATAAAGCTTCATAACCATTAATAAATTGTCAACATCCAATGTCAAAAAAAGTAAATATACTTAAATCAAACTCTAATAAATTCTGTGCATTTTTATTATTATTGATAAATAATCAAAATATTGAAATAATCAGAAAAATATTGAAATATTTTTGTCTGTTTGTGTGTGTGGTGAAATTGACATTTACCCAGCATTTACTGATAAAATTATAGTTCTTCCAAACCTATAAGTATAGCAGAGGCCATTATATCTGATGTCTACTGAAATACATTTAAATGGATTTGTGAACCTATTTTGTGATTTTTTTTAAAGTTAACAATAATAAAATGAACAGTGAAATTTAATAATACAGTGTAGACACAAGGAGAATAAAATCAAAATATATTTGAGATATTTCAACAGGTCAAATCACTTTAGCTATTCCATGTCCTCCATTAGCGGAGCAGTTTTCAATTTCACTCGTTTACTAATTGCTAATCTCACTGAAAGATGCTGACAAACTAAAACCTAGAAATAACAGTAAGATAGCACTAGTTTCTCAGGGGACCAATATGTGTGTTAATGCATGATTCCAATATGAATAATTCAGGATCTTCCTTTTCTGAAAACACTTTTTAGCTAACTAGGAACTAAGAAACATTGCATTAATTAAACAGGTTTAATAAGGGCGACTGTAATTTCTGGAATTTTTTATCTTGGTTAACCTTACTTGTTAGAACTTGAATTCTCTTTAGCTAAAGAAGGATGGCCTTGGGTTTAAAGGAAATAGTTGGAAGATCTGGGTTTGGATTCCAGCTCTGCAACACACTTTTGTGTAAATCACTCACTCTCTTGGTTCCTCAGTTTCCTCAAGTGTAGAAAGGGGACCATGGGACTTACCTCACAAGGCTGTTCTGAGCATTGAATATTACTTATCCAACAATTAGGAAACAGCTACTCAACAGACTAAAAAAGGCAATTTGTTGTGAGATTCTAAACTATCAGCTAGACCTTCCAATATGGTTCTCCTTTTGTGCACTCCACCAGTGAATGTGGACATATAACTGCCATATCTGGCTCTGGGAGAATGGCCCCAGTTCAAGAGTAAAAATCTGGGAATGAGGACAAGGGCAGGGGCAATTACAGAACCACTTCTCCCTCTTGCCAGTGTCTGAGGCATGGCTAAAGGAAAGAGTGTGTCCAAAACATGCCAATTTCCTCACTACAGTTTCAGCTCCTTAGGGCTGTTAGTGGCAGGTGTACATTAGTTCAACACTGAGGTGTCTTCAATTTATGCCAGAGGATTGGCTCTGCTCATGGTGGCCCCAGGGTCTTGGTACTGCAAAAGAGAGCTATACACCATCTTTGCCTCTTTGCCACACACTAATAGTCTCTGTGTACAGTCCTCCTAGACCCCAGATTTTTGCCTGTGCTATGAAATTCTCTATTATTTACTATAAGCTGAGTGTTATTGCTGGGTGTTGGCAGATTGTACACCAACAAATGTTTTTCTTCTTTAAATAGTTTGTTTAGAACTGAAGGAACTTCAGTGCGTCCAGAGAAGGATCTCATCTATGGGAACTACTTCAATGTCAAAGCACTTTAAACGGGAAAAGAAATATCTTATAGTCTTTTATAAGTGATTTCTTTAACGTTACTATGAGACTACATCAGCCTTACTAAAATGATTGCTGTGCCTTGGCTGATTCTTTTTCATATGAGTTATTTGTTATATAATCACTATTTAATTGTCATATAAACTTCTCTGACACCTCAAAGGAATTTACTATGATATTCTTATTGTTTAAATAATAACACACCTTATCCAGCTGACATGTGAGGTGTGAAGTCTTCCTATGTAGAATTCTGCAGTAGTAACAATATCATGCAAAGCACCTTTAGGTGCTGACACAAGCAAAGCATTATCCAAGATAATTTATTATTTATGCAACTCACAGCTATATTAAAGTAGCTCAGTATTTTGAGATGGCATAAACTTAATTCAGGATGCAGTTTGAAAGAACGTATGATTTCCTAGTTAGATTGTTTCAAAGCAGGTCTGAAAATATTTGTAATATTACTCCTGAATTAGTGAAAGAAATACTTAAATTATTTTCTGACTATTTTTTTATTTCTTTTTCAGGACTGATTCATGTAGATGACTAATATTCAGTGAACTCAATTACATTTCTTATTGTTCATTGTTCTTTTTTTTTATAATTACTGTTTCATTACACTCTTTAATCAAACAAAGATGTGCATAAGTCAGAGTGCAAAGTAGACATTGTCCATAAATATAATATTTCTGTAACTGATTCAACTTCTTTTTTCAGCTGCACAACCAGCTTATCTTATACTGTAATAGGAGGTGCTAAATATATGCTTTGCTCTTCCCTAGCACAGGCCATCCAAGGATATGAAAGCGCTTTACAAATATTTGTTAAGCAAGCTCTTGATTCTGCACACAGGACTTGCTAGAATACCTACGGAAGTTTTACATGTAGAACACTTATAGGCTGGGCTATAAGTCTCACAACACACTTGTGGAAAAGGTAGACACCATGACATACCTTTACTCAGTATCGCCTATGCCAAACATTTAAAAATCATGAGACTGGCGTAAAAATCATGAGGTTTTTAAAACAACAAATTTTGGGGTTTTTTATATGTCTTCTGGCTTTAGTCTTTAGGATTCATGTTTTTCTGCACAACTGTTAAGGAAGGAAGGATGGAAGAAAGGAAGGATTTGCTTCTGGTGTAATCCATGACTCCAGGAGCTGAAGCTTTAAGGAAAACACCAAATATTGTGAGACTCGTGATAAAATCAAGTCACTTGAGGCACAGAGAAATGAATGAGTTATTAACCACAAATTGGGGGCAGTTATTATTCCCAGTGCCCTTTCTCTAACACACCCTTTCTAGTGGCACTGAACAGGGCATATAATCACAAGGCACTCACTCCACAACAAATGAAAACATAAGGACAAAGAGAGAAGACATAATACAGACTTGAAACCTGATTCTGTAACCTCTGAATGCAAGCTCTGCTCCCTGGGAGTTCCCCAAATGAAGCAGCTGCAGAGTCAGGACCAAAGGAACAACAAAAACAAAAACTAGGTGATTAATTTGCCATTGAAACCTATTAGTGGAGATGATCAGTGCTCATCCTGAAAATCTACAAACCAGATTCTGGCCTCTGTACACACTCTATTGAAGTCAATGGGGCTTGTGTATGTATATTAGAAGGCAGGATTTGACCCTAAGGATGGTGGAAACAGAATAAAATGTATTGTAGAGATTACTGTTAAAAATACATAAGAGTTCTACTTAAGCATTTGAATAAGGGTGCAACTTGAAAAAGAGAAGTTGCAAATCCGAAACAATGTAAACACTTTATATAGGAAAAGAGATGGTAGGAAAAAACCTGACAGGCAACTACGGAATGAGAGAAAGAAGGAGAAGCAATACCGAGCTTGTGTTTTGGGTTGTTTTTTATATGTTTTTCTTCTAAAATAGTATCCTGAACTATTAAGAATGTAATTTCACTCTAATGGAATTCTTGCTCTAGAAGAATATTCTTTCCCAAGGGAAATATCTTTTCATAACTGGAGAAAAATATTTAGGCCCAGAGCAGAGGCATACAGATAGTGAGGACAAATCCTCCACTGATTTGCACCCCATGCGCAACCCCACTGGACTCAGTTCTGACTTTGTATCAATGGGGTTCTTAGGGTAAGATGACACAGTGGTAAAAAAAATCATGGGTCTGCACTGCCATGTTCATTATCACTGTCTCCCTCTCTCCGAAGGAGCTGCACGGGTGCTAGAGTGGTAGGAGATTTTCAGGGAAAGCTTGGTGCAGAAGCATGCTAAAGTGACGTACTGTGAGTCTCTGGCACCCTGGGGCCAATACTTTCTTCCCTTATCTCTGGCAGTGGCAGCACCCTGCCGGGGGGGTGTCTGTGGGCTCTTTTCCCCACTCTCTCCCACTCCACCCCCCTCTGCTGTGGGGGTGGCGGGTGTGGCTGGGAGCATAGATGACAGGAGCAGATGGCCCTGGGATGTCTTGTGGAGTGGGGTTGCTTGACGGGCTCTGGTCCCCATGGCTTCCTCATTGTGCCCAGGGGAGGGGCACAGGAGCCGGAAGAACGCTCCCCCACACCCCCACAGCATGAGCTCTTGGCCGCCGGCAGGCCTAAACTGGGGTCAGGGCAGCCACCGGGCCCTGGCCACCTGTGACAGCGAGGACAGATCCTCCTCCGAGGGCCTGTCCAGTGCCCCTCCTAATCTGGCACTCAGGGGGCATGCCCCCCCTTCCCTTGGTAGGCCACCATCATGCTAAGTGTTTACTCCTTTATAATTTGTATTCAGCTGCACTTCAAACTCTACCTCACAGCATTCAATCTCTCCATCAGCAAGTAACACTCAAGATTGCGTCCCTTCCAGATTAAGATTGCCTCAACTCCTCCAAATGCGATTTGTTTTCTTTTCCATTTTAATCCTCGATTTCAATATACATTTTCTCTCAACTAGTTCTGCAGCATTTAATTTGACTTTTGGAGATGACCAATTATCCAATTATTATAGCATCTGACCCCACCACTGGCAACCTTGACCTCAACAACAGTCTAAGGCAATTAACCACACAAACATGTCAGTTGAACTACCTGATGCCAATGACTGGGAGTTGTATTGCATCTTCCTTTGCAATGTGAATACAAAAGAAAAGAAAATGCTAGATTCTCTGCCTACTAGTACAACAATTCTTTTTTCACATCTGTCCCTAAAAATCTAGTGAACTTTCCTGAATTGAACAAATGTTCCCACCCATAAGTAGCAGAGAAAGTTTGTAACAGATTAACGTGTCAGCTTCAATGTAGAGCTAATACTTGGGGCCAAATTCTGCCATCAACATAATTCAGGCAAATCAATTGATTTGAAAAAGCAACGTGCAACTGCAGTTTTAGAAGGGTTGAATGTATTTATTTATTTAGGCCCCACAAATTCATAACTGTGGTTCATAAAAGCTATTCTGTTATTTCTGTAGTTCCCAAAATTTTACATCCATCATGCATAACATTTTGTATTATTGTTATTTTCTAAAGCTATATGGATTTAATCATCAATTCATGTTACAGAAAAGTAACATTCAAAGGACCCACATCTGCATTGAGAACTGTGGGGATGGACCACTGTATTTCCATGGTGTCAGCATAAACTTCAAAGGGGCTCTGTGTGGATGTAGGGGTGTCAATGCGGGATTGGGGCCTAAATAAGAAACAGTAAGGAATAGATTGGCCCTTTCACAGGGAAAGGGCCTTTAAAGGCCAGCAAACTCTACAAGTTTCCAACTCCCAACATTTCTACTATCTCATTCTATTTGTGAGTAGGACAAAGTTTGTTTTGACACAGAATAGACAGAGTCCTGCCAAACGTGCAGATGTCCTGAATCCACAAGGAAGATGTCCTGTAATCGTTTAGGATGCTATTTTCTAAAGAGCCTAAGGAAGTTAGGTGTCCAACTCCCAGTGAAATTAAGAGGCAGATAGGCCCTTAACTCCATTAGGGCTCTTCTAAAACACGAAAGTTGTACCACTTTAACTATACTGATATGGTTATCATGATACAACCTCCCCAGCATGCATGCAGTTATATCTGTGTAAAGATGCTTTTTTACAGACTGCTATTCCTATATGGGAAGGGGAATAAACTATACTAGCATACGACAACTTTATACAGCTAGAACTGTATCCACTCCGGAGGTTGTACTAATATAACTATTTTGGTTTAAAAAAAAAAAAAATCACATCTCTAACCAAAATAGTCATACCAGTACAAATACTGGGTTTAAAGCAGGCCTTAGACTCCTTTGAAAATACCAGCCTTAATTTTCATTTTTAAGATAATGGTCTTGATACAAGAGAAAAAACTATAATTTCCCATTTCGCTACTGCATCACATTCCATGCACATATAGCAAACCACCACCTATATCATCCCAAACAGCCTCTGCCACAGCTCCGCTGAAATAGCTTCAGCAATGCTGTAAGAAACGTCAGCATTTTAGTGCCTAACATGCCAATGCAGTGGCTGCAGCTTACACTGTGCTTCTCTTCTTTAAACACTTTACATACATTAATGCACAACACCTCTGTGTTTGTTTTTTAATGGCATTTTATGGACAGATAAAGGTATTCTGACCTCCATTTTTCAGGTGAAGAAAATGAAGCAGAGTGTGAAGTGATGTCATCTAGAAGCAGAGAGAACAAGTCTGCAACCTGAGATTAGCACTTGGGAGCTCCTGCCTCCCACACCTGTGCTCTGACCAGAAAGACAGTTTTCCTATGGACTGCAAACCTGCATGGAAGAGGGTACGTGTTTACATTATCCCAATGTGCACAAATATTAATCAACCACATTTTCAAAAGTGGCCTTTGATTTTGGATGCCTCCATTTCTAGATGAATGGCATGAGACAAAAGATGGTGAGCACCCACAGGCCCATTGAAAACCAAGGCAAGGTGGCTCAGAATGGACACCTAAAAACCAAAGCCCCAAGAATCGCAAGCTGTCCTTTTCAAAAGTGACCAAGCTACCTCGTAGTTAGACTTTGTTCTGCTAAGCATTATAATTTTTGGCAAGAGAGCTATAGTTGCAGTTTTTAGATGTTCCCTTCATTCAGGATCCATTAACTTGTATGTATTCTTTTACACTGTTAATTCATTCAGCTTTCTGTTTTTTATACGTTTTACACTATCCAGGAGCAAGGCTATTACATAGTAAAACTGTTTCTGCACTAATACAGACTCCTCCTTAGCTCTACCTCATCCCTCACATGTTCTTCCTATAGAGCAAGGACAAAATAAACAAATACTTTCCTAGATAGCCAATAGGTTATGTCTAAAATAACAAAGTAAGCTTAATGAAAGAGAATGGGATGGGACTGAGAGGACAGAGGCATTTGCCCATTTTTTAATATAAATACTATTTATCACAAGTGGGAAGGGGATTCTTGTCTGCAGCTGAGCAACACTTCAGAATTCTGGGAGCATTAAACAATAAAAACAAATTATTCATGAGCAGTGAATTATAATTATAGTCACATTTAAGACTAACCAGAGTAACAAAAGGTGGCAAGCATTTCTAAGAGGCTTCTTACAGGAACATGCAGTGTTTTTTAATGGGGAGAAACAGGACAAGTGGAGATCTTCATTGCAATTCTTAATAATGTTCGTCGGTGAAATCATGGCACATTGAAATCAGTGACAAAACTCCCATTAAGTTCAAAGGGGCCAGGATTTCACCCACTCTCTCTAGTGCTTCAGTGCGACAATACATCTTTTCTAATGCATTTGGGTGTTTGTAAAGAGCTTTGAGATCTTCAGATGGAGGGTGTGGTAAGAGTTCTCACCATTTTTCTTGCTTTATTATTGTAGCACCTGGCATTCCCAACTAACATTACAGCTCAATTGTTTCATCCACTGCCCAAATACTTAGTTAAGAGACAGACTTTACACAGAACAGCTTGCAGTCTAAAGCACTAACCCTGCAAAGATATATGTACATGCTTAACTTTATGCACTATGAGTAGTTTCATTGACTGAGACTACTCCCCATGTGTGAAGTTAAACATGGACTTAAGTCTTAGCAGAATCAGGACCTAAACAATGAAACTAAAAGGTGGTATAAAAAGAACAGAAGTTAAGCAACTTGCCCAAGGTTACACAAAATACCTGTGCCAAAACTGACCTCAGATCTTCTGGTCCCAATCCCATGTTTTAACCGCAACACTACTTGTCAGGAATCAGGGCCTGCAGCTGGGCCCAAGATCAGCTAGCTAACCACAGCTGAAACCCCTAATTGGCCAGAACACCTGATAGGCTGAGTGGCACTGCCAGGGGAATGCTCTTAAACCCAGCAGTAGCACATGGCCAGTGGCTGCTGAATGTTACATCTGCAGCTGTGATTACTCCTGTATCTGCCTTGTTCCTGCTCTGTTCAAGCTCTGACTCCTGGTTCTTGATTCTGGTCCTGACCTCTAAGCATGACTGCTACACCCTCAACTTCTAGGTCTGACCACCATGCCTAGGTCTGTAATGCTACCCTTGCACTCTTAATTATTATGCAGTCCCCCTGGGCTGTACAAGGGATGGGGAAACAATAAATTCAGAGCAAAAGCAGCAAAAATAGCAGGTTTAGTGAATATAAAAGCTAATGTCCAGATAGAAAAAAGAATATGTAGGGAAAGCCTGGAAAGCCACTAACAGATAGGCAAAGATAAATATTGTGAAGACCCAAAAGATATGTTTATCTTCCTCTTTGCTGGTGGAAGGACATTACTAATATCAAGATGTTTCAGTGTAGTGGTGCGTACAATGACTCATCCTCCTCCTTGAATCAATTTGGAAAGAATCCATATTCTAAAAAAGGCAGATTGCCAACTTCCAGGAAGCATAATTTCATTGACATCTTCAATGTGAGAGAACGGCATGACCGGGACCATGAGAATTCTTGAATTAATCCAGGTTCTGACACTGATTGTCTTTTGCCTAAACTGCCTCACTTTCCTTGTGTGTCAACTGGTAGGGCATGATACTTATCTGCTTTATGGGGTTGCTCAAGAGACCAGGATTCAAATCCCCAGTCCACCACAGACTTATTGTGTGGCCTTAAGATAGTCACACGGGGTATGTCCATGCAGCAACTGGGAGGGCAATTTTCAGTACAGGTAGACAGACGCATGCTTGTGCATGACAAATAGCACAGACAGCAGGTCAGGTTAGCTGCCTAAGTACACACTCAGAGTTGGTGGGATTGTACAAAGGCAGCTAGCCCAAGCTACCACCCATCCTGCCACAGTTACAGTGCTAAAAAATAACTCAAGGAGAGCTATGGTGTGGCTGTCTGTCTGCACAAGGAAACATTCTCCCAGCTGCAGTGTAGATATACCCACAGTATCTCTGTGCCTCAGATCCCCATCTGTCAAAGGAGAATAATAGTACTTTCCTACCTCACATAAGTGTGTGGGGGGTGACAGGTTAAATATATTAAAGACTGTGAGATGCTCCGATACTATGGTCACACAAGCCATTCAAGTGCCTAAGATAGAAAGACACACAAGTACTCCTCTCATTAAATTCACTGTTCAAGTATATTGTTCAAGATAAGATTTCAATATTTGGATGAAAGGAGATAAAAGACTTCCCCCATTTGGCTGTTAGTAGGCTGGGATACATAGACCACAATATTAGCATTGTAGTATTTTGTTATCCTGTGTATTCACTTTATAATTTCTATGTAACAGTAAACTGGAAGACATAACCTGACCAGATATGTTTTAGGTATTTTTATAATTTGTTACATAGTGTGTGGATTTTCGCAAGCCTAACGCAATAAACAAAATAAAATCTTCCTTGCTATTCTTTGCAAGGAATTCCTATTGATTTTAATGAGAATTTTGCATGCTGGGCAGCTACCAGGTTGTCCTTGATCAACATCTTCTGCAGAACCAATATACTGACCTTGCCTATCTTGATTTTTTTCATTGTCCTAAGGCTTCCACTGTAGGATATGCGCATGAATATCAATAAATATCAAAGCCAAGTACTGAGAATAAAGCCTAATTCTGATTTAAGTAACAGCAGTGTAAATCAGGAGTAACACCACTCACATCCAGACATTTCCACCAGCATGAGATCAGAATCAGAGCTATAAGCCAGCATGACTAAAATACATTTTATTAGGCTCCCCCAGAATTTGGCTGCATCTTGCCAAAATATGTAACTATGTTCAATCTGAACAAGCCAAAGATTAAAATAATTCTGTATTAAAGTTTCTACTTGCAGGAAGTTAGAGAATATGTACTAATTGTGCTCTGTCATAAACAGACCTCATAGATCTGGATATTCAAGCTAAAGACCACGCTTCTGCTGTTTCTTTAAAATAAAGATGCAGTGTGACTGTGACACCCTGTTTGTAAAGCAGAGGTGGCAATACTGCTTTTAAAATTACATTTAGCTGTGAAATGTATCAGTTGGGTAACATTTAAATAGATTCATTACAAACAAAGGTCAGATCTTTACATATCCTACACTGCATGAGGAATAACCTATTTATTCTTGCGTGAGAAATTCTAGAATAGGCCAAAGCTAAACAAAACCAAAAGCAACTGGCAAATGCAATACTTTACCCTTATACAGGGCCTGATCTCTGAAGATCTCAAAGTGCAGTTCAAACATTAATAATGCTTGGAACATATATTGCACATTACAGAACCGCTTCTGCATTAGGGCAGCTTTCTGCCTCTCCATAGGCCCTCAAGCTCCCTTAGCCAATCATAGAGTAGAGGAATCCTTAGGTGGAGTAGAGTCACTAGCTGCTCCTACCCCAGCAGCCATTGCATCAGAGGGAAAGAAGCCAGGGCTCTCCTCTGTAGTCTCTTGCATTTTGCAAGAATGTCAAGTCTCTTTTGTACCCCCCCTTTCCCATGCACGCCTTCAAATATTAACCACTGCAAATTAATACTCACAGCACCCTTGGGGGGTAACTAAATATTATTACCCTGATTTTCAAATGGAGAACAGACTTACGATGGTAAAGTGACTCGCCCATGGCTACAGAGAAATACAGTGACATGGGTAAATTCATAGGCAATAGGTGGTGAGGGCTAGAGGGAAGGTCAGCTCCAGCTGATCGCAGCCATCTTGCCACCCGTGCACATAGCCCAGCTCTGCAGGTGAAGCCTTGCCTCTGGCAGTATCAGGACCATCTTGGCACCAACCTACCTGGCTGTCCAGCAGCAGGACAAGCAGGGAGAGTCCCCAGCAGCAGAAGAACATGTCCATAGGGCCCCAGAATGGTGCTGTGGGCAGAGTCTGACCCAATTGTGGCTCACACCCATCCTCATCCCAGGTGCAGAGGCAGCAAGCCCATCCTTCTCTGGTGCCTGTGAGCAGGACTAGGGCACAAGGCTGGGGCTGAGGCGAGAGAGACAGCAAGACACAGATGGAAGAAGAGGGGGAGGGGGCTGTGGAAGAAGGAGCTATACTCAGCCACAGCCAACTGTGGCCACCAGCACACCACACAGCTCCTTGTGCTCCAAGCCCATCCCATCATAGCCACTACCTTCTCCCTTCTACAGCTCCCACCCATCCCCCAATCCCTGCTACCTCCAGCCCCAAATCAACCCACCAAGCCTCCTCCTGTTACAGCCCACCACACCAACTCCCATCTCCCCAAACAAACCCACCCCATCACACAACCCCCACGAAACATCACCCTGCCTAAATCCTCCCTCCACTCGCCAACCCTCCCCCATCACTGCTCACCTTTTTCCCAAACCCCATTACCCAGTAACCCTTTCTTAAAACCAACCCTAATCCCATCCCCAAACCTCTTCCCTCCCCAACCTCCCTCTTCTTCCCTATCCATCTCATTGCTTCATCTTCCCTACTCCCCACAGGACTCTTCTGCTGCCCCCTATGTCCAAGTCCATCTACCTTACATATCAGTTCAAAAGCCCCCAACTCCTGACTGCACCAATCCCCCCTCTCCCTTCTTCCATTGCTGCAGTCCCCTCTGTCTCACCTAGGAACCCTCACCTCTTTAGCCCCGACACCAGCATCCCATTTTCATTCTGAAGTACTATGCAGGGCTGGTGACCTTTTCCCCTTTTCTGTCGCCTCTTCTGCTGGCTAGCACACCCATCAAAGGAGCACACCACAGCATCTGAGAGCAGTGGGAGCCAAAGGCCAGTTCAGGGAGCTGGGCTCAGCCCCATTGTGAGATGAGTGTAGGGCAAGCTTGTTCTCCAGCCTTACCCGTCCCCCAGCACCAGGTCTCACTCCACACTGGGCCAGGATAGAGACAGCAACCCACATACACACACCAGAGAGTGAGGCCTGTCCGTATTACTCAGCCCCTGGCCACCCCCGGATATTTTCACTACTCACCTATGGGTCTCAGTGAGTCTAGTAGAATATGAGTTGATGCAACTTACATTTTCTGTCCATTCCCTTAGGATGCATGTTAAACCAATTTAGAGTCCATCTAGACAGACTGGCTTAGACGCAGACCTCTTAACAAAAAAAAGAGGAGTGCAGCAAAAACCATTAAATAAAAGAGTGTAAAGAAATGTAAACTAACGTAGGCTATATCTTTTTTAATTTACCTTTTTTCATCATCACTGGCTCCCCTGCATGTTAATAGCACTGACTAATTCTCACAGGGGTAGCTTCACAAAAGTCAGTGGACCTATGCAGCTTTACACGATCTGAGGACCTGGCCCATATTTTGGGTGAAAGAAGATCTAAGCCTAAAAGATCTACAGCACATTACACATCACCTGTGAATCTGACCCCTAACTCTGAGACCTTCACTAGCCCAACACCACCTCTCTTTAGGCAAATGTGGACTAGATTATCCAATCCATAGCTCTTTCTCAGACAAGGGCAACAAAGTTCTAGTTGGTATACAGTCTGCCTCGGTGTTCCTTGGGATTCACAAACCACACAAATCAGATTGTTCTGCTGTTAGCATCTGCAACTGCTGAGCTCTTCATTCAGATAGAGAATCCTTTCATGTACTCAGAATGAGAATGACGGCATTCATACATTCAGGAGTCCATGTGGCAGAGAGCATTTAGCAACAAATTTCATTACAACCATGACCCATGGTGCCATAAAGTTTATTTTGTTGGCCTGTTTCTTGGTTTGGGGTTTTTTAAATATATGTATTTCTCTTTCTTGTTACACTTTCTTACATATGGAACTATCAAGTCATATTAAGTAAAAAGATATCGAGTTTATTATTCATACCTAATGTCCCACATGGAAAAGCACACAAACATGTTCTTTTGGGTACTATTAGTTCCACATAGTTGAACATCATCGTCTGATAAATGTTGGCTGCTGCAGCAAGTCATGGTACAGTGAAGCCTACCAAGTCAGGAGATAGATATTAATCCTCTGAGTATAAACGGTTCTCATTCATTATCCAGTTACGAAACAACCACCGTAGGAATGAAACCTTCTGATCCACCCCATCCTTCCCCAAACAGACATGGACTAATTGATTACTAATGAAACAGTGTTGGTGAAGGATTTCTTATTCCATAATGTACTGCTTAGTGGCTTTCTCCTAACAATTTAGCCATTCTATTAGGGCCTGATCTTATACCATTCTGTCACTGGGAATTGTTTCACTGACTTCCGTGGAGCGGGACTGGACCCTTAATGGTGGTTAAAAAGTACTACAAATCATAGTGTCCACCTCTAAAGAGGAGCTAGTTTTCTCCAAGATCTGAAGAATATGTTCCTGTGATTAACCCAACTCTCTATTGAATGTGAACTGTAGTAAAGTTCAAACAGCAAAGCTCTGCTACTAAAAATCCCAAGCCATTTGTTGCTGTAGAAAGGCATTGTTAATCCAGTGGATCATAAATAATTCTTTTGACCAAGGTAGAATACATTCTAAATATACAATATAAAAAATATTTCCAGAAGGCTAATTCCTTTTTAATACCACACTTTAGAGTTTTTCCAGCTGCATTTTAACCAAGGTTATTCTTGGGCCCTGGTACAATGGTAAAACATGCAAATACATATGATTTCCTCAACTGCGTTTCCTGGTTGACACTGGAAGCTGAAATTGCATTCTATTCAATCTCTCACAGGCTGACAATAAATCTCTTTTCCCTAAAAATTGCAGAAATTAATATTTTTCAGGGGTTGGGAAGGTATTTTCATTCTTCATCCACAAGATGTTTAATAAAAAATTGTGAGCCCCCCAAAAGGAAACTAAATGTAATGAAAAGATTGAAGGTAGGTAAATATTATTTTCACCTTGCTGTGTTAAAAAAGAGACATTATACTCAATAGTTCACTGATGCACAAACCTTAATGTCTGGAGGGAAGATTCATTATTTAGGATATGGAGGAGGAGGGTTTTGTTCTGCAATAGCTCTTCTCAGTATTCATGACCTCAGTGTTGTTTCCTGCACTGACGCAACCACTATGATCTTTCACAAAAAGGTGATATTGTGCATGCTCCAAGCAGCAAAAGCAATTTACATGAACAGTGAGCCTTCTGCAGCTTTTCCTTGACTGGTCATTGTGTCTAGCAATATTTGTTAGACTAAACCCCTCCAATAGCCTCAGTCTATCTAATCGAAAGGACAGCTGGCTTACTCCAATCTCTGGTTACATAGTTCACTCTTCTCAGGCTGAGGACTGGTTGGTTTGCTTCTCAACATTCTGGGGCTAACTTCTTCTTCCCTTTCTTTTCTGCTTCTAGGGCGGAGAGAAAAGGAAGGGGGCTCTCCTGGGGAGACAAAGGAGGAGAAAGGTAGGCCTTGTTTTGTGCTCTGGTAAGGTTGCCTTACAAGTGAAAATGAAAATTAGTGATTAATAAAAGTTCTGATCTTTTCAAATCTCAAGAGATTGGTTCAAATTGTGGTCAAAGGTTTATGATGGTTCATGTGTTTTATAAATAATTAGCAGCTGATTTCACAATCTATATATACAGATTATGCCACAACCCCCATGAAACACTCCTACCACTAGGGTGGAATACAGCAGTTGTTCAACGGTGTAGTTAACACTGCATAATAGTTTAGTATCTGTCATGATGAAAAATATTCAACTGAAATAATCAAGGATGAATTTATACAGATGAGTATATCTTGTACTATGCCACAAGACCTCTAGTAACATGCCTACTCTTTCAATGAGTGCCATAGTATCCAATGACTATAAGCATAGTGCTGGAACTAGAGGTACGGCCACGTCCTCTGGTTTGAAGTGGTTTCCATCATATACAGGGTTTATAGTTTGGGTCAATGGTTCTCAGCATCTCCACTATAAAAATTGTTCCAGCACCCCTGACTACAAGTGGCCAGGACATTAGTTTTATGTTTCTATGGAGAGATAGCACCTCCAGCAGCACGGTAACCTTGGATGGAATGTCAGGACATTAGACTTCGAAGAAAGAGTACCATCTACTGAATCAGCACCATCCCTTGCTACAGCATCTAGTTTTTTCTCTGCCATTTCTGCTGTAGTACTGGTGCAGCTTCATTGGTGTTAGCAACAGTGTATGGTGAGACCACCCACAAGGATTTTTACCACTGTGTCACTTAGATCTGCTGTGAGCCACATGATATTTTAAAGAGGCACATAATATTTTCCTGAGTACTTGCCTGATAGCAAAATTCCTCTACTATTCACTTGTACCACACACACCCAAAACCTGTTTAACCCACAAGTGAAATAAAGTACAGGGTGAGTGTTAAAGTCTATTTGGCCAGAACTTCAACTGAAAGAAGTTAACTCAGTACTAGAATTGAAGAAATTACACACTAATAAAAATTCATCAGTGTCAAATTATATATTAAATGTTCTCAACAATCTCCATTATGCGAAACAACTAGAACGTTATTTATAAATTCAAATCAGGTAATAGTCTTTGCATCTGAGGGTCTAATAAATTCAGCTAAATCAAATAATATTTTAAAATTCCTGGAATATTTTAAGGAAAGTAAATCTAAAAAGATAATGATGGAAATGAAAATCATGGATAACAGTAAACTTTTGAAAAGTTCCAGTTTTAATTACATAGCAACTTGTAACCTCACATACAACCAATACACTGAGGAAAATATTACTTTGCAATGAATATTAAAAATTTTACTTTCTTTCCTTATTCCTGGCATGTCTTTTGTTCCAGACACTGAGAATTACAAATTCATTTCAGACAGTAACATAAGTTGCAACTTTATGGGAGAGAGCAGGGAAATTTATAAGAAAATCAAGTTTGATTGGCATATCATGAATTCATAAGGAAATCTACTTCACATGGTAACTAGACCTGACACGGTAGAGTTATTAATTTGTATAATCGTTGTCATGCTGATTGTTTTTCCTACCATATTTAGTGCAAAATTGAATTTAACTACTCCTGTAATAGAGGCCTGGTTTGCAGCTCTTGCTTTTTATGGGATATTGTGGGTAAGTCGTTCTGTATTTGCCCTTTGAAGAAAAGTAATTTCAAATGCCTAGATATTTTCAATTAGGAAAGTCATTACTGCAATAAGTATAACGCTTGTAAATTTTTCTAAAGATTTGTATGTAGTATTTTAGTCATAATGCACATTCTGCCCATCAATAGCATAGTTTAAGCATGTAACTGATGTGAAAAGATGTATTATTGCACAGGTGTCAGAACTTACACCAGCTCGATTACTGAACTATCTGACAATTGATGGCTACTTTTTCTTACTGCATAAGTTTCCAACCCTGTAACTGCATGGTTGGACCATATATGGTTGGACCGTTTAGCCCACACAGGACCTCATTGACTTCACTGGGGCTCCACTATGGATCAGACTGCAAGACTGAGGCCTAAATCTGTGGAGTCCAAAAAACCTCTATGCTGTTATTAATTAATTGCATTGTAGTCTGCTAAGACCTTACAGACATATAATAAGGGACAGTACCAGCCCGAAAGAGTTTACAATCTAAATAGATCAGATAGACAAGCAGTAGAAGAAGGTATTATTATTCAATATAGTATATCATCTTATAGACAGAACATGACAGCTGTGTCCCAGGCTTAAACTGTTTATCTGTGAGCTTCCAAGTAAATTTTAAACATTAGTTTTGACCTAAACAGTCATAAATGGATTGGGACCAATACCTGAGCTTCATTCCCTATGATAAGTTATTGCAGTTGTGACTAGCAAAGGTGCTGATCTTTAGATAGCTCCCTCAATATTGGAGGTCCATCTCCAATATTTAGATCTCCCTCAATATTGGAGGTCCATCTTAGCTGCAAAATTCCTTGGGACAAATTCTTGTCAACAGTGGGGTTTTATGGGTTGTAATATATTGCAGAATTTGGCCCAGAAAATGACTGACTTCCCATTTTCTACATAAAGATATAAGGGGGCCTTATGGTTTAAAGGTGGGCATTTGAATGTGAATTTGTCTATTTTAATAAGCTCCTGCCACAACCATAAATATTCAACTTAATTTTTGTGCTCTTTTTAAAAACATAAAATCACGTGCATCAAGCTTTTTTAGATTTTACAGACCTAGATTACAGAATTACCTGAGACTGTCTCACTATATTTTATTGGATGACTTCAAGAAGGTGTGTTACACAATCAGAATTTGGCCTCATGTTTCTTTTTAGCTTCTGTCATTAGGTGTTTTTCTTCTCTCCCTAAAATCACATAGAGTTTTGTATGAATAAGGCCAGCAGGCCCTTACTGGCCTTTCCTTTTATTTTCGAGTGAGTGAAAGCCGTATTTTGCTGTTACTAAAAAGAGCTGATTCACTATATTGTAAGGCCATCCTCTGCACATGTAATTGGCTTGTCCTTTGAACCCTTCATATAATATGCTTGGGGCCAAGTTACACCCACAGTTACACCAATGCAACCACACTGAGGCCAGCAGAGTTGCACAAGTATCACCGAGAATAGAATTGAGCCCTTGGAGTTTAACTTAGCTATTTCATTGACACTTTTGTGAGATTATATCCTCGTGCCATCTGTCTTTTTATAGTAGCTGTCATTAAATGTCCTGTGCAATATGTAAAAGGAGGTGTTTAAAAACTCATATGGGATTTCTGTTCACTTTTTAACTTTTACATGGGTTGGGGAGGATCCTGCATACTAAATGTAAAATATGTGTTAAATGGTTCATTACCAATATAAATCCAGGCCCATAACAAGAAAGGCCAAGTGATTTGGAATAGCACCTCGAAAAGAAAACATGAAGGCCAAGATTTTCAACAGTGACTAAAGAACATGGACGGCCTCCATTTTTGGATGCCCATGCTGAGATATCTTAAAAGGGCTTGATTTTCAGAAAGTGCTGAGCACCCACCTCTGAAAATAAGTCCCCTTTAAAAGACTCTTGAATTGGGCACCCAAAAACTGAAACATTCACAATCACTGGTCACTTTTGAAAATCTTGGCCTACATTTATTTTTATTATTATAATTAATTTCCACTGTTGCTGCCCACAATGGGCACAGCACTGTGAAAACATAAGGGAAAGCACTGATCCTCACCATGTGCAATTTTTAAAAATTTCACTTTTTGAAGCAACAGCTAAATATGTATCACGGGTAAACTGACATAGTTCATTAATAAAACTCCACTAGCCCAGTTATTTGTGGTTTGTCTTTAAATGGTAACTAGTGAAAAGTGACATTGATGCATCCGTATAAACACTTATAAAGCCTGATTCTCCTTTAATTTACACCACTATAAATCAGGAGTAATTCCATTCAAGTCAATAGAGTTACAGTGGAGTAAAAATAACATAAGAGGAGAATCAGGCCTACATTTCCTATCATTAGTCAGAAATGAAATTTTGTTGCTTGCTTTCTAGTCATTCTGACCAAGAGATTGGATCTGAATCCAGAACTTCCAGAGTTTGCAGGTGTTTGGGTCTGGGGCTTTGGAACAAAGCATTATAAAGACAGGCGCTGGTCTGACATGAAGTTCTGACTCAGCACTGAGCTAGCCTGAAATTTAAGGGTGTTTAGAAGAGGGGAGGTCCATTTGGGCCCCTCTCTAATTCGAATGTATGAAAACTCACATTGTCTAAGTCAGTCATTTTCACTACCTATTCTGGAAACTCAGAAGGATATGATACGGTAACATATGCATGTCAGTTTCTTTCATACTTGCATATTGGAACTAATCTATGAAATCCTATAATATCAGCAGCCTAGTACAATAAAAATCCTATCAGCTGCAGAAATTACCTCAACTAAGGTCATATGCAAAAACTTCACAAATAGAATTTGACTTCTAAAAATAATAGCACATTTCCCAAACTTGATTGGATGGTTACTGGTGAAGGACCTCAGAGGATGTTTTATCAGTTACACTTTAATGTATAGCTATTTCTACAATGTCAACTCCCTAAATCCTTTTTCTGTCCTTGTTTGCAAAGTAAGCTTCAGCTTCAGAATTTGGACTATACATTACATTTATGCATTAATATATGTACTCTGATTATTATAATAGTCTTAGCTAATCTAATCAGGAAGACATATTAACAGACTTTAAATTCTTTGAATCACAAGACAAGATTAGACAACAAATGCCTGCTAGAATGAGGGTTTTGCTTTCTGGCTTTAATATTCTCAGAGATCTTGGACTCTGGGCAGGAATTAAGCTATTACTGCAAAAATCTGTGTTTGTGCATTTTTAGGAATGAGATTTTAATAGCACAAAAGCAAAGGAATAAAAGCTATGGTTTTCCAAAGCCACTGTCCTATTACACACACAGAATATCCTACTCCTACATTCTACGTTCCATGGCTTAATGTGCATCTACCATGGGGCAACTACCTTAGCGAATAATATCAGCTGAGTTATGTCAGGGATGAATTGACCCAAGATGGCCAAGTTGCAGTTGCTGTTATGAAATAATTTGACTTCCTTGTTTGTGCAATCAAAATCTCTCCAGTAAGTAAAAAGCACTATGTTAATAAACAGAAGGAAATGACCATTGCATTATTTAAAAAGACTAGAAACAATTATGAGTAAAATGATATTTAAAATACAGATTCTGAAAAAAAATTAAACCTGATTTTACTTATTTGTACTGTGCCCAGGATCAATTTCTGGGAATATATTATAAAAATTAAACCCAGCTCTTGACAAACTGAATCCATTCCCATCCAAATTAAAAAAAGAAGAAAAAGGCAGAGTGAACATATTCATCTGACTTTGCTTGGTCTCTAACAGAAGTCAAGCACGCCAGAAAGAAACAAATGCTACAATGGGCATGGATAGTCTTGAGATAGTTGGGTTTCCAGACACTAAGGGTTTTGTAGATTTGCACCTTAAGGCTTCATTGAAACCAGGGTTTTATAAATTAAAGTCTATAAACGCTTTCGGGCAGTCAAGGCTTTTATAGCTCTACTCTACCAGGGTCGATTGATTTAAATCATCAAGAAAATCACTGATTTAAATCAAGTTTTCCACTGATACTTCTTCACATATTTCTTAAACAATGATGCAAATCTAATCCTAAAACATGCTAATTTACTACTCAATACAGCATTTTACAACATCTAAGAGGGTATACTTTGTATAATATTTAGATAACTTGATTTTTATTAGTTTAAGAAATATTACATAATACTCATTACCTGTGTCAAGCTGCAGATACAACAGCAGTACATTAGGACTGGTAAGAATTAAATCACACACACAAGCACAATAACACTTATATTTTATTAAACTAAATCTTAAATGTTACATAAATTTTTCACATTTGCAACTGCAGTAGTCTCCTGAGTTGATGGCTGTCCTTAAACTTTTTTTTAATTTTCAAATTTTATTAACTCTAACAGACAAGTCATCACAACACTCAACGTATAATGTCCTTAAAACATCTATAGCTAGGTCTCATCTTCCCTACTCCCACTGTCATTTTTATTCATAGACTGAAACAGATATACAAGTTTTCCTGCTTTTTCAACTCTCAGTCAATTTCTTAGCTTTGAGTGAATAATACCAAATGATGAAAATATTCTGTGTCTGCAGAGGAAGCTACTGCTGTGAAAAGTTGGCTTAGCAATTAAAGGAATTCTGTTTCAAGGTGCCTGGCTAATGATTTCCACCAATTCAGAGGAGTTATTTTATTCAAAACATCATCAGTAAGCATGTACTGTCTAAATGGTTCCACACCAGCCCTGAAGTTTATGACTGCATAACTGAGGAGTGATTTTGAGATGCCCATGCCATTGCAACATCATTTTCTTCAGAAGTTAGCCATCTACCTTTATATCTGGGGTTGAGAATGTTTGCAAGAAAATGAGGTGGAATTAGTGCTTGATCCATTCACTTCTTTACTGCATGCAGTTTAACTTTCTGGTGAGGCATTTCTTTCTTCAATGTCTCTTGAAGTGCCTTCAAATTTCGACAGCATCAGCAATGCAGCAACAATTGCTCTGAAGTTTAAGATTATGGATATAGGCTTTAGTATAGTGACCATATCCTCTACATTCCTCTTTAATCCAGTGTTAGATACTTTGGATGAGAAACTTCCCTTTATTTTATCAAGGTTTTCTTCACAAAGTTTTATGAGAATAGGCCAGTTCTTAATAAATTGTTCAAAACAACCAACCACAGAATTCCATCGAACATCTTGAGGGAGAATTAATTTGGATCCTCCTGCTCTCTTCAGTGAAGCAGAAGCAAAATGGTTGTTACGGAAGTATTTTGCGACTTCAGCAACATTTTCTTTTACTCTTGGAGAAGACGTACTTAAGTCTTTGGCTAAAAGATGAATTAAATGGGCACTGCAGCCATATGTTTTTAAGGAGCATCCTTCCATTTCTTCTTCTAAGTATCTTCTCATCTTTGCCATGTTTGCAGCATTGAGTGAATACCAAACGATGAAAATATACTCCGTGCCTTTAAGACAGTGTCTTAACTAATTCCTCTGCCTTGCTTAGCCCAGCTCCACCACCATATAAGCACAGAACAACAATAATCCTATCCAGACTTTGACTTTCTTTGCACGTGTCTTTAGTCTGCTGAGAAACAGAAACTGAACACCCAGAACTTTCAAGAAGCAAAAATGGGTAGTTGGGCTGGACAGACAATAGCTATTAATTCATTTTCATGGACTGTAAGTGTAGGTTAAGCATGTCTGTGATGAGATTTAATTGTGTTATTTTTTAAACGAGAGAAAATTTAGTATTTTATTGATTTTTTTTTAATTAAAAAATCCAATTTAAATAAAAAAATCCAATCTTTTTTTTTTTAAATCATTGATTTTTATCCACCCTGCTTAGGACCAACACCTTCAACTGCACCCAGAAGCTTATTGGAATGCAGTGGCTGGCACAGAGCTCAGAGGCAGGAAGCGATATTCTCAATAGCTAAAGCTTCTGAACTGACTTCAAGAGCAGAACATCTCTCCATCTGACAGCAGTGAAACTACTTTTTGAGCTAAATGAAAAAGCTGCTTCTACAGTAATTCCTATTTTGCAACAGTCTGGTGGTACACAAAAGAGAAGTATATTCAACCATTCGTTTTTCCCTAGAAAGACTTCCACCCTAAGGACCAGGCCAAGCCCTGTTTAGCTTTTCTAACCAGATGAGACTAAACATACTACACGTACTCAGATAGATGCAGCTTCCGTCTTTCAACCATCCCGCTGGACCTTCAATAGCAACTTACTGCGACTTTCACAATCCATTCATCGTAAGGTACATATGCTACACCTTTATACATCTGCTATGTCATTACTTGAGTTTATGATCCACTTTAGTTTTAAAATAGTATGAGCCACTGTGCATTAACTTACTATTCACAGCCTAAGAACCCTGTCAGAGGAGTCAAATTAATGCAGACAACAGCAGGACCCTATAGCACCACGGCAAATGAGTAAGACATGATGCTGAAGAGCAGAAGCAGGATGCTATGGATACGTACAGAGATTCTTCCATCGGGCCAGTGGTCCATAGGATTTCCAGTGTCTTTCCCCATAGCGCTGCAATCTATATGTGATTTTTGGCCATGCCCACTGCCCCTTTGAACAACAAGCCTGGCACAAAGATAGCTTAGCATGATGCAGCCCAGCTTCTAAGACCCTGCTGCAGGTGATCATTTCCTACTAAGTACCTTCTTTGCACTTGCTTCTCACCATCAGTGTCAGTTTTATCAACCTCCTTGAAGAATACTACCATATTAAAGATTATGCAAATTCTGCAGGAACAGCAAATTCAGCCCATTGGAAGGGAATGCATCACACAATGACCATTCCAACTGATTAAGGAGATGCAAAATTAGTTCTGAATGCAGCTCTAGCTAATCCTGGATGGAAGGACGGTGACTGTATTGCAGCACCAAAATATGGGAATTATAAAACAAAACTGGAGATTATTTTAGTTGCAATCACTGTTAGCATGAAGGAAACACATCTGAATGTCTTCCCCCCTCCCTCCAAACACACACACATACTCCTCCCATAACTTGTACTATCCTTTGGCTGTCTATTTTTACAGATGCAGATCTCATGCAGTCTCACTCTTCATCCCCCTCTAACAGGTTTTTTTTTTAATGTGCTACTGCAGTAGTGGTGCAATAAGAATGTACAGGACTTGCTGGGGGAGGGGAGGGGAATATTGTTAAGACTGAAAGATTAAAGAAAGAAAAGCATACAGGGAGAACTTAGAGACAAATCAGAAGGAAGCAGCAGGAAGGCAGACAATGCAGCCTGACAGCTATCAATTATCTAGCACAGCAAGCTCACACTACGTATGTACAGTGGAAAGATCATTCCTCACTGACAGTGAATATCAGGTCTCTATATCCAACACTTTGCTTTTACAGACAAGTAGTAAAAAATAGTTTGAATGGGAAGTGAGGAAACAGGATGCTTAAAATAGCAGGTGTTTGCCATTGACTGTCACAATCAGATGCCCCAAAACTGACAACCAGCCATTCATATCAAACAGGCAGCAACCTTTTCGTCACCTGACATGCCTCCTAACTCAGGGATTAGCTAGAGGACCAAGCTGACAACTGAAAGAAAACATAAAAGAAAAGAGCATATAATGAACGATAAAACATGGAAGACTTTAATGAGATGGTCAACTGCTGAAACTGCCATCAGAATTAAGTGATTGTAAAGGACCATATGGAACAGTCAATGACTCACAGAACTAATTTTTCAAAGAGCAAAAGGCACTTAATATTTAAGTATATAAAAGGCTTTAGTGATACATATGTTTCATGTTAATTATATGACAAATGTTCACGTAAATATGCACAGAGATTTAATGACAAGATTTGTGCTGCATCTGCTTTTAATTGTTAAAAAAATTGGCACCTAGATACTACTACAAAAGATGTATTCTGAACACCTAAAATAGGTTAGACATAATCAATAAATTTGAATTATTAACTGTTATTGAGTATAAATACAATAACATTCTTTAACAGGCTAGTTATATCCATATACTACTACAAAAGATGTATTCTGAACACCTAAAATAGGTTAGACATAATCAATAAATTTGAATTATTAACTGTTATTGAGCATAAATACAATAACATTCTTTAACAGGCTAGTTATATCCATATATATATATATATGGGGGGGTAAATTCTGCTCACCCTATCTGTGTTAGTAGTCCCAATGAATTCAAGTGAGAGGGGCAAGGAGCTGGCTCTTTAATTAAACATGTTAAGGTATTACACAAAAAAGTGACCGTTCATTCATTGTAGGATAGCTAACTTCACCGTGAAGATGAATGGCTTATTAATTTGTTATATAGTCCATAAAAATCATGCCATTACAAGGTTAAGTTTTTTCCTGAGATTAAATTATTTTAACAAAACTCTTCTTAAGGAACAATAATCTACAATGCCTGTATGAAAAGGAAATTACTAAATTTTCACAAAGCAAAACAAAATGTAAACCCTGCTGTCCTACTTTCTCATAAATGTTTATATTCTATAATGCATTAGATTCTGCTTTTTAAATGTTCCTTCTCTCTTTTTTTTTAAAGTCAAATTATTGTGTTTGTTTTCCATATAAATAGTTTCAAGTAATATATGCTGAGTTTTGCAGAGACCATTTGGTCAGATTCTAATAAACCCTCTTGGGAGCTGACACCAACTTCCAGCAGCAGATCCAACATTGCAAATTAGAATAATAAAACACATGCTGCTGCAGCTCCCAGAAAATACAAGTCTGTCTTTTCCAAGATGAAGGATGACATTCTGAGCATCTCAGAAGGCTCCTGTCTCCTAGCTAAAAGCATAGAGCTTTTTCCCTTTTAATGAGCAGTAAACATTCTGGGCTCGAAATAAACAAACAAAGTGAACAAACTTATTTTTTATTCACTGAAAAAAATTTTGGTTCACGTCCCATGATGTGTCTTCTTTTGTCCATAAAATTAAATAAAGAACATTTATTCTAGGATAAGAAACTGATAGTAAATATGTTATTTTAAAAATAGAAAAAAGTGCTACTTAGCACTTTTACTCAGCACAAAATTAAAAAAATAAAAGAAACCTATGAAACAATTTTTCACATGATGAAAATGTTGATTTTTAAAAACTTCTTTGTATGAAAATTATTACCAGGCAGATGTCTTTAAATTTGCCTCCAGGAAGATAGTCTTATTAAAAAGATTGGGATTTCAATCCAAAAAATTAGCTTTCTGTTAGGGTATTTGTCAGCCTACAAGAAATTATACATCTCCCCATTACATTTTATCTCTGTCTTTAGAGCATGCCAAATATAAGCCTCAGGTAGGTCTAGACTTGTCATGTTTGGCCTCTTTAGTTAAAAGGAATCCACTGTATAATTTTTTAGTACTAGTCTTAAAAATGATCAGATTTCCACATGTACAAATGCTAACAGGAATCAAAATCTCCTATTTCTTTCTCTGACCTTCAACTACCCTGTCCTCTGCAGAAAAGAAAAGAATAAAAAGTTGTTTTATTAATTTATAAGCACCATGCAGACCCAAGCAGTCTACAAAGAAATCACTCCACCAGTAATACAGATATAAAATCACAAACCATCCTGTAGGATTTTGTGAAATTCTGGTAGCCAAGAAAAAAGCTTAAAGAGTTTTAAATATTCCTAATACTCACTGAAGGCAGCCACTGCAAGAGCCAGTGTGACGATGATGGAGACCCATGAAACCCACAATGCCTTCTTTCTGTAGCTCTGAGCTTCATGAGGTTTTAGCCTTGTACTGCTTTCTAGTAAACCTGATAAAGGCAATACACATAAAGGGATGAACATTACATTACTCCTTTTAAAAACACAATTGTTTCAAATCAGGACCAATCAAATAATTTTATGTATCATACACAGTACATTATGAGCCAAATTCTACTCACCTCACTCAATTCAGGTGAATGAAGCTAATAGGTGTGCTTGAGCAAGCACTGAGTGAGTATTTTGGCTCTAATGTTTACATTTCACCTGAAAGAGTATTAATTGCACTCATCATTCAGAAGAGCACTGGAATCTTCAGGCAACTAAAGATAGATTCACAGTAACTTCACTGGGTATGTCTACATGGGGATAATAAAAGCCTCATGGGCTTAGCCGCAGCTGGCCCAGGTCAGTTGTATTGAGTTTGTGGAGCTCAGGCTACAGGACTAAAAATTACTGTGTAGACATTGGACCTTGGGCTAGAACCCGAGCCCTAGTGTGTACACAGCAATTTTTCAGCCCCAGAGCTCAAGTCAGCTAAGCTGACTTTTTTATCCCCAGGTTGACATGTCCAGTGTTACATTGCTCATCAATATAGGTACACATTAAGGACTTGATCCTGCACCCATTTAGGTCAATGATAAAACTTTAATTGACGTCTGTGGTTCAGGATTTGGCCTTCATTCCAGAAGAGAGCTAAAAGAAACAGGAAAAAACTTGTTCTGAGTGTTAAGTTCACCAGGCTCAAACACCTGAGAAGTTAACTTGCTGAAGCATTAAAATACAGAGCTCAAATGGAGTATAAAAGCTGGAGCAGATGTATTTTAGTATCACACCAGTTAGAGATGAAAAAGACATATTAGGCATGAAGAAGAGCCCTATGTAGCGTGAAAACTTGTCTCTCTCACCAACAGAAGTTGGTCCAATAAAAGATATTACCTCATACACCTTATCTCTCTATGGGAGCATAACAACCATCCTCCTGCAAGAGCATACAAGCCTCATATAGAGGGACATCAGAAAGGAATTTAGGGCCTGTGCAAAAGTTCCATTCCCTTCACTGGGTGTAGAATTGGGTCCTCGATCTTAACCAATTTCTAAAACTGTTTTTGTCTTTCATCATGCTTTCCAACTGTGGAACCGTCCAGTGTCTCCCCCATCCTAATCCTCAGCTAACAATTTATTTTCAACATCAGAAAAATCAGCTATTGTCTCACCTTGCTTGAAAAAGTGAATTTAAAATATCACACCTTCTCTCCCCAGTCTTCTTTCACCCCTAATTATGATGGTGATTAAATTAATTTTTTAAAATACATTTATTCTCTTTCACCAGAAACTGTAAAATCTGATCCAAATTTGTTTCACCCGTAATCTTTGGAATATTTTATTTAACAAATGTAAAAGCCAGCCAGTCTTCTCCAGTGCTTCTTTAAGGATGTCTGTCATTTTTTCAGAAAATAGATGTGTTTGAAAAGGGAAACTACTGTAGGACTCTGAATCTGTAAAGCTAATATATTATAAATATGAGAGACAGCATAGTTTAGTGGCTTGAAAATGAGGTTGGGCATTAGGAATTCCTAGTTCTAATCTTAGTTCTATCACTAACTCACTGTGTGCCCTTAGGAAAATCACTTAATCTCACTGCCTCAGCTTCCCCATAAGTAAACAGGGATAATATTTGCCTCGGATGCCTCACAAAGGTGTTGTATGGATTAATTACTTAATGTTTGTACAATATTTTTACACATAATTATTAAATTCTTTATGTGCCCAGTTTTGCCCTTTGATACACGCATGCATCTGTAATTATCTTCAAAGGGAGACGCACACTTGCATATGAGAAGAATCTGGCCCTATAATATATCCTTTTTTAATTTTTATGTTTAAATTTTATTTATTTTCAACACACATGTAATGCATTTTAAATTACCAAATGGATAGCCCTCAAGGCTTTGATTACTCTGTTTACTCACAGAACAGGTCTGGCACGGGTAGCAACAATACAAATTTCCTACTTAGTCTGCCTACAAAGACCATTGCAAGCAGTTTAGAGCATAATTCCTCCTCCATATCCCCGCAGTCCTGTCTGTTGCCACTGCCAATAAAGGTGCACAATTTCAATGGTGGCTTTTGTGGGGCTAACACCTAAGAACAGGTCTAGAAATAAAGGTGAGATTTCACTGTTCGAATTTTATACCACAGAAAGAAATCTCTCCTAGACTTTTTTGGTGTCCTTTTTTCTAGGAGCTTTTAACAGTTCTGCTTTAAGATCCAAATTCTGTTCAGATGTAAAGTTTTTGTCTGATTTTGGCTCTAAAGATGAAATTAACATGAGGTAGAATGACACAATCATTCCTGCTTTTTTATAAATCACCCAATTCCCAGGTAACAGAAAGCTTCAGCCATGAAGACCAAGGCAGACAATAGATGTTTATGAATTATACAGAATCTTAGCTAAATAAAAGGAAATAAACTCATAGCTAGCCGCTTTTTATCGCTAATTATTATTCAAGTGCCAAAAGTGTTCCCCACTGCATAAAATTCAGCTCCTTAATTGAATAAAATCAAAGCACTCCTGCTATGTGATCTGCCCTGTAATGTGTATGTTAAAAATGGTTGACATATTCCTGATTAGCAGAATGTAACTTTTTTTCCTCCGGTCTAAAAATAATTCACCTATTTATATGTATTTACAATTTTTCCCCACAAGAAGCATCATCTCATTTTAATGAGTCCTAGGGGACTGCATGTAAACATACATACACATTCATGCAGCTAGCAAACACACAGCATGAAAATTATTTTACAGGAAATTTTAGCTCATTAATTTACATACAGCAAACAGATTAATGAAGGAGAGTTTTGATCTTTTCACGGCATGTTACAAAACAATGTTTAATTTTAAGTGACCAAAGCACGTTTTAGATAACCTTTAAATATGACCTGCATTGCTACAAAATGACACGCTTGCATCTACTGACAAGATTTCTCCACCCTGAAACTGAATTGCTGAATAATTTTGCTGCAAACAATAACTTGATTTAATACCTAAATATTCCTAATGTAAAGATGGTACATTTGTTAAATGCATTTAATTTTGTACGTTTTATATTATGTTTCACCATCTGAATATATATATATTTCACAAAAAATAAATTTGTTTTTAAATTAAATAAGAGGCCTGGGAAGAATCCTTCCCAACTATTCCAGAACACAAGATATTTATAAAGTGATTCCAGGATATTTTTTACTACATGCTGATTTACCACTTTTTTTTTAATTTGACTAAAAGAGCATTTTAATATGTCACACCTGAATTTCTATGTTGTTGGGTTTTTTAACTAAAAAAAAATCTATTGTATGATTACAATGTTAAATCAAGAGCCTGATCAAAAGTCAACTGGAATCCATTAAAAGACTCATTAACTTTGGATAAGACCCTTAAAGAACATTTTTTTCAGATACTTCAGTGACCTTTTTTTGACAACAATTGCAAAAGGACTTGAAAAAGTACTTGAAAAATTACTGAAGCCAGCTACATTAGAGATTCATACCTGTATGACAGTGTCTGCATTTATGATTTATTGGACAGGAGCACAATAAAAAGTGCAGTCTAAAACACAAGCGTTCAGCAATATTATAAACAAACTGCAAAAATCATACTCAAACTTTTCCTGGAATTACTGGGTACCATCTGGGGATGGGGGCTATTCCATAGGCCTGAGGTGGGATGGAGAGGAAGAGAAGGGACCAGGAGACAGCTCACTGGACTCTTTCTCCTTTAACCCTACCACTGACCAATTTAGCTTGGGATTCTCTTCTCAAAATCTCCTGATTTCAAAGGTGCAAATGCCGAGCATTTTATCACAAACCTGGTAATAGGGGGTGGGGGTTGCAGATTTTACGTTTCTCCAGTCTAGATCTCCAAATTCCTGCCATCAAACTTCTGCATTTTGACCTTAGTCAAAATAGCTGATGTTTCCCATTACTTCCAATGGAACTGAAACCACAAGCTGCCCGCTGTCAAGATGTCTACCATTTTCATATAATATTAGTGGTATTTTATTATTTATTTGTATTATCATAGCACCTCGGAGCTTCAGTCATGGATCAGGACCCACTGTGCAGCCTTTGACCATGAAACAAGGCAGTCCCTAATAAAGATAGGCACCAATTTCCATTTTTTCCAATATGGCAGAAGCCTACCCTAACTCAGGGAAGATGGTTATGCCTTGATACTCTACCGCTAAAGAACTGGACAGGAACTGTGAAGAAAAAGAGGACTATGGGGAGCCTGAGGAAGACTAAGGAGAATGGAGGGAAATGTGAGGTGCTGGATGGGGACTGAGGAGGTGCAGGAGAATCTGGGGTGTAGACGGTAGAATGAGGAAGGTAAAAGAGGGAAACTATGAGGAAAATATAGGGAGAAGGTAAGGGGCAATGGATTGTGTGGGAGCATAGAGAATGAATGTAAGTGGAGCACTAGCTGCTGCATAGAGGGAAACGGGACAGTGATGAAGGAGGAGAATAGAGAGGGATAAAATGGCAACTTCCTACAAATAGGGGATAGGCAAGGATAAGTGGAGTGCCCTCCAAGCAGTGAATGGGGAGGCCTGCATTTGTATGGGTGCATTTAAGGTTTGAACCTGTAAAGATCACATGCAGTTTAGAGGTTCGCAGCTTCCCCCAGACACTCAAATAAGTGGGCAAGTCAACCCACCTCCCACACATACTATTAATTATTTTAAAATCTCATGATTTTAGAGGACAGGTGACTCATGATTTTTGAATGGTTTATGTTGGCAACGCTGTGATCTGCATGTTTGGGGGCACTCTAGACGTAAGCACCGCCTCATGACCCAGAATGCCAAACAGCTCTATCCACCAAGAGAGCCTCCCTGATGGGCTCTTGGCAACTTGGCACCAAGGGGCTTCACTCCATCACCAAACAGCAGCCTTTCTGTAGGAAGTAGGTTAGCAGAGACCCCAACACCAACTGTCCCTCCTTGGAGTCCCCTCACTGACTCCCTCCCTTGTTATCACTGATTTACTTCTTTGGGGTGCTTCCTCCCCACCCCCATTCATCTAGTCTGCAGCTTCTCTGGCACACCTCATCTATGATTCCCCATCCCTCTCCCTGACTAGGGATTTTCCCATCCCACCCCCACTCCCTGCTGGAAAGGAGTTAGATTGGTTATATATCTGGATGTCTCCATGCACTGCCTAGGCTGTCTGCCTTTCATCCGGAAAAGAAGTGCTGTTTTGAGGCTGTGGTGGAGTGGTAAAAGGCTTAGGGACAGAATCTATAGGGTGTTTCTTAAGAAGCTTCTGGGTGTGGGAGGTTGGGGTGGTTAAGGCTGAGGATGATGCAGATGTGAATGTTATGTGAGTTGTAAAGGACAAGTCAGGGACGGGGACAGGGGTGTGGGTCTGTACTGGAAGGGCTGCAGGGGTGAGGAAGGCAAGAGTTGCAGGTGTGGGCAGAGGATTATTAGGGAACTGTGAACGGCTTGGTGGTTGTCAGAGGTGGCGGCTGTTAGGGGAGCAGAGGGGGTGTAGGAAGGAGGCTGCAGAGGTGAGGGAGTGGAGGGACAAGAGTTAGAGGGGCTGCAGGGAGTGGCGGGGAAGGGGACACGTTAGGGACAAAGCGAGGCGGGTAAGTGAAAGGGGTAACGGAAGAAAAGTTGGATTTGAGGAAGGTTGCGGGGATGGTTGGGGAGGGGACAGGGGATTGCGGGGCCGTGGGGAGCGGTGTAGGGTGTGTGGTTCCGCGGGGGGCGGCTGCAGGGGTGATTTAGGGGAGGGGTGTGGGGTGAGGAAAGGCAGGGCGTAGGGACGGCGCTCACCTCTGTCCTCCAGGTCTTCGCTGAACTGGCCGCTCTCCCCGATCCGCAGCTGCTCCTCCTGCGGGTCCCGGGAGCGGCAGGGCGGGGCGGTCCCGGGGGGCTGCACGATGGTGGGGTGCGGGGGGCTGGCCGGGTCGCTCCCGGCGGCGGCGGCCGGCTCCATGTCTCGAGGCGGAGGCAGGCGAGCGCGGCAGGGCAGCGCGGAGCGAGCGGAGCATCCAGCAGTGGGGACGGGAGGAGGAGGAGGAGGCTGGGCTCAGAGCATCGGGGAGATGGGGACAGGCGGCAAACAAACTCTCCCGCGGCCTCGCTTCCCGCCCGCGGCTCTGCCTCAGGGGCAGGTGGGAAGCCCGAACAAGCGCGCGGCTGCCAGCGCCTCAGCTCGGGGGGCAGCCCGGCGCGGGCCCCCCCTCCGCTGGGGGGAGGGCTGCAGTGGGAGGCCCCGCCCAGCCCCGGAGAGGAGCCGAAGGGCGCTGCCGTGGGTGACCCCCCGGCCGGGGGTGGGGGAGGGCTGTGATCACCCCCCCCAGGAGGGGCTGTGTGGACGGGCCGGGAACGCCGCGGCCGTTAACGGTCGGGGGAGAGTCCCCCCAGCGCTGGGACCCGGGCCGTCGCAGGGCAGGTGGCCCGGCGGGCAGAGAGGGGGGTGACATCGCCTCCCGGGCCTCGCCCCTCGCCCCAAGGACAGGCCTGCTGGCCCGGGGTAAGAGAGGCGGCCGCCCTGCCTTAGCGAGTCTGGGCACCTGGGTGGAGGGATGTGCTTGGCCGCTCCTGGCTCTGTCTGGCGGTGGGGTCCGGGCCTGGGTGAGGGGATGGTTTAGCTGGGGATAGTCCTGCTTTGACGAGATGACCTCCTGCGGTCCCTTCCAACTCTCATACTCTGTGACTGGGGAAGGGCCCTTCCTTTGGGGGGCCGGCAAAGGCGCCAGCCTTGAGGTGAGGTCAGCTGAATGAGGACCCACCGCTCAGGATTTCACAGCAGTTGCTGCTGGCCCAGGAGGAAATAACCTACCCAAGGCAGCCCGCCCTCCCAAATTCCCTGTGCCCTGCCCTTCCTTACCCCAAAGCCTCCCCTCCCCTTAGTCATCCCCAGCAGCCCCCAGGCCTGTCCCCATAACCACCACAGGCTTCATCTTCCTTTAGGCCTCGGAAGTTTCCTTAGCCTCTACTTTGGGAGAAGAGTTATTCAATAACGGCAGTCTTTTCTTTTTTTTATCAAGGGGAGAAGCTAACACTGAACACTCCTTATGTTTTTACAAAGGTTTGTACACATTAACTAATCTCCATAGCACACTAGTGAAGAAGGGAAGTGTTACTCGCTTATTGTACTGATAAAGAAAGCGAGGCACAGCATGGGTTGGTGCCCGCATTTTCAGAAGTATCCACTGATTTTGTGTACCTGGCTTTTTAGGTGGGAGATCTCCAATGAGAGATAGCTGGGGTAGGAGCCAAGAAAATCAAATCAATTCATGAATGGGGGGGAGGGGATGGTGAATGTGCCTGCATGTTAATTTTGCCCTAAAAGACTTTCCCAAATCCCCATAGCAATTCAGAGGAGAATTAATTAGATTTGACAAGTTCTGATCCTCAGGCCTGTGCTCAGTCCACTAGTCTGACATGCTGCAGAGGAATGCAAGAAATACTAACTGCCTTTTAAAAACCTACAGGGCATGCGGGGGGAAAACAAACTACTTTGCCAAAAACCAATAACTTCGTCATATAGCTATTCTGTTTTACTTTTCTGGTTGTTGGCAATGACCAAATAGAGATTTGTGCTCAAGTAGCATTTTCCTTCATCACTATTGGTAATAATCATATGTGGTGAACATGGAAAGGCAAGTGAGAGTTAAATGAGTTTGCACAAACACACACACCTCATCTTGTAAGCTGTCAGAATCTAGGGGCGGTGCTTCATGCTTGCTGTAGTAGGCACTTTCATTAGAAAGAGACGGTCTCTAATGGTTTAATAGCACCTGTTTGGGAATGTTTATTGAAATATGAATATCCAAATGGCCTAAATCTATATAATATCTCTTAATCCTGGATGCTAATCCTCAAGATGTATTCAACTGTACTTTAAAACATAAATTAAATAGGAAAACTACATTTCAATAAACATTCAGGGTTGTGATGCAAGCTGATATTTTAAAACTTTCATAAAAACGTATGAAATGCTATTATTTAGCTGAGATACCTAATTGGTGCTTTTGAAGTATTGTAGGGTGAAGGCTGTGTATTAGGGGGCTGTGGAGAGAGGGCATGGTATTCTTGGATATCCGAGCATGTTGTTCCCTTGCTCCTGCATCTAATCTAAGCAAGGTCTTGAGATCCTGCATCCATTTACCTTAATCTTTTTTTCATTCTTACTCTGTGGTCCTTGTAAACTCAGTGCTCTTGCTCCATTTGAGAGATCTGCATTAATATGCATGATCACAAGACCCTATGAATGCTATTTTTCTCATCAAATGGATATTTAACATAAAATAGTAACTTTTTAATTATTTGGTTTAAAAGATATTCTCATACATATAAAGTAGTCTACGAGAGGTTTTTCTAAACAAATTTAAACAGCTCCACACAATGAAAGTAGATAGGTTTTTAGAGGCTTATGTACTTGTACTTCTCAACCTTGAAACCTGCTAATGAGACACACAAACCATCGACACCTGCAACAAATGACCGAATGAAGTACATCACACCATAAGCAATAGATCATAATGTTTGTTTTTCATTAAAATCTGTTGTTAAGATTTCTCAGTTTTGCAATTGCTGAAGGTGAGCAGCAGAAGATTGTGGGAGAGACCCTGCCCAGGTTGTTTAGGCCTTCACCAGAGTGGAGAGAGGATTCGAACATAGGCTTCTGGTGAGTCATTAGGAGAGGGGAAGGAGTGGCGGTCCTGGCTCAGCTGCCCCCAATTCCATTCATGCTTCTCCATTTCAAATAATGCTCAACAACACAGCTTCTGCACCTCCCATCCCACCCAGTCCAATAATTTCAGGTCCCTTTCCCTATTTCCCTAGTACAATTGTTGTCGGCTGTTCATACCTGCTTAGCTCCACCTCTGCTGTTCCTTCTCCATCAGCAGTGCTGAGTCCTCTGCTTTTCTCTTCCTGTCTAAGGGTCAGTGACCTACGAATGGGTAGGCACAGCTGGCTGAGAGAGGTGCGTGATAGCGTTTAGATGGGAAATGAGGGGCCAGGAAGCTGAACAGATACTGTTTTTTTTTTCAAAGAAGGGAGTTAACTTGAACTGCTTGGCCCTTTCTATTCTTTCCCCTATTGTAGTCTATAGGATGGTTTTAGGTTAAGAAATAAGTAGAAGTTAGGTTTTGGGCCTAAGTTAGCCTAAGTGTAGAGGAGTATGGGAAATTGAAATTACTAGCATTATTACTCATTTAAGCGAGGTGTATTACTGTTACGGTTAAACAAGTAATGAGTGTTTTTTGAGAAGCGTGAATGTTGCAGTAAAATATTGTCTATATTGAAGGAATGGGAAGGACACTGGTGCAAGTGTTAAATTTAAATAATGTGTAATGTAAAGAGTCAATAAAAAAGTGGCAGAAATATATAATTTATGGCAAGGGGCAGTTTAAAATTAATTAGTATTATAATGGAGTCAGAAGAAGAAGAAGAAGTTTTGCTAAATTGTGGGAGAGCTCCAGTTAACATCCAAAGGGTACCTTTAGGTTTCAGGATTATAAGGCTGTATTTCACTCTGTCCATTGATCCACTATTTCATCTTTGAGTGTGAGTGTAACAGTAGAATGTGTGTAAATAGTAATTGTGTGCCTATTTGCTTAACTACTTATTTTTCTTTTAGTAAAATTTGGTTGTATCATTCAAAATGCCACCAAAGTTTTCTTCTACTAAATATATTTTCTACAGGCTTGAACCGAAAAACTAAGTTGGATTTTATTGCACCCTTACCTTTAACAACATAATATTGATTGGGAACATATCAACATAAAAGGTTATACTACCCATTGTGAAAAATGGTGTTGCCTCAGCCTGTGTGCTTGCTCTTTCTAGCCTCCTCTATCCATAATCTACCAGTAGCTCCTCCTTCCTCATAGGCCTTTATTCTTCTGTGAAGGTGAGGCAGGGTGCTCTTATATGACCTCGGAGGGTATCCACCTTTCTCTCATCCCTGCCAGTATTGCCTGAGAGCACACAAATGAGCTTCAGAGCAGGGTGTACTGCACAATGTATTATGTCTGAGAGTTCTGCATATATATTTAATATTTCTTCCATTCTTAGACTTGCAGGTGGCTATTTAACTTCCATCTTTTTACCAGGGCAGTACATGTCCTTAGCATTCCTCCATCTCTCCTTATCCCCTCCATAAACCAATTAGTTTTTCAGTTTTGTCTTGTACTGGGGGAAAAAAGATTCAGTCGGAAGCAAATTGAAAAGGTTTAACAATCAAGGGCAGACTTTTCCCTTATTAGCTGTATTATTTCCAGGGCTTGTGTCTTGGCCCTCAAAGGTTCTTGACATTTCCCCCCATCTTTGCTGGCCATGAAACAGGAGAATCCAAAAACAACTACAGTACATGAACCAGAAGCAGCCTCCATAGATAGATACATGCAGATAGACTTTGGGATCACTGAGAGATTCAAGTACACTGTGACTAGCATGCAGAATGTTTCTGTATAGAAACTTTTGTCACAGCTAGTATTGCCTATGATCTAAATGGTATTTTGGTGTCCAAAGTAAGGTGATCTCAAACAGTGAAAGGTCAGTTAGGTACTAGCACCATAGCAACAGACTGACAGCTGAAGATAAGTTCTCTTTTTTTATTTAGTTGGATTGTTTGTTGTCTGCGTGGGTCCAGGTTTTCTGAGGTTCTTTTTGTTGTGCTTCTTTCTTTCTTTCTTTCTTTCTTTCTTTCTTTCTTTCTCACCCCTTGATTCCATTGAAAGGACAAAAATGTCTGTTGGATCCTAAGTCTTTTTGACTTGGGTCCCAATTCAACTCCCACTGAAGTCAATGGAAAGATTCTCATTGATTTTGATGGAAGTTGGATGGGGCCCATCATTCCTATTTTTCCTTCAAGTAGACATTTCCCTAAGAATGTGAGTAATCTCTTGGCAGTAGGGTGGCCTATATCTCTGAGTTAGTCTCTCTGTTTCAGTTAGAGTGTGTTCCCATAACACCAAGAGGAACTATAATGAGATGACAAATAGCCTATGGTACAGAAGGAGAAGAAAGAGTGGGAGCACTTGAGCACTCCTGGTCTTTAATGTAAATGGTTACAGGTAGAACCTGTGGGTATGAATAGCAAAATGTGTGCTGGGCCTTCTGTGCGACAGTGGTCACTATAGAAGTGCAGAATGTTTATTATTCTACTTCACTCTAAATGGAGTTGAACTATTTCCATCTTAACTGTAAGCAAGTTCCAGAGTAGCATTATATATTATGTTTGTATTAAAGAGTTGCATCTATTCTAGATATACAGTAATTCCTTTTCTTTTTAACACAAGTGGTTGAATACCTTCATAGAAATTAGCAGAGCACAGTGCTGCATCCACAGATTCCTGAGAGTGAAGCTTGTTTGGCTTTTGTTGGTGTTATCTGATAAATGCTCCAGGATGCTTAACATCCTGAGTGCAGCATGAGATCATATTTATGAAAAATTAAGAGTACTCCTGTACATTCCCACTATAGGAGAGTGGATGGACTGGTTCAGCGGTAACAATTTAATTGTGTTTGAAGAGGTAGCAGCAAAGTCAATACCGTTATCATTCAGTCAAGTTTGTGTGCAAGGCCATGTCTCATGCATCTCCTAAATTAAGAAAAACTGCTTATTTCTGAGGACCATGCATCCTATTTCTCAGAGGCATTGTTTTGCAATGTTTGTTATTGGGAATGCTAGTACAAGCACAGCTGCTTTATTCCTTTGCTCCTGTCAAATGGCTCCAGCCTGACATTTAAAGGAGAGTGCTCACTTGTTATTTACATCAGTTTGTCTCTGTCATCAGTCAACAACAGTTTGTCTACATCAGTAGCCCATTCAATCTTGGAAGCTATGTTTGAAGCAAAAACTAAATATCAGTCTGGTCCTCAATGGACATGTAGGCAACCATCCTGTACAAATCACCACCACAATTGACTCTCATTGGTATTCCTGTTGGCATGCTCAGCAAAGAGGCCAAGGATTGAATGGGACATGACGACTGATTTACCCTGTTACTCTTAGAAATAGTCCCTTTGCACTTGGATTAGGAATAGCGAGAGGAAGTTTGCTCTCTTGTTGCCCGTGCTGTACCTGTTCTGTGCATAAGTAGAAGAAACTGAGGTTGAAATTTTCAAAGCTGTTTTGGACAGTTAGCTACATCTCTTCTATTAAAATTAGTGGAAGAAATGTGTCTAAATCCCTAACATGATTCAGTCTCCCAGACCAGTCTGGCATTTTTCACCAATTTAAACTTCAATTACATTTCACCAAATTTAAAAATTAAAATTAAAAGAATATTACCCCACAGCTATTAATTCCAGAAACTTCAAAACAGATTCTTTAAATTACCCATTAAGGTTTCTCTGTATCTAGATTACTTGTTTCCTCTTGTATTGGTGTTGGATTCAATATACTTAAGGCCTAAAAATTCTCTCTTCCTTGGCATTTTTCATTTTTGCAAATAAATACAAAACAAGGACATGTAGTAAAGAAGTCATTTTGGAGCAAAAAGGAACAAGTGTCTTTTCCTTCAGGATATGAAATGTCACTTATAACAAGCACATCTTAAACTAATGACCCTAGTGGCATGTAGCACTTTGACCTGTGTGTAAAATTAATGACACCTAATATCAGCTACCGCTTTTCTCTCCCTCTGTTTGATATTGATGCTGAATCATGCAAACAAAAAAACACCTATCAAGTGTGAACCCCAAATACTGATAAAGGTCACTGTACCAATGAAGGAAGAATGAAAACGCAAAGTGCCACCATAAAAAGAGCAGAGATGTAATACAGTTTGGGGAAGTGGTTTTTATGTTTGTTTTAATTTTGAGTTTTCATTTTTAGAAAGTTTGTTAGGAAGCTTTAATGGGTTTACAAATCCTTGCCATATAATGTTCAAAAATAAAATATTAATCATTACAACACTGATCTTATCAAACATTTTGTTTAAAGAAACGATATTTATGGTAATCAAATCTCTGTTTAGTAGGGAGTTACCATTATACAGAGTGAACCTCTTTCCATTACCAAGACTTGTTTCTGATGATTTTATTAAGTTGAGTGAAACTACTGACTCCACTCGTATTCATCAAACCAGGTGCGTCTATATAATGTTAACATTCCCCAAAAATGTAGAGGACTACTGGGCTTTTCTGCACATGAACGTACTTTGTCTGAGTATTAGATAAATAGTAACCAAATATCTAAGTATCTATTTGTCCTCTGCCTATTTTGCTGGGTGCAACCGATGCATTGATTTTTCCATTACAACAACCTCCCATTTATTTTAATCATTTCCCTAGTTTTGGACTACTTTTTTTTTCCAGTGAGAGGCTATCAGCACTCTAGCAGTTACTAGCAGATGAGAGATTAGATTAATTCTTCATGTCTTTGTGTGTGACCATTTCTACTAGGAAGCTCCAGGAGGATTAGCAAAAGGATCATTTGGTAATAAATAGCCAACAGTTTGTAATGTCTGGTTACAAATCAGACCCCATTAATCCCAAATGACAAGACATGTCCACCATATATGAATAAAATCTCCTCTTTCCCCACAATTTATCCAAAATTTATTCCCATTCAATGTATGTTTTTAATCTGATTTGGTGTGAGATACCATTGAAATAGTGTGTTAAAGAAATTCCCTTTTTTTGTGCTACCAACTAATGTTGCAGGCCCTCTTTTTCAGATCAAAGCCCATTTCCCCAGGGTAATTTGTCTGTCCAAATATTTTTTCCACTGTGTCTCACATGGACATTTCTCTGATAGGAAAATTGTCTGCCAAGATTTATTGATATAAAAGAGTTGTAATTTTTTTGTTTCCTAATCAACCAGAAGCTGTCACTTCTATTTAAGTTAGTTTACATAATGTCTAACTTGGAGGCGCTGGTACCATGGGAGAGTGGGCCAGTTAAAGTTAGTTTTGAGTTCTAAATAAGTTAGAAAAGTTTATTTGAAGAACAGCTGGCCAACTGGATCTATTCCATGCCTTTCCCAATCTTTAAAACACCTATTTGTGATTTGGGTAAAATCTGGATTATTTGAAATGTATATCACTGGCAAAGGAAAAGAATTTATCTCTAGTTCTAATCCAAATCCACAGAGTAGGTTTTTCTAAAGGATGTGTATACAATTCTGGAAGATGTGACTTTTTATTAATCTGTGATACCCTAGTAATATTTACAGTGCCACAATTTTCTTGTTCAAACCCAGGGTTTATTTGGATTAGAGCAGTGGTTCTCAAGCTTGGGTACATGTACATGTATGGAGAGGTCTTCCAGGGGGTACATCAACTCATCTAGATATTTGCCTAGTTTTACAACAGGCTGCTTTAAAAAGTGCTATCAAAGTCATGACAAACTAAAATTTGTTTATACTGCTGTATATACTGTACATTGCAATAGTAAGTACAAGATTTATATTCAAATTTATTTATTTTATAATTATATGGTAAAAATGAGAAAGTAAACAATTTTTCAGTAATAGTGTGCTGTGATATTTTTGTGTTTGTCTGATTTTCTAAACAAGTAGTTTTTAAGTGATGTGACATTTGGGGATACACAAGACAAATCAAACTCTTGAAAGGGGTACAATAGTTTGGAAAGGTTGAGAACCACTGGATTAGAGCACCTCCAATCAACTGTTGCTTTGAGCTAGGTGTCTTGATAGTACTGTATAATATTTGGAACAGCTAATCCCCTGTTAAGTGGATGTGTATAAAGTATCTGCACTGATTCTCAGTCTTTTCTTATTCCATATAAATTCCCTGTATTCCTACTAGACTTATAGCTGGGATGTTTATAGAAAGATTTTAAACAAAAAAGTTGTCCTTTGCAAAATATTCATTTTGACTGTGGCTATTCTTCCTAGGCAAGAAATTGTATACTTCCCCAGTACTCCAAATCTTTTCTTCATTTGCTGAAGTAGTGGTTTAATATTTGAATTATACAGCTCTTCTAGGTTGTTTGAGATTTGAATTCCCAGATATTTGACAGAACCTGTTGCCCATTTGTATACAAGTGTTTTCTGGAGGGATAGCTTCTCAGAGTCTGTCCTATTTAGAGGCAGCATTTCAGATTTGGAATAATTTAGTTTAAAGGTTGTTGCTTTCCCAAAATAATGGATTTTTCTATATATTAATTGTAGGTAATTGTTCTGGTTAGATAAAAATAATTGCATCATGAGGGCATGATGCTGTTTTCTGTTGTGTCCCAACAAGTTTTATTCCTGTGATAAAATAATTATTTCTTAACCTGTGTGCAAAAGTCTCTGTGACCAATGCAAAAAGTAAAGGAGACTGGACATTTCTGTGTAATTCACACAGTGAGATTTAACCCCTTTGATGCCTAGAGCCACATTTGGGCTGGTATCTATGTAAGGAACTGGTGTCCAATGTCTATATGGAACAGGACTTCAAACAAAAGGTTCCACAAAGTTTTCTCTACCAAGTGATAACAAAAAATGGGTCTCTTTATGATTTGGCATTATGAATGATACCAAGTATTCCATGAATATTATCTGACATTTGTGTAACCTTAATGAATCCAGTTTGATCTGAGTTTCTGTAAACTGGGAGCATGGATTCCAGTGGGGTACTTTTGCTAAAATCTTTATATCATGATTTAGTGATGATATGGAACTATAAGAGCTGCATAAAGATAAGGTATTTTCCAACTTCATGGAGAACAAGAACAGCAGCTTTTTTCAATGATTGTGGAAGTTCTTCCCTGATAGAATGGTATCAGAGGTGCTCCTCAAAGGATCTTCTAATACCTCCATATCCACCTTGTAAAATTCAGATGGAAGGCCATGTGGTACAGAAGTTTTAAACAGTGTGGAAGTTTTAAACCCCTACTACAACACATTTGTCCTGTGTGTCAAATGTTTCCATCCAGGTGAGGTAAATTTCAATCAAATGATCTGCTAAGAGTAGTGACTGAAATCAACTTGTCTTCTCACAGATGCATAAAATACAGGCAGATTTTCTGTAAAGCAGATGCTAGTACCCTTCAAATTGATCAGCTGGCAAGAGATAATTTGATAGGTGAAGCAGGCAACTTCTTTTCTTCCCTCTAGACTTCTTTTCTTCATCATCCCAGTACACTGATATTTAAGCAGCCTGCAAATTGTGAATTCTGTGCCTTTTCTCCATCCACAGAAATCCCATTGGATTCACATTATTATTTTAAAGAGAAAGTATTTTGAGGGGTTTTGAGCTTATTTTAAAAAAACAAAACATTTGAATTTATTGTAATTAATTTTTACAACCTGACACTCAGATCAGGAAGTCTTATTTTCAGATGTCTGGCTCTTTCCACGTTAAGGACATCAGCATATAAATGGGTATTTTGGGGTGCATGGTTACAGCCTTTTTGTAACATGACTTGCCAGGCTTCATCAAGTTCGAACCATGGTAGGATCAGAAAGATACTATTTTTGTGACAGGAGGAAAATCATTTCTTTACAAAAGTATTTAAATTCAGAAAAGGTCAAATTCAGGAGGAAAGAAAAATCATTTCAAAGCAGGAAGACCTGGATTTCTTTATCATTTCATTTTCCAGGACATCTCAGTTTTACTCTAGCAAAATTTTTACCTGTAAATGTATCTTTTCTCTTGAGATACAGCACATTATATAAAAGCACGTTTATTTCCTCTCTTGTTGTTTGTATTAAGTCCATTAGCGTGGTATTATTGTCTCATTAATTATGATTTTCCCCTCATTTATCTGGATTAACTCTCCAGGCCTTTCCTTGTCTACTCATGATTCAAGGCCCTGATCCTGTTTCCATTAAAGTGAGGGACACATTTTCAAAATATCTTGTATGCACACTTATAAAGACTGTAAGCTCTTCAAGGAAGGGAGCATCTCTTTGTTACATGTCTTTACAGTGCCTAGCGCAATGGAGTTGAGGCTTCTACTGCGGTACTGCAATACAATAACTAATAACATACAAACACTGGAGTTTATGATCTTTTGCATACATAGGATGGTGGCAATTCACAATGATTAATCTGAACTAAACATGCTGTAGCTTCTGTAAAGCACTCGTCCTTCCACCATTTTCTGAGACAGCTGCAGTTCAAGTGTCACCTCTCCAGCTCCAGTAAGGTGTTACTGTAATTGGGTCTAGATAGTTTCTTCTACTTTTGCTCAGTTGGTGAGCTAAGGGGAGGGGATGTAGTGAAATGCCTTTGTAGCATCTGGACGCTCAAGAACTAGGCAAACATTGTAAATACTCCACAGTGGTAGCTGTGTTAGTCTGTAAACAGCAAAAACAATGAGAGTCCTGTAGTTAGTCTTTAAAGTGCTACAGGTCTCTCGTTTTTATTGTAAATACTGGAACATGCAGGAGATAAATGGCTTGGCTGGGTCAGTATAATACACTTTTTTCCTGAATTACTACATTTCCCTAAGAAGACCCTCCTATTTGGGTTAAATAAAAGAGGGATTAGGACTAGGACTTTGTCATAGACCCAACAGTTTTCATTTGGGGGGCACCAAAGATTACAGTAATATTGAGGTCATTTAGCCCCTGGAGCTCCGCAGTGGCCGGAGCAGGCCTCCAGCCCCGCACTGGCCAGGCACCTGGCCGGAGAGGAGCAGCCCCAGCAGGTGGGGCCTGGAGCTAGGGCCCACCTCCATTAACCTCAGTAATGAGGGTATAGGTCTGAGGGATAGGAAGAGGCAGGGCCACATGGGGCATGCGGTGGTAGCTGCGTCAGGGTAGGCTTAGCTTCTTACTCAGGTAAGACTAGTTTTTTATTATTATTGTTTATGTAATTTAGTGTTTGTGTTTATGGCTGATGAGGAGGTGGGTTGGGGAGTGGAGGAGGGCATATGTTTTATCTGGTGTTAACCAGTGGGGCTTTCACTCAGAAAGGTTGAGAATCTACTGTCGTAGACTATTCTTTATTTCAGCCAAACTCAGAACAATAACACAACCAAACACTATTGTGTTGTGTGTTCCATCATCTGCACACAAGCCACTCTGTAACATGGACAAAGGCAGTGAAATGAGCTTAGAGTGGAACGTTTCAAACACGTACTGCCAGCTGTTACCCTGGAGCTGTTGGTGAGGTTGCCACGAGGTACAGAAGTGACCATGGCAAGCTCGGTCTTCTCAGGAACCTCATGGCTAAGTTGAAGAAGTGGATTTTGGATTGTTTACCATCCTGACAATATCAGATGAGGGAGGGAGAAGATCCTAACTGATATATGCCCCACTTCTGGTCCTGTAACAACCAGAGAGTCCTTCTGGGATGCAACATGCAACAAGGGCCATTGGTGCCTGAAGTATAACTGTCACTTAGCAATAGATAGATCTAGGATTTTTTTGTATTGACTCAAAAGCCTGCGTGGCTCTTATTTTATATTTTTTTAGCTTTACTGTGGATCAGTGCCATTTTGGCCCGTTCAGTTGGGGTTTGCTCAGGGATTACAGATTTGGACCCCTAAACAGAATATAGTCATGTAATGTGTCATGTGCATTAAGATACACCTTTACAAGACTTATTCCTCTGTATTTTGTATCTCTTGCTCTGTTGATATTGTTCTGAAGATATGTCATTAGGAAATCCAAACTGGCATCCTTTTTAAAGTCTGAAAAGAATAGCAAGCAACACCGTAAGTGTTGATAACACTGACAGTGTGATTTACGCAGACAATGCTCACCCACTGAATCTAATTTGTTATGGGTTAATTTTCACTTAATATTCATTTAATTAAATGTGAAAACATCATGAGCTATGTACCTGTTAGGATTTTTTCTAATGAATTAACTTCTAAAAATCAAAACAAGCTAACACAAGACGTTCAGAGATTTATATTCCAAATTATATCAGGGTTTAGAAAAGGTTATTAAAAATGTAACATCTGCCGTGCACTGTTGGACTAACAACTGGATTCTGATAGTTTGCTCATGATGGATAGCACCTTTCTCTGTGGATTTGAACACGACCATTAATGGAGTAAGTAACTGTTCAGTATGAATATAAGAATCTGGCTCCATGTGTGTACTGTCATCAGTATAACACAAACCTATTTCATTTGACTGTATGTGTTTGACTTTAAAGCTATTCTTTGACAGTCTCTCATCTGACTATTCTTTGTGTAGGCCAACATATAATGTGGCCATCCCAGCCACTCTAAAGATGAAGGCCATTTACTCTCAGACACTTCAGTAGAGTTATAGCTTGTTCTAGTTGGTAAATTTGATCAGTAAATTTCTCTGAGTTCTTTGTTACATGTACTTGAAGATGTTCTTCCTTCCACTTTCAAAAAATAAATAAAAATAATTACTAAATAAAATTAAATTAAAAAAATTACTAGCATCACCTGGGATGCTTTAGGGTCTATTTCACATCTTGCATTTTAAATGAATACAAGTTCACTGGAATCAAAGTTTATGAATTTATTTTTGAGGACAAAATGTCCCTGAAATAGACACACATTTTTGAAGATTGTTTTTTTTTAAGTGGAGAATTTAGAGAGTGAGCAATGATGGTCACTTTTCCAATTATAATTCCATATTAAGATGGTCAAACACTAATTAGATCATCTAACTCAGCCTGGACAGCTAGATGCACTGATTACATCTGTGCTTGTTGATTTGCCACTAGATGGCATTATCCATTGATAGCAAGGTGAAATAGAGGTTTTGCCATGATCTTAACATCTACAAATTAACAAAATAAGACATGGTCCCTGTGTTTGCACCCAGACACATGCAGAAGTGAAAGTATTGTAGCTCAAAAGTAATTTGACCTAGTTCTGCATCACTGTAACTCAGCCAAGCCTTAACACATCAAAAATGAATTTACTCAAAGCAATGAAAGCAAGCCAACTGTGGCAATCCCAGATGACCCCATATGTAATGCACATTTCCTACCCTTCTACCCTCATTACTCTATTTAAGTTTTGGAAAGGGGCCGTGTTTGATTTCCAGTGCCAAAAGCATTTGCAGACAATAGCTCCCTTTTTATATTGCTGCATTTGAAGCATTAGGAAGTGTTATGTTGCATCACACTGAATTCTAGGTGAAGATTATCTTTAAATAAAGAACAATAGATATTAGCACGTATTTCATATTCTCTATGGATTTGATTTAGGAGGCAATGAATGAGTTATCATGGGTATTGTAAATGTAGATGAGAGATTTGTTAATGGGAAGTTACATTCTTTGACTTCAGGCCAATGTTAGGGCAAGATTTCCATACAGCCACATACCAAACTGCACGGTTCACAGTGCCTGCTGAATAGCACTTCCTTCACCAGCAGAGGAGGCTGCAAGCTTTACCAGCCAGGAGAACAGAGCTACAGGGATCCTCTGCTGTATACAGTTGTTTTTTCCTGACCAGGGCTGGGTATTCTAGGGCATCCAAATCATGCTTACCACTTCTGCTACTCCCAGCCACGGCAGGGGGATCTGGAGCTCCTTCCCTTTCTTGTTTTCAGACAATGGAACAAATACTCAGATTTAAAATTTATGGGTGAAATCCTGGCGTCCCTGAAGTCAATGGGAGTTTTGTCATTGGATTTAATGGTGCCAGGATTTCATCCTTTGAGTTGGAAGGTCTTGCTCGCTCCCATTTTCTTCCCCTTTTCACATTCTGCTTATCCTTTCATTCACTCTTTCCTCTTTCCATTCTTTCCATGCCCCTCATTTACTATCAGTTCCTCCCTGCCATTCACTCTGCCTTCTCATCCTCCTTTTCACCTTTCCTCACTCCTTTTTCCCACTCCTTATCCCACACACCTTCTCCCTCACTTTCACATGGTGTGTATGTTGCTATCTCTCACTATTTTATTGCAAGCCTCCCAATATTTACTGTTTTTCTTAAAGCCCCAGCTGTTAGGAATCAGGATGTAGGTGGTCTGGCTAAGTGGACACAGCAGGCATCAGATCTAGTGGACGGAGCAGGCATTCAGGTTAGGGAATGGAAGCAGCAGTTCAGAGCCAGAGTTAACTGCTAAATACCAGAGCCAAGCGATAGATCCAGAGTCAGGACAAGGAATCAAAGCTGAGGATCAGAACCAAGATCAGATACCAAATGCCAGAGCTAAGGGTTCAGCCAGAGTCAGAGCCACGGATCAGAGCCAGGACTAGTAGACAACAGTCATCAAGAGCAAGGTGAAAGGACAGGAACCAGAGAGAGGCATGGAGCAGGAGCAAGGAGTGAGGAACAGGTCAGGAGTGGAGTAGGAATTGGGTTGGATAAGTATTGCAGGAGGCAGGCAAGAGCAGAGTTCAATGTGGCAGTGGCAGGAGATCTGCACAGTTGCTCAGACAGCCCACATAGTTCACTTCCTAGCTTAAGCAGCAGGTCTGAGCAAATCAGGCAGCCTCAGGCCTTTGGTGCTCTAATAGTATTTCCTGTGGAGCCTGACCTTTCAAGTTGAGAAAGATGCTGTTTTGCCCATCTCGGTGGTGAGGAGAGCGTGTCAGAAATCGAGGCTCCCCACAGTTGTGTGTTCTAGACCAATGGTTCTCAACCAGGGGAACGTGTACCCCTGGGAGTATGCAGATGCCTTCCAGGGAGTACATCAATTCATCTAGATATTTGCCTAGTTTTACAGTAGGTTACATAAAAAGTACTAGTGAAGTCAGTACAAACGAAAATTTCATACGACTTGTTTATATTGTTCTATATGCTATACACTGACATGTAAGTACAACATTTATGTTCCAATTGATTTATTTTATTGTATAGTAAAAATCAGAAAGTAAGCAATTTTTCAATAATAGTGTGCTGTGACACTCTTGTATTTTTATGTCTGATTTTGTAAGCAAGTAGTTTTTCAGTGAGGTAAAACTTGAGGGACATACAACAAATCAGGCTCCTGAAAGGGAGTAATTTGGAAAGGTTGAGAGGCACTGTTCTAGACCTGCACTCTCAGATCCTTACGCTAGCTCCTGGAGTTATGTGAATATGAGAGAATCAGGATTTTTGTTTTTTAAGTGAGTTGCAGTCCACATGGCTGCAGAGAAAAGCTGGGAAATGTGATTAGAATATATGAATGGCCGTATTCGGTCAGACCAATGGTCCATCTAGCCCAGTATCCTGTCTTCCAACAGTGGCCAATGCCAGATGCTTCAGAGGAAATGAACAGAACAGGTAAGCATCAAGTAATTTATCCTGTTGCTCATTACCAGCTTCTGGCAAACACTAAAGTGCATTCTAAAAGCTCAAAAGCCAGAAGGTAAATAAAAATAATTCAAATTATATATATTTTTTAATCTCATGATTTTTGGAGGTCTTACTCATGATTTTTGAATGCTTGCAATTGGCAATACTGTGTAAGGGTGTGTAAGTAAAAGAAATTAGCACAGAGAAAGCGAGGGCAGGAATGATGAAGGAATAGATGGAGTGGGGTGAGGCAGAGTCTGAAAAGGAGGGAATGAGAGTAAGAGAAGTCACTCACTGATTTTAAACTTGAGCAGGGTAGATTGTTCCACACACAGAAAACAAAGTAGAGAAGATGTTGTAATTTACATTTCCTTGTATGACATCCAAGACTTGAGTTAGTGTTTACAACAAGCTCATAGCTGACCAAAGTCTGACCTCATACATATTGTCCAGGATACATTTTTTTCCTAAAATTATGTCCCTGTATCCCTTATTCTAAGTGGTTTGTGGTTTTTTTCCTACCTTGCTTACGTGTAAGTGAAGTTATTCCAGCCCTGAATTAGGTAAAACATATCATAGTTATTCTGGATCAGACTAGTAGTTCTGAAGCCACTGTAACAATATCTGAAAGTAAGAACTAGCCCAGGATATTAGACTGTGCGCATGAATGTGGAACAGGTAGGACAGACAAATTCAACCAGTTTGGCCTCATCACAGGAAAGCATCTTGATCCAGGACAGCACTTCAGCAAGTGCTTGAAGTCCCACTGATGTCAAGTGCTGACCTGAATAAGATAGACCTAAGCACATTTAAGTACTTTCCTGAATCAGGGCCCTTGTGAAATATAGCCATGTCAGTTGTATCAACTAAAGATTAATGCAGAGTAGTGAAATATTTTTGTTTTCTATTATTCATTTTCTTCTCAGGGGATCAATTAGAGCTTGATTAAAGTCTAATTTAAACTATTCTCTAGTGGAAACTTCTTAGCTCATAATTTAATTCAAACTGTGTCTCAAACTGCCGAATGCTTGGCTGTAGGTACCGTAATATCCACTTCTTTGACTCTTCTGCATAGCAACGTTTCCATATCCTTATTTGCGTCAGGAGTTTCTATGTCTCTGAGAATACTGTTATGTTTCTAAGTACATTCCTGAACTGCTATTCCTGCAGTAATCATGGCAGGTTTTCTAGCCTTCCCTTGATTTTTAAACATTTTCTTATGATGTGTCATTCTCAAGGTTGTTTTGGTGGTTTTTATTGAAATAAGCCATTAATCTTGTTATCCATGACAGCATCAGAGAGACATATTGCACTTTGTACAGCATATAATAATAATTTCATGAAATTAACGGTGTCTGAATGATATTTGTGTCATCCTCTGTGATTATCATAGGTTTTCCTTGGATTCTTTTTTTTTTTTCTATCTATTTCAGAGTTTAGCTTCTTCCTTATTAATTTTAATGACAACTTGCTTCCACCAGTGCTTGATTCATCCACCGATGCCTGCCTAAAATGATCAGAAAAAAAGGTGGAAGTTCCATGGGGCCAGAAGTTGAACGGTTGGTGCCATATTTTCAAAAGAGCTCAGCCTCTATTTAGGCATCAAAATAAGAAGCCAAATTGTCAAAAGGGCTCAGTATGTTGCAAGCTCAGCTCTTTTGAAAATCTGACCATAACTATCACAGTGGGAGATGCTGGGTCTAGGCAAGTCTTGAAACTCTGGCACTAAATGAGAGATGAGCCCCAATTGTAGGTGCTGAAGGGTTGAAAATCTACCTCTTGGGGCCTGAGCATTATGGTTTCTGATTCACGAAGAGCTAAATGTAATTGTGGTGTAAATTACTTTTATTTTAGATTAAGGAAAACAGCAAAGAAATAAATATAAAATTTCCACAGAAAAGACAACTTTGTGTCTCTCACATCCTTAGGCGCTCCATCTTGATTTCTCTCCCAGCCCTACCTTCCAGTAAACAGACAGGCAAATTTCTTACATTTAAAGATAAAGTAGACATATGTGGCTTTGTTTAAATTGCAGAAGGTCAAATTAAGCAGTGATTTAAGATAAGTAGAATTAATTTTACTCTAACACTGACTTTTATCTCCTAATAATGGAGAGATAGAAATGAGATGGCAGTATGAAAGTAACATTAGAATTCAGTGATTACCTTTAATCATTATTATTATTATTGAATTATAGCATCAGCTCACAGGTGATGAATTTGAGGACTGGGAACTTGGAGGCATCATGTAAAATCATCTAAACTGATTACATCAGATACTGTTACTAGTGAACAGATTTCAGCATGAACAAGGTAAATACTAATTCTACTGAAGAAACCAAATGATTCATAGACATTGGCTAATGCCACATAATGGGTGGAGGATTGTGTGTCCATCTCTGTTAAGAACTCCTTTATTATTTGATGTGTAGTGAGCATTTATTGGGAACCCACCTATAAGACCTTTAATCTTGTGGTACAATTGGCTGGCTTCCAAGTACCCCAAAAAGTTTGATCTTCAGAATGTTTAAAGAAGCGAGGTAGGGTGATATGGGTGACAAGTTTAAGGAAAGCAGATATGTTGGGCAAAGGTGCCTGTTCCCTAGTCCTAAAATTTCTTCCTTGGTTTATTTTCCTAGAGACAAAGGAAATTAAAAAAGCCCCTCACCCCATCAATTAAGCTAGAAATATAAATGCATAAAAGCAAGTAAACTTTGTGGCAAAGCTACAGGACTCTAACCTGTCGTGCTTTGATATTATATCCTCTGCCATAGAGTCTCACAAAACTGGCTTGCGTCATCTACCACAAGCAAAATCCATTTAATCATTCAATACAGATGCTATGTACGTTGACTGCATTAACTATTTTGTGGTCCACTAACAGTACTACAGATTGCAGTCTACGGTGTTTGTAATGAACTGCAAAAAACAGTTGCAATAAACCTAGCATTTGTATTTCATTTTGCTTCTTCAACACACCACACAGCATTAGAGAAAGGGCAGAAACAAAGCCCTGAATCCTGCTCTTTCACATCTTGCCACTGAATTTGGAGCCAGTTAGATCCACATCCTGATCCAAATTTTACAGTTGATCTCTTTCACTACAGTGGATCAAACCAAAACCATTTCCCCACAAATTTATTTGGGGGAATCTGGATTTTCTAGTGACTTTTCTGGGCTTTGGAAAAGGCTCAAAATAACAGTATAATTCTGCTTAAAAGAACTGCAAGATTTTAGGCCCCAGAGAAAGTAGCATGTAACAGAAAGTGTCTCAGTTACAGGGCAAGCTGTGCTTTAGACCTTATTTAGTCCCTTTTGAGAATACGCCTTTCAGAACAGTTTCACTACCTTCACTCCTCTCTGAGAGGAATTACACAGACCAGGCTGTGTCTCTGGGCTGCAACACCCCTACCTTGATAATCTAACAGATCTAGCTGTACTCTTCCTTGACGAACCTATGACAACAACTGATAAAAATGACTCAAAAACAGCTTCTTCAAAACGAAGTATTGATTCACCCAAAAGTACATTGTATTGATTTACCCAAAGGTACATTGCACACAAATCAAAGGGTCAAAACAATAAGGGCCTATGTGCATATTTCCCTTTACCCAAAACTTAATCTTTCCTTGCATGCTTTGCAAAGTTGAGGAGAGACAGCAGGCTTGCTGCTGTTTCTGTGTCTTTCTGCCAGAGAATCCTCTCCAGCCATTTCTGGCAACCCACTCAACTCCCTTTCTTCCCTAGACTAACATCTTTAAGCTTTTAGTATTCTCTTTGAGGCTCAGGTCTGGGAAAAGTAAGCCTTGAATGCCTGCCTGGACATTCCCAGTTAATAGCTTTTTCATTGTTTCAATGGCCTTTTATCTAAGTCTATGCAGTCAGGTAGAATAATAGCACATAGGTAACCTGAGATGCATATGATATTTATAAAAAATATATATAAATGATTCCGTCATTCTTCATGGGAAGTCAAGATGGCTGACCATGTCTCGTAGGGCAAACAACACTGTACATAAGAGACTGCCTTTTCCATGACCTCCACACACACACAAATGTAGGAAGACAAGTTGTCTAATATGCCTCAGAATCAATTCACTGCATATGTCCAAGGGCTAATCCTACAGGACACTTGAGAGCTTATCAAAACTACATTAGTCTATTAAATTTTTTCAGCCTTATGCATCTTATGAAGTGTTGCTTGCTACAGCAGTTGATTCAGAAAGTGGGAAATTCTTTACCCTGGAAAGCAAGAAATATAGAATTTCAAATGAACTGGTGGCACTCATACCTTTAAACTCAGTTAGGACTTTTTTTTATCAAATGTAGAAAAGGTAAGACTCTTCTTCTGTCAACAGACCCCTAGCGGTCATCCAGATTTTTGGAATTTCAAAGAAACAAGACAAGACACAAACAATGAGTGCAACAGACGACAAAAATTAAAAATCATCGTATTATCCCACAAAAAATACATTTTCTATCTAGTGAACGCTATGGTAATGGTCTTATGTAATCAGCAGTAAATATTCCTCTCTACAGAAACCTTTAGTAAAAGGTGAAAGATTTCATTTTAGGAAAGTACTGCTTATGGGCCCAATGTACTACCACTCAGCTTGAGGAAATCCTTCTTGAAAAATGGTCTTGAGTAGCCAGTTTGTACTGCTAACTTAATATTATTTCATAACTTAATTAAAGCATTATTTACAAAATGCCCTTTGAAACTACATCCCCACAGCTCTTCTCTAGTAATCTCCTCTCCGCACCTTGTGTGGTCTTTTTTATTTGCACCTGCCTCCCTCTTCAACTCATTGCACTGCAGCCATTAACTCTCTCCATTAGAAGTAATGGCTTCAAAGTTTTGTTAGCAACATGTCACCCAGTCAGTGCTAAGGGCTTGATCGTGCAAGGTGCTAAACACTCGGGCACTGATCCAGCATACCACTGTAGCACATCCTACTGACTTCAGTGGCCCTACTTGTGCTTAAAGTTAAGTATATGCTTAAATATTTTATTATTAGATTAGGATAGGAGTACTCAGTGCTTTGTAATATTGAGCCGTACACTGGTAGTGCAAAATGAAGGTAGCTTATTGGGAAAAGGGAGGGATTTTCCTCTAAAAGCCTTTTAAATGATGATGCTATATTTGGTAAGAAGAGTAATACATAGCCTTTTGAAGAGAGAACTTTTCAGTGGGCCATTTTCTGCCAGTCTGTACAATTCAGTGTAGATAAAAGGCTTGAAAGAGTGGAACTGAGAACGTTTTGACCCACTAGGCTAAATTCCCACATGGTGGAAGTCAATGCATTTGAAGTCAGGAATGAATCTAGCTCTTTAAATATTTACAGTGAAATCAGCTTTCATTGTAAGAGCAACCAGGCATTGGCAAGAAAGCTGACATGGTATTTATGGTACCATTTCTAGAGGTGCTAATTATAAGATTAGATATGCTTTAAGGTGTGATTAATGTAGCATTATATACTGCCTGATGCAGCTGGTTGGCATAAATGGTCCAAGAGGTCTTTCTCTGGACATCAGCTGTGACTATCATTCTGTGAAGTAATTGATAATATTAACTGTGTATATTTTCATAACTAAATGTAATTACCCATTATGTAAACATCTAATTGCATATTTCTAAATTAATCATCAATCAAGAGCAGAGAAAATAGAAACGCTTATGCTTAATCTTAACCTAAGTGTAAAGAAATGAATAGGAGGAAAATAATGAGAGTAGTTTTCAGGTTAACACTTATGAATGGAATTGCTAGGAAACCATTTCTGCTTTGTAATAGAATTATACTTCCTTTCCTGTATTGTACAGCACCTTATTAAGTTATCTTAATACAATGAAGTGCTAATAGGATCTGTTGATATCCTTTACTGAATCTCAATTCCAAGTTTTTGCAGCAGGCGGTATACAATCTGTGTCCTCATCTACACTACAGAAATTTGGCATGAGCTAACTGTGTAATCCAGTTAGAACATCTAAAACACACTTTATGTCCAGTTACCAGTGCTCCCAACAGTGCACTTGGTTTAGACTTGCTTTGAGCAAGGCTTACTACCATGCGGTACTCTATAGTGCCATTCTGGAGTAGGATGGGGTACTCTGTTCAGACAGGGAACCAGCAGAGCTCCTTTTTCCTCCTATTAGGCATGCAGAGGACCAAGGAGATGGTGCCACAGACAGTCCAGCATAGGTAGCAGTGATGGCAAGAGGTCCAAAGACATGAAGGCTGAAGTGGAAAAGGCTACTTAAGAGGGAGAGACAGGTGGAGCTAAAGACAGAACTGGAGCAATAGAAGCTTGCTGACCAGGATAAATATTACTGGCTCAAACAGGAGATGAGGTCAAGTCATGCCCATGGAACCCAGGAGAAAGGCCATGAGAGGGTACCTATTCAGGGTTTGGCAGGCAAACAGATGCACGCCAGTGCTCTACCTACAGCCTAAGTCAATATGGGACACCAAAGAAGGTCCTGGGACTCTGACTATGGGAATATGGGAGGTATGTCATGTGATGTGTTATTTTGGAAATGAAACCAGGGCTTTAAAACCAAATTCAGGTTTTTCTCTGGGAAAGGTGGAGAGGGTGAATCAAAACTTCGTCAGCTAACTCCAAACATGCAGAGGAAGGGGTGAGCCAGAATGCAAATGGGGTAGCTGACAGTAGGAAGTGTGTGTCGGATCCTCCCTGCAGGTAATGAAGAAACCAATAGTTTAGACAGTCAAGAAGGAGGAGGAATTTCTTCCCCCACTCTGACTATCTGAGAGTCTGTGCAAATGCAAAAGATCCTGAGTGGGGAAGGAAATGGTGCTTGCCATGACTTGGATGCAGTGTGTGAGGATCAAAAGGCCAACCTGGGGCGGGTATAGGTGTTGGAGAGAGTTTAGTGATCTTCCTCCTCCCCCAAAGGAAGATGAGATTATGCCACAGGGATTCCCAGCCCCTCATCTCCAAGGAGGTGAAATAGAGAAAGGATTTGGGTTATGGGGAAGAAAGTTTATTATCTGAATTGTAATATGAAATTATAAAATACATTGGCTGTCATGCCAGCCAGAGAATGAACCTGTGGGTTCTCCAAGGATGATGATGGAGCACCCTAGTTACACCCACTTCTGTATGGAGTGTGATGTGACCAATGTTGCAGTAGCATACATTATCTTTGGTGACCATATTATATTAAATCTATGAAAGGTTTATGTCTGATGGTGTTCTACTCTTTGGGGGATGGTTACCCCAGCTCCTGCAAGAACTAAAAACAGTGGAAAGTGATTAAAGTGAATCACTTGGAATACACAGCTCTAGAGAGGCACCACTCCCTGGAGGATTTGCATGTACTGGTTCAAGCTGAGTTTTACAGAGACTAGGAGACAAAGACAGGGCTTTTGGTATAAAGGATGTGCTTGAACTGACACATGGCTTTCTTTCTGAACCAGAAAATGAATAGGACCTTCTGTCCAAAGTGAGCTTCCATTTGTGGAAGGGTTGGAAAGATTTGGCTTATCAGGACCCCATAAGACTCCTGGTATGTTTAGTGTGTTTAAATCTGGGTTTTTTTTTTCATTGTTTTTTCCTGCTGTGCATTAATAACTTTTCCGTGACCCTTGATATAACTTGTATGGCAGTTTGCATAAAATTGAGTACAGGTTTTAGGATTTGTATCTTGGTTGAAAAAGTGCCAACATCCTTAACCCACACAGGGTCCAAGCTGTGTTTCCATCAAAGTCAATGGTAAAAAGACTACCATTGGTTTCACTGGAAATAGAATTGAGCCCTAACACCACATTTGGGATTAGTACACATGGAAAAAGAAACCCACAAATTTAATGCTGAAAAATGTTCATGTCTTACCTCCACAAATCCAAATAGCCTGCTCAATCAAATAATTTATCTAGAGAGAATCAGATTCAGAGCTTCTCTTTCTCCCAAGCATTATGCTGACAGGGGATGACCAGAGACAGCTACGGTATTAAACCCTGAAAATTCGAATTTATAAATATATCTTTAAAAAACTGCATAGTTGGAAAGCTCTCTGCTCTGCCTGGTGCCTAGGGCTGTCTTTCTTCTGAAAAAAACAGGGATACTGATGTGTCACCACTCCCTATTGAGAGTTAACAACTTGCAAAATAATTACCATGAGACAAAGTTTTAACTCACAGGGTCACTGGCAAATGCTCTCAGTGGTGAACTGGAGTCACAGCTGCATAGGGAGGCTGGAACATGTGGCTTTGCATTGAAGGAGACCTTGAGGATCCAGGAAGAATCTCAGCCTTATCAGCACTATGGTAAGAGCATTCATGAAATGTGCACATTCCTTTACACTATCCTAGATGCTGTTCTGGAATACTTCTCCCTTTAGCAGCAGATCAAGTGCAGTATACTTCCCTTGATCCTTGGTCTGTAATTGCTCACTACCTTCCTTTTGAGGCAGGTCAAATCCTCAGACCTGAATTTAATTAATGCTGCTCTGGGCATCATTAACTTGCAAGAGTTTTTCCACCAGAAAATGTGTGGGTTTCTCAGGGTATGTCCACCCTGCAAATTAAGCTCAGGGTTAGTGGGACTCAAGTCAGCTGACCCTGGTTATAGAACCAAGGGCCTGATCATCTACATTGATTGTCAATCCTACGTTAAGAATTTTCTAACCCAGGCTCAAACCTTGGGCTCTGGCATCCACAGTGCAGCCCATAGACCCGAATCAAACCAGCCATGTCCCAAACACCCTAACATTCTCCCAAAATGTAGCTGCTATAGTCTTCTGATGTGGTGCATTGTGGGAAAACTTGACAGTCCACCCTGCACGTTACAGGAAGCTTGAACAGCCTGCTGACCCAGCCTGCCATTTTGGTCTGTGCGCTCCCAGCTACTAGAGCCAGCAACATGGAGGAAAAGTTTTCCAAGAATTTCTCTTGCTTGTGCTTTCACTGCTGTCAGGAAACAGGCAGAGTTTCCATGAAGCAGTAGTGGTCATTTTGGTGTCCTTTTCTGACCCACCAAAGGCACCTGACAGAACCTATAATAGAGCAGGAGGAGGAATACCCAGGCGAGGCAGACTCGAACTGGCTGATGCTGCTCATGACACTTGGTATAGCTGTTGATGCCCCGAGTAGACCGGCACTTCTGGTGCAGGACCACAGGCACAGACTGGTGGAATCACATAATCATGCAGACCTCAGGTGGCCAGCAGTGGGTCCAGAACTGTCACATGAAGAAAGCTACATTTCTGAAGCTTTGTAAGCAGCTTGCCCCAACCTTCCAGCATAAAGACACACATTAGGGCACCCTTGCTGGTCCAGAATCAGGTTGCGATAGCTGTTTGGAAGCTGGCTACCCCAGACTGCTATAGCTCCACTGCCAGCCAGTTTGGACTGTAGGTAAAGTTTTGACTGTAGGTAAAGTAGTGTTGGAGGTTCTGAGTCAAGCAGGCGTGTGGTTTACTCCAAGGTGTTGGGCATAAAAGATGTTCCTTAAGTAATGACTGGTTTTGAGAGAATTGGGTTTGCAGACTGTGCCAGGGTCATTGATGGGACTCATGTGCCCATAGTTTGCCCTCCACAATGAGCAAAAGAGTAAATAAACCACAAAGGGTATTACTCCATAGTTATGCAGTGCTCCACTGGAAAAGTTCATGATGCCAAGAGTCTTTTGCCAGGTAGGGCTGTACATTCATGGACAGACTGGGACACTTGGCTACCAAATGACATTGTTATCATGGAATTATTTTCCTCCCCTGTTATTCTGGGGGACACCCACATAATCCCTTTTGCCTTGGTTTATGAAACTGATTTCAGAGGCCCTGGCAAAAGACGGTTTAATTACACTCTCAGCAGATATAGAATGGTTGTTGAATGTGCATTTGGCAGTTTGAAATCCCATTGGAGAAGTCTACAAACACACCTGGGTGCCACTGTCATCAGTACTGTCTGCATTACCATGGCTTGCTTTGCTCTTCATAATATTTGTATAATATTTGAGCCATTTGCCTCTGAATGGACCTATGACAGCGAGGGGTCACTGAATTGGTATACTCAGCCAAAACGTGCTCCCACCACAGTGGGAGCTGTTGCAACAGAAGTCAGAAATGTTTTGTGTGCCGTCATTATGGACTTGCATGGCTCCAGGGAAGAGGGGGAATAGTACCTTTATGAATGTGCTTGTGAGAGGAGGGGGCTCATTGGTTGTGGTGTGGGGAGGGGTGTTCTGTGCTTGGGGAGGGATGGGGGCTAGATTGTCACACAATGTACTTATGAATGGCATCACTTATGACATGGGGAAGGGGGATGATTCACAGTATGGATTCATATAACAAAGCGATTGAAGTGGATTGATGTTCCTAACTGTATTGAGGAATAGGGTTAGTTTACTAATTCCTAATTGTCCTTTATATGTGTTTACCTTTATTTTAAATACACACTGTATGATGTGATGCAGTGATAGCAACAAATATCTTGGTGACATAAAAAGCTTTATTGAATTTGTTAGTCTTTAAAGTGCTACAGGACTCTCGTTCTTTTTATTGATAATGGGTATTAGAAAAATACAACATTGACTCATTGTCAGGCAGGCCAGTGGCCATTGCCACACCAAAACATTAGTAACAGAAACTTTCCAAACCCCCTATCCCAGGGGTGGGCAATAAATTTTGCAGAGGGGCCACTCCACTAATTTTGGTAAGTCGCCGTGGGCCGCACCTTTCTACTAGATCAATGAAACCCCATTATGTTCTTTCCACAACAAAGTAATTGCACTTAAGAACAAGCAACTGAATACATGTTTCTCCGAAGCTTATCTTAGGAGGCAATTCCTATTGCAAGTCATTTTGTGAACACGTGTCAAATTTGTAACAACACAAATGCTAAACTTTTACTTACAACTTGCGGTCAAGCACTTCCCGAACTTCCTGCTTCTGGCCACATGACCAGAAGCAGGAAATTCGGGAAGCCACCGGCCGAAAAAGCTCCAATTGAAGGTAGCTTAAGCAGAGCTTGGGTTGACCTGCTTTCAAAGTGGGTGGCCCATCCTGGCTCACTCGTAGCTACACCCCTGCATGGAGGAAGATTCTATTAATTTCCTCAATTGCCGGGTATCATGGCGGGCCGGACAGAAATGGTAGAGGGGCTGGATCTGGCCCACAGGCCATAGTTTGCCCACCCCTGCCCTATCCCCACCAAAAATGCATGAACAAGTGCAAACAGTGAAACCATGTACAAGGCAGAAACCGCATACTGTTGAATGGGCCCCCATTTTCCTTGCCCTGTTTGCTGCGCACTTTGTACTGAGGAAGGGAGGTGGAGGCATCCGCAGAGGAGGGGGCCAAAGACGGAGAATTCCATAGAGCTAACTTGCCCTGTCCAGCCACTGGTGAGGTCTGATTGCATGGGCCTCCCAGCCATGGAGTTTTCCAGGCTGTTTCTGGACTGCATCTGAGAGTACTGTGCATGGCATTCAGGTGTGGAGTGGGTGCAGCAGGAGCAAGGACTCTTGCAGCCATTAGTGATACGGCTGCACTCAGTAGCCACTCAAACAGTTCTCTCTGCTGAGCTCTGACCTCTGCCCTTAGTTGCTGTTCCTGTTCCAGGAACTGCAAAGGAAGCGTCTGCTCATGCTCTGATACCCTATCCTCAAGCTGTGCAGCCAGCCTCAGTCTGTCCTCTTGTCTCTTGCCATGCCTTTTCTCTAGCCCTAAGTCCCTCTGGTTTTGGTACTGGATCTGCTTGTTGGACCTGTCCAGAACTTCAGCCATAAATTCATCACAGAAATACTTCCTCTTGGAAGGGTCGGTGAAGCTGTGCTGGCCCAGGCTTGTATTGCACTGTGGGCTAGCTGTGAAGGTACTGCGATCAGTAGAGATCGTGGAGCCTGGAACAGAATACACAAAGGGTGATTGTCTCAAATAGCTCAGGGAAGAAACACAGAAAAAGCCTTGTGGAATTTCAAGAACATAAAATATTACTTTTCCAAACTGGATTTCAGTACTTTGTGAGAGGGATGTCTCAGTCCATATAAGCTACCTGGACACAGTCTGGTTAATCACAGTGAAAAGTGCAGAGACAATGGTAGGTTAAATATTCAAAACTGTTTCTTGTTTTCTAAAAATTGCAGACCTTCTTGGGTTGGAGCTTTGACTGTCAGTGGCTTTGGTCCAAAACTTTTTTTTATAATTTCAGGGCTTCCACATTTTAGAAAACCTAATAGTTCTTGTGGTGCCTGATTGGCAAAAAGAGATGTTATTCTAAGCTGCGGGTGGGAAACCTGCAGCATATGCAACCAAAGTATTCAAATGTGTAGTGACTGGCTTGGTCAGCTACAAAGGTGTCCCTGGAAGATTCACCCTTCCCCAAAACATGATTACCTCTCTGGAGTTTCTGCCTCAGGAAAAATTTTAATCTATCAGCACATGGGAATTCTCTCAGAATTCATGAGAGAATCAACAGGATACTGTGTTATCTTCCATATGGCTTAGGTGGTTGTGATTGCATACGGACACACAGAACTCCATAGCCATCACCCTTACACAGCCGCCTGCCCCAGCACATTTCTGGGTGCATTTTCAAACCCCAGTCACCTATCACCTATTGACTACATTTACCTGAAAGGGACTGCATTTGTGAATGGAACACATTTCCACCTCCTGACCCAAAGTTCACTGTTTAACAGTTTCTGAGTGGCTACAGAGCAGCGTAGTTACAGGTATGGCAATGTAAGGTTGTTATTTTTTAAGAAATAGGAATGTCCTAGCAAAAATCACTTCCAATAAAAATTCACTTTCAAGTTATATTTACTGTCTGCATTTCCTGGTCTCCATTTTGAACTCCACATGGTGTGGGGATGCGAAGCCACACTGGTGGCATTCACGGCTGAGAATGTGAGGGGTGATTCCCAAACCTGAGCCATTCTTTTTAGGTCACAAATCTGAGGAATTGTCCCAGATGGGACATTAGAGGAGGTTTTGGAACAAATTGATAAATTAAACAGTGATATGTCACCAGGACCAGATGGTATCCACCCAAGAGTTCTGAAGGAACTCAAATGTGAAATTGCAAAACTACTATCATTTAAATCAGCGTCTGTACCAGATGACTGAAGGATAGCTAATCATAGAAGATTAGGGATGGAAGGACCAACTCCAGCTAAATCAATCCCCAGCAGTAGGTCCAGAACTTAGGGGTTTTTACGGCCCAGCTTGACAAAGAATGGAGACTCTACCACCTCCTTAAGTAACCCATTCCAGCCCTTCACCACACTCCCACTGAAAGTTTTTCCTAATATCCAACTTAGACCTCCCCCACTGCAACTTGAGACAATTGCTTCTTGTTTTGTCATCTGCCACCATTGAGCTAGCTCCATCCTCAAGCTGATAGGAGCAGAAGCAGTGAAAGCAGGGACCTCTGCACATGCCAATCAAAATTGTAAGATATCCTTTGACTGTCTCTGCCCTTTGTTGATTGGCAATTTGCTCCAAACCTCCTCTCCCTCTTCATTATGTTTTCACCTCAGCTTCATTCCACACCTGCCCCCATTACCCTCCCCTCTCCTTCCCTGTCCCATCCTCTCCTCCTCATCCGCTTCCCTCCCCTTTTCTTTCCATTTAGCTGATCCTCGTCTTTTCTTTCCATTTAGCTGATCCTCGTCCTGTGTCTGTCTTTTCTATTTAAACAATACTGTCTCACTATTTCCTTTTATTCTCCTACCAGTCTACCTATATCCATCTATTGGCCTTGTCTTATACTTAGATTGTAAGTTATTGCCACTCACCTGGTGTGTGTGGCCTTGGGCAAATCAAGTCTGTGTGCTTCAGTTTCCTCATCTGTAAAATGGGGATAAAATACTGATCTTTATAAAGCACGTTGAGTATTGTATAACAGCTAATTATTAATAGCGCCTAAACTTCCCACCTCCTCATTGCAGGTGATATCCTAGAATTCCACCAGATTCTGGATCTTCTGCATGCATGGAAGATTTGGCCCTATTAGCAGTTAACTAACTTCCTGGGAAAGGTTCACCTATTTGATACCGTGCAAAAAAAAATTCCAGACTCTTGCATTATTTCTAAAGGTGACATTTATAAGATGGACTCATCTCACAGCCTGAGGGACTATGTGGTCTTTGATGACAGTCTCAAAGGACTGGTGCAAGTCACTAGGAAAGCCAAGAAACAATGTGTTGCTAAGCAACTGCTACAAGCCTGTTATTTTATTCTTACTAATTGAATTTCTAAAACGACAAAGTTTCTAAGTAGCCTCAGCTTAGCCACCGACAATGCACACACTTTTATCCAAGTGCAAAGCTCTGCATGTGTGTAAAATAAGTGATTTGTAGACACAAACCAGATAGCTAGACATCTAAATTAGCAGGTGCCAGTAAAGAGTATGCAAACTGAGGGTTCATTATTAAAAGCTGGTTTGTAAATTTGACACAAAAGGCTTTTGGCAAAGGCCATCCTGTATTTGTGTCTTTTGTTTCAATTTTGCCTTTCTTGAAAGTGACCAATCTCGATACTTCGGTTAGTGACAATACTTTTTCAGCAGTATGACTTCACATTGATGTTCCTGATGCATGAAGATCTGTTGTGTCATCATTCCCCACACATACGCCAACAAACTGTCTCAGGTAATAAAACAAAGGCAAAATGTGGATCTTCAAATGTCATATGGAAGATATTGAATCTCAGATCCTAACACCCCTTCAAAACCCTACTAAATTACATTTTGAAAACAGCATTAAGCATAGTATTTCTAATTTTGCTCAGTTACAATGCTTGTAACAGAAATCAGAGGAATTACTCCAGATTTTTCACCAGTGTACCTGAGATCAGCCCAGGTCCTAATAGTTATCTGGCAAAGTTATCCAGAAGGAGACTTTTTACCATGTCTCCCATCCTCAAAAAAGTCACGAATAGAAAACATTGTGCAAAAACAACATATGGAAGCTTCAGCATTAATCAGGAGTGCAGTTTGTTTTGTAATAACCCCAATAAACCTATTTCTTATTAAATATGGTATTAAAGAAATAGATGTTTCACATGCCTGTACTGGGGACAAGTAGGTGAAACTTGTTTGGTTTTAAAGACCTTTTGATGCCTCATGGAAACTTAGAGAAATATTTAGAAACAATTCTGCATGGACAGTATATTTTGTGTTTCTCTTTTCTGTTTTTTTCTTGTTTGCAGTCTTTATTTCATAAGGGTGAAATGCATTCTGGTTCAGAGCCCCTACAAACGCCACCCCAGAGTGTTATGCAATAGCACTTTCTGAGAATTATTGATCTTGATATAAGCCTTACATGACACATGGGCTTTCTGCACATGGGTGAATTTCACCCTAGAAATTTGGAATGGTGCTGGAGAATCAAGCCCATGGTTTCTCAAAGTTTCCCTTAAGGACTGAGCTGCTTTTAATGCACATTGCAAGCTAGAAGTTTTCAACAGCAGTGCACAAATTTGACTCCTATAGCACTGCGAAGGTCTCTGAGACCTTTGGTACAGTGTTATACTGAGTGGACCAAGCAAAAGGACCATTAAGACACATACAGTAGACCCAAAAGTATGTAGTACTATAATGCAGCACACGGCCTTAAATATTTAGTAGCTATGAAATAAATAACTAGCAATTCTGAATCAAAGCCATGTTCCTTCTGGGCGGTTCTAGTAATGTCAAACCACATGGAGGTTCTGAATTCAGGTCCCAAGCTCTCTGATTAGTAGATGCTTTCTGCCCATAAGGCCGTATCTTATTCTCCAGCCAGCTCTTGGAGGTTGTCAAGCTCAGCCCTCTGTGATGAACATGACATAATGACATGGTGCCTGAGGGAAGCAAGAAAGAAGTTCCTTGATGCCCCTCCAAAAATGACTTAGCCAATAGTGTCAGCGAGCCTGAGGGAGAATGAGTGGTATTGTGTAGACATACTGAGTGAGGAAGAGAGGATAATGAGCCAGTATTTTAATGAAGCCAGAAAAATACGATAAAAGAGGCACATAGCTACAGCCAAAATTCAGCATTTCCATAATTTTTATAACGTAATATTAGAGGAACTCTGCGAGGAAAGGAGTAATGAGAAACATGCATGTATCTACTAAAGGCTGCATTTTATGCCCTCTTTATAAAATCTTTCAGAAGACAAAAGAAGGGAGTTAATAGCAACATGTTTAAAGGTTTTGTTTTTCTTTAGTAATCAACTTTTACGTTTATAAACTAACTTTTTATTTAAGACTGTGTCAAAAACTCTATGTATACTGCATATATAAATACACAGCTTCACCTCATTCTCCATTGAGTCCACTGTACAGTCATTTATACAATAACTTCCTGAGAACCATGGACTTTAGATTACTTTGTAGCTTCCCTGTGATGTTGACTCCGTGATTGGTTACTGTATGTAGACAACCTGATAGGACAGCAACTGGACTTAAATAACACCCTAAGTCAGCAGTCTTCTATGCCAGGGAGTACAGAGAACTCAAGGCTAATTAGAAAACGTCTTTCTTAGAACTGTAATTCTCGTGTGATCCTTCAGAGATGAAAATTGATATTCATAGTCACATTCTACCTAAGGAATGGCCTGATCTAAAAGAGGTAATAATAGCTTAGACATTTTGGGTAGTATTAGAGTAACAGCTATTGTTACCATTGCAGTTTCTGATTCATCAATGTTTCTATTGATATATAAGCATCTGTTTTCAATGGGGTTTTCTCTATTTGAGGGGATTTATGACCCTTATCCTGCACTATTTATTAAAGAAAAGCTTCCACTGAGTAAGGAGTGAAGGACTGAGCCCTATTTCAAGCCCCATCTATTACTTCAATGCAGTTTGAGTTTGTTTGTGCTTTCTAAATAATCCACATTATTTATGAACTTTGAAACATAAAACAAAGGCCTGTTGTCTAGCATGATGTTTGCTACATTAAGTAGATTTCTGTATTTTTATATATCACCTGCACAGTCTGATTTTTTTAATGATTTATAGTTGTAAAAATGCTGAGCTATTAATTCTCTGTTCTTAGTAAAACAGATAATCTATTAAGAGAAGGTTTTAAAAGACACAAAGGACAGTTAGGTGCCCAAATCCCATTGACTTTAAATGGGAACTTGGTGCCTAATTGCTATTTGTGCCTCTCAGAATCTCCCCCTTCTTTGATTTGTGTTCACATTTTCTTAAAATGCGTAAAAGAAGCAATAAGCAAATGACTAATAATGGACAGGACTGGAATCGCTCTGTGACTCTGCCTGCATCCTCTGAAGTGAATGGGATGACACTAATGATGTCAATGGATACAGGATTACCCTCTCTGTATTTGGCTACAAGTCTTTTTTTTTTTTTTGAACTATTCCTTCTTTTGCTGGAACTTTTTAAGCCATTGGACAGATTTGGTATATTGCACTCTAAATGAAAAACTCAGTTAATAAATTGCTCAGGACAGAGAGCAAGTTAAATTGTTTGGTTTTAATATTTTCATGGTTTAGAGGTAGTTTAAATCTTATCACCTACTGATATCGTAGATTCAGAGTCTCTTAGTAAATCCAGTATGCACTGTAAGAAATAATTCCCTTGGCTCCATGTTCCATAGTTGCAAGCTGAGTTGGTGGTACAGTAGGACCCAAGTGCAGGAGGGAGATGTATTGGTAGCATGTTTTTCACACAGAGGCATGATCTATTCCTTAACCTCTCTCGGTCTCACTTTCCCCATGTGTTAAATGGAGGCATAAGTGCTCTGAAGATTCCTTAGTTAATATCTGCATAGTGCTTTTAAAATGGAATGTGCTCTATGAGTATTATAGTACTAAAAAATCTAATTATTTTGATATTATAATCAAAGATTGTTTAATTTAAAAAATATAAAAGTATCTAGTTCCAACTCAGTTTGTAGGATAGACTTAACAACAATGTACACTATGAAATATATTTTTATCCTTTTTACTTCTGCTGCAATGCAGAGAACTAGTAAAGTCACTTTAAAAAAACCACATAATGAAACAATATAATTTCTGAAATTATTTTGTGATAAAACTGACTTTGTATGATTAGATCCATTAAACAGATTGACTGTAGCTGATTTTTAAAGCTCATATAGTATTTCCATTTCAGGCAAGATAGCAGATTAGAAAGGATGAGAACTGAATTAGTTACTTTTTTTGTAATGGCTGTTTTGAGACCCTTATTCCATTCTGTCTTCATGGTAGTTAGAATGAAAGACTACTGGGCCTTTGACTGTCTGTGATATGGAGCCATTTGATCTCATTGTGCCTATCTTTTGACTGCAAAAGAATACTGTGATTTCAACCTTGCTGTTAGGTACAAGCCACAAACTGAGGCTCTCTTTGCACTGTGTGTCTGATACACTGAGATTTCAATTTGTTCCTGGTGACAGAGATTTCAAAAGTAGTTTTTGTACGTTTGTTATCTCTGCGTTTCTGTGAATGTTAAGTACACAGGCTAGTAGAAGTTGAAGGTTAGTCAGAGAGGGACAAAAAACTGCAAATTATTTATTCGAAAATTAGTAGCAATGAAACCCAGAATTAAGAACACATAAGTGATTATTTCCTTAAACTATCAACAATAACAATAATACAAATAGAACTGATTGGAAGGTAATGTGTTTAACTCTGTCTCATGCACATGTAGTGCTATCTTATAATTTTAACATTAAACTGTTGGCATCAGAAGTACTGAATCTTGAACCTAAGATAAAAGAAAACTTTGTGTTGGTTTGTTCACCTGTGAACTCGGAAACCCATAACATATATAAAAAACATAGAATAATAAAAATGTAGGGCTGGAAGGGACCTCAAGAGGTCATCAAATCCACTCCCCAGTGCTGAGGCAGGACCAAATCAATCTAGACCATCCCTGAATATCTTAGCACCTTTTTGCTAACAAAGGGCACTATGCAAAATGGGACTGAGTTTTTTAAAATGCTCCTTAAGCAGAATGACTATTAACAAAATTAAAATGGCCAAAATCTTGATTATAATCTTGAAAAGGCACAAGCTTTGTTGGGAGAATCTGGGATTTCAGCTATGCCCTCAGGTAAATAAGAAGTTGCTGAAAATGTCTCACCATTATGCAGAAGTTTTTCATAAATCATTGAAGATTCTGATTATTCCACAGAAAAGAGTCTCTTCACTATGGAAAAATGCAGTTTTGAATCGATAATGCCAAAATTAACAGAATGTTTTTATTTCTCTTGTTAGGCTTATGCAGTAGAAAATCTATATTTTAAGCTACAATTTTAAAATGTGTTTAAATAGAAGATTAAATATGAAGTCTCACAGAAGACATATAAATCAGAAAGTTGAAAACAGAGTCAAATCTAATCTTAGCACCAGAATACAGAAAATAAAGTAGACCCTGAAGGTATGCAAAATAATTAGTGATGCCTTGCAAGGAAAACGTTCTTTTAAAATTGTTAGAACTGCTTTTTCATTCCTTTTGCCGAATTCTTATAGCTTCAAATGTATGGGCCAACATTTTCAAAAGTGACTAGTAATTTTGAATAAGTGAAGTGAAAAAGTGATAAATGAAGTGCTGAATGAGGAGTATGAAATGCATCCAGTTAATCCCTAAAGGCATGAGGAGGAAAACTGGTTAAAAAAAAATCATTGATTACTTGATTTATTGTTTGTGTGGTTGAGCTGTATAGTGCTTCTGTTATCTGCACAGTTGCATAATCATAGTTATTAGGGAGCTGATCCAAGCCCATGGAGGTCAGTGGAAGTCTTTTCATTGATTTCTGTAAACTTTGGCTTACACGCTAGGTGTCCTTGTCAAAACACAATTTTCATGGACTGTAACTTTAAATTTATGTAAATAAATATAACAACTTATCCCAGTCAACAGCATCTCTGGCTGAAGTCAGGGGCCTGATTTATACTTGATGTCAATGATTGATTTGCCTGCATAGGATATGCAGGATTATACACCCAAATTGCTTATGCTGATGTGTTAATGATTCCTGCTTTTGTCCAGTTTCCTATGAAATGTTACTTTATGGAAAAAATAGGGAATTTTGAGTCTCTCTCTCATTATATTTCATATAATTTCAAATCTTATAATTTAGAGGATTAAATGAAAATAAGCCTCTGGTAGGTTTTTTATTTTTAATTCAAAGAACTTTAAACCTCTTCAGGAGACTCAATGGACATATATAACTTGTATCTTTTAAGCCTGTCCCTCCTGATTAAATATTAATAGGCAGAAAAAGGTGACCTTCAGCCTTGCTGCTGAATCATAGAAGCTGAAAGGCAGAATCAATACATCTTCATACTAATGATTAACTAATTGCAGTTTGCTAGGATCTGAAAATGTGCTGGATCATTTTTCATCTCTTATTTTCCTTCACATACTTCATTTGGTTGTTTCTGTCTTAAAATACTTTTCTGTGCAATAAGGTACAGCCCCAGTACATTAAGGTACTTAAGCGTGTGCCACCTTTAAGCATGTGAGTCAGGCACCTTAAAATCAATTCTTAGACACACACTTAGGTATCTTATGAACCAGAAGCTAAAGGCTCGATCCTGCAAGTGCACTAACCCAATCCAGCAAAACACTCAAGCACGTATTTGATTTAAGCACCTGCATAGTCTTGCTAAAGTCAAAGGAATTATTTACATACTTAAAGCAAAGCATATACTTGAGTACTTTCTGGACTATGTTAGAGTGATCAGCACCTTGGAGGATTGAGCCCTAAATAGGACTTTTAAAAGCATGTAATGGCCTGATACCATTAAGCTCAAAGCTCCCTCTACAAGGTGCTGAGCACCTTCAGTTCAACACCATGCAGGATCCAGCTGCCAGAGATCTAAGAAAATTTTTGCCATTAAATCAAGGAATTTGTGCTAGAGTCATACACAAAGGAAAACGTTTGCTACTTTAATAATTGTTAAGGTTCACCACAATGGCACTATTCAGTAATTGGCTACACTCCAAAAATAATACAAATGTTCAGATTTCTAAGTATGCCGCTTGGTTTCGGGGTATTCATTTATGGTTTATGAATGCCTTCCTTTTTAAAAGAGAAAAACATCATTAACTATACAAAATGAAATAAATACTTGAAAGTTTGTCTTGTAAGTAGTGGTAAAATGCAATTATTCTTATCAGTCTTAATAACTGTCTACAATGGCAAGATGTCAGATTTCAAAACAAATTTAATCAAATGTTCCTCTAATATTTTCTATCTATACAGTACAGTTAATTGGTCCTGTAACATTTACTCTTTAATAATTGCATTAATTTATTCCAGGGGGACGAGGGGAGGGGGAACTGACAATTCTCAATTCTTATTATTTGTTCTTGATATGTATTCAGAGCTTCAAGAATCTATCTCCAGATCCACAGTATTTAATTGTAGTTGTCATATGAAAAATCTCTTAACTTTACCTAACTGAATCTTCCATACATGCATCTTTGGAAAAGAAAACACACTGTGCAGATTAAGATGTCATTGTGAAGAGTGTGGTGCAAATACCTAGTTAGATGCTAAATGAGTATATGTGTAAGATTATGTGGATGAAGTACTGCTAAAATCCATGTAATACACACCATATATGATGTTGTTTCTCACAAACATGCATATATCCTGTGCTAGATCCTCAGTTGGTGTAAATCAATGTAGTTCTATTCCGTTCAGTGGAGCAATGCTAATTAACAACAGCTGAGGTCCTGACCATATGTTCGCCATAGGTATGTAAGTGCACCACACTTCCCAGCTGCCTTTCATCAGATGAAACAGTCCTACATTTGATAGCCTAAAGAAGATGTGGTTTTCATCCGCTTTTAGCTAATAAAGCTCTAAAAGGATATTAACCATGAAAATGAATCATAGAAACTATAAATCAGTGGAAAACACTCTTAAAAAGAGGACGAGTCTGTCTTCACTATTTCTTAGATGACTATCTATGGTCCTTAACTATGGGACAATAATAAGCATCAGGCATTTCCACAAAAGTCTATTGCCTCTCTCACATTGGTGCAGTAGATACTTTTGTTTTATTTTAGTCCTTCTCCTTCTCTCTTTCATGGCTTTTTGTGTTTCTTTCTTGCCTCTTGCTTCCCTCTCCTCTCTGTCCTGTTCTGGGTCCATCAGATGGAGATACTGCTGTTGGAAGGGAAGGCTTTATCAATGAGGTGCATCTTGCCTTTGGATCGGTCTAGCTGCATGACTTGAACCTTTGATTTTCATTCCACAGCATAGTCTAAACACTTGCCTTTTCTTCCTCCCTTCACAGAGATATGGTTATGGTGGATGGGTTCAACTGGACCATCATTGCAAGGTACACTGTTTCTTATTCCTTAAGGCCTTATTGTGGTGTCAGCCCATCTCTACCCTTTAAAAAGCAGAGTGCCAATAAGGTTGATGGCTAATGTTTAACATACAGTTCCATTGGGATACACCCTTTTATGAAGCATCATTACTCCAAACACTGAAATATCACCATAGATTTGTCTGTTAAAGAACTGAGATAGTGTATAAGATGACCTAACATCCTTCTAATCTCAGTTTGAACCATTATCCAGCAGTCTTCACAATCTCCACAGCCTAATATTCAGAATGGGTAGCTCTAAAAAGCAGATTTTAATAAGATGACACAGCATAACTTGGATCAAATTAAAATCTTTTTTTCCATAGAATCACCAATTTTAGAACTTAACTTAGAAATTGACTCAGATCTTCTGACATTATTATATAGCTGTCTAGAAGGAGAAGAAAACACAAATGGAACTATCTAACCATATTTTAATAGAAATTAGAGAACTAGAACATCAAAGAACTTTCAAAAAGAAGAAAGTAATTCATTCCTCAGCTTTATAACAAGGACAGCAAAGACAGAACAGTGGTTTCAATAAGAACAGTATGCAGCCTTTTGAGACTGTACTATACACAGTGCTGTGTGCATAATTGATTTTTCTGTTCTGTGGCTAGAGCCGTGCGGAAGAAGGTAATTCTAATTTGCAGAGAATTTTATTATTTCAAAAATTGGTTTTTGTTCAAATTTTCAACAAAACCTCCAAAATTCTCCCCAAATGGGACATTTTGGTTTTGATAAACTGTCCAATTCCAATGAAAAACTGTTTTTTAGTATTTTTTCCAAATAGCTCTAGTTGTGGTGTATATAACCACAATCTGCAGCAGGGGGCAGTGCAGAAGTGACACACCTCAGCTGGTGATATCAGATGCATTGTTTCTCAAATGCCACTAGCAGCACAGAGAGAACACAGCCACTGTGACAGAATATGCACTCCCTTCCAGGATGAGCCAGCTCTCTTCCCATGCCCCCAGCCTTCTGGAGAGGCTAGCACTATTACTGGCAATAGCCTGGAGCAGTCCTTGATCTCAGTGGAGCACAGGGATTGCCAAGTGATCCAGCCCCCTCAGGTTCACAAGGCAGGGAAGATTACTTATACCCTCTCCATATCCCACACAGTCCTGTGCAAAGCTAGGAACAATTGAGTCCCTAACATAAGATTTTAAAATGATTTGTTGGTAATAATAATAAATAAAATATTTTATAGTGCCATAAATTTACACATGAGACACAGCCTGCCTTAAGGAGTTTTAAATTTAAATAATACAGGACATATGGACACAAGAGAAGAGGCAAGCTAACACCTCAGGAGTCTGATCCAATCACCTACTGAAGTCAATGGGCGTGCTGGATTAGGTCCCACAATTTTATTATGATGAGAAAGGAAAAGGAGGTGCTTGAAGAGATGGGGTAAGGAGGATGGTCAAGTACACAGAGCACTGGGCTTCAAGAAACTTGTGTTCAGTTTGCATCACAGCCACAGACTTCCTGTGCTACCTTGGGCACCTGCCTCAGTTCCCCAGATGATGTAAAATGGTGGTAATATCCTGGCCACATGGGGTTGTTGTTAATCTACTAATGACTGTGAGGTGCTCAAATACTGTGGTGATGCATAGTTTGTTAGCTAAGGAGGGATCTGAAGAAAAGGAAATATTTAGTTGGTTAAGAACAGGAACAGTGAGCAACAAGACACAAGGTGCACAGCTGAGAATGCAAAAAGGAGAGACATCCTTAGACCAACTAAGAGCATGAGCACATGCTTTACTTTAAGCATGTACACAATCCCATTTAAATCAACTAACTAAAAACAGTTACAGTATAAAATGGTTTCCAGTTTAGATGGTGAATTTAAAAAGACATAGTTAGGGTTATTCTGGTCCCATCTTCTGAGGTTCAGACATGACTTCCACATGGGAGCTCTGAACCAAGATACAGGGATGAATGATATTTGAGTGACTATATCACTGCAAAGACACAAAAAGAAATATTCAGTGCTTGGCATTTTCAGGGTGTTACCTCAGTAATCCCTTCAGGTTTAACCTAATGAAGACAGTAACTGATGCGCTCTGCTTAAAAAAAAGCCTCACTCCCATGATTCTCACTAGAGATATAACTATTACATGTGTTAAGTTAAACAGGCTGAGATTTTCCAAGCTACCTGAGGAATTTAGATGCTATTTTACTATTTATCTTAATGGGAACAGGACATCCAAATAATGGGTATGGGACACCCAAATCCTCCGGCGTCTTGGAGAATCACAGCCGCTTGTGTGTCTCCATTTGTGTCTGTTTGAGAGCACATGTAAGTAATGAAAATAAAGCTGAGGAGGTCGATAAAAATGCAACATATATTTATTACAAGAACATTCCAATGCCACAAACATCAAGATTAAAAACCATGGAATATTTTAAAGATTCAGTTGGGGAAGGAATCCCATGGCAAGCAGCACCCTGGGCTATAAAGGAAATCCCATCCAGCCTGCCTCTGTCAAAGCAGGTTGGATGATACTGTTCTTGGGACGGAACAGAATAAAGTCCTTTGCAGAAGACTGGAGCAAACAAAAATGTTTCTTAGGATGAGAGGAGGAAAAAGCTTTTTATATGATTTGGTAAAGGAGAATGAGAATCAAACTGTAAAAAATTAATTAGGTGGGGGCTGCAGAGAGAATGTGCAGATCAGAGCAGGCCTTAGGGCTTCACTCCATCTAGCTGCTATCCACTATGCCTCCCCTCCACACCCTTTACAGAGGGGTTCCCAGCCACCGAATCAATGTAATCACAGATCCTGTAGCCCTTAACCCCCAACATGTCTGCTCTATGCATGTGCCTCCCCAGCACGCACACACCGAATTCTGCAAGGTCCGGAGATAACTTAATCCAGCTGTCTGCCATGGTTCAACTTTCATGCATTCCCAATACCCAATAGAAGCAGCTAAGAGCATCTGTGAACTTTCAGACCTTGCAGCTATTGAATATATGGAGTTACTTTGAATTTTCTCTGGAGTTACTAAGACTATGTCTACAGTGACAGTGGCAAAGTCGCCGCCGTCAGATCAACTTATCTGGATTGATTGAGCGGTCAGTGAAGACCCGCTCAGTCGATCCAGAAGTTGATGTTATTAATCCACCCTCACAAGTGGCATAGCGCTGCATCGATGGGAATGCGGCTCCTGTCGGTGCAGTGCAGTGAAGACGGTGCACAGAAGAGAAGCACAGCAGTCGACAGGAGTTACACAAGTTCTTTACGTACTTTGCATAACTCCCGTCGACTGCCATCAAATCACGGAGGTAAGTGTAGACCAAGTCTAAGATGATTTTTGAGCCCTGTGATAAAGTCAGGCAGGACTGCTTTTAAAAGGGCCAGTATGAGGGCCCAAAAGAAGAGAGGTAGAAGAGAAAGCACAGCAGGGCAATTAAAGGCACCTGGACGCAATGAATGTTGGGGCCAGAGGTATTTAAACCCTGCCTTCCCTAAAGGAGGGGGAGGAAACAAACGCAGGGGGAGCTGCCAGAAGGTGTGGAGCAGCTGGAGGAGAAGTTTCCCTCCCAAGCCAAGAGACAGAGCTCCTCTAAAGCCACAGGAGACGAGGTAGCTGAGATGCCCTAGTCCACAAGCAGAGGTAAAGCACAAGACCCACCAGGGGGAGGCTGGCAGTTTACCACAGCCTGACTTCCAAAGAAATTGGGTAAACCTGATGGCAGAATTTGGCTCATGGTCAATAAACAGCACTCATAAGCATCACCATGATATCAAACGCAGGTGCCTGAATGATGGAGGACAAACTTCAGTTAAGGAAAAGTGTTTCAAGATAATGAAGAGTATTATAAACAGCAGTAGAGAGAGGATTATTTTTAAATTATGAAAAAGATACTTTGATAGCGTCCTTTTGAATTACAAATTATTTCTAAATTTTTTTGGAAATTTTTCCTCTACTGAACAAAAATTTAGGGCCTAAATTCTAGCACTGGAGGGGGGCACTGGCAGCCCCACATACTTCTAAGACAGTAGAATTTAGACCATAATATCTTGACACAACTGTATTACCGTAATGAATTTCATTTCACAGGGGGAGGCAAAAATGATAAAGGAGGGAAAGATTTTCAGAGTTATCCAAGAGAACTGCTGGAATCCAGAGATTCGGATTAAAGAAATGAATCAGTCAGGTAACTCCAAAAAGGAAGTGTGCTAATCATAAATAAAATAGAACAATTTAAGTTTTCATGTCAAAGTGTTTTACAATAACATTAAAATCAAAAGATTTCTAGAGTTACAAATTAGTTTAAATCAATTGCAAGTCAGTGAAAACTAATACACTTTACATTTAGACTCAAAAGAGATGGATTCTCATACCTTTTGATACCTTGTTCCAGAAGTAGCCTAAATTAATTTCTGTGCAGGAAGGTACAAGTTAATGAGTATGGGTGTCAGAATGTGGCCTCAAAAATGAGAATATGCATTCCTGATTTTAAAAGTGGCCTGTTAATGAGAAAAGTATGCTTGAGCTTTTTCTTTGTTTTTGATTATTTATTTTTAAAAAAGAAAAGAACTTTCTGCCATGTTTTATTTTCCTGCTTGTTTTTGCAATACATTGTCTACCATGTTTTTGCTTAACTGGAGAACTAATGGAGTTATGTTATTAGATGTGACAGGAGGCCCTGATCCAGTAAGCACATGCTTAACCTTGTTAAGCTTCAGAAGGACCACTTGTGTGTATCATTAAGCATATGCAATTATCTTCAAGGACTTGTGTTGAATGGGTGAGGTCCCAGAGAACTGGAGAAGGGCAAACATGGTTTCTATCTTTAAAATGGAAAACAGAGAGGACGTGCAGAATTATATACCAATCAGTCTAACTTAGATATATGGGAATATGTTGGAAAAAATTATTAAACAATCAATTTGTAGGCACTTAGAGGATAATAGGATGATGACAAATCCATGTTGGCTATTACTTAACAAATAATGCCAAAGCAACCTAATTTCCTTCTTTGACAGGGTTACTGGCCTTGTGCAGGTGTATGTCTGTGGGGGGGAAAGCGATAGATCTGACTTATCCTGATTTTAGTAAAACTTTTGACACATTCCCACTGGACATTTTCTTAAGCAAACAAGGGAAATGTGGTCTATATGAAATTTCTATAAGGTTGGTGAACAATTTTTGAGAACATGTATTCAGAGTATTTATGATGACTCGCTGTCAAACTGGGAGGACGTATCTAGTGCGATTCAGCATGAGTCAGTCCTGATTCAGATACTAGTCAATATTTTCATTAATGACTTCATTAGAGCATGCGTCTAAAATTTGCAGAAGACGCAAAGCTAGGAGGAGTTGCAAGCACTTTGAAGGGCAAGATTACAATTCAAAACTACTTTAATAAATTGAAGAATTGGTCTGAAATCCACAAGATGAAATTCAATAAAGACAAATGCAAAGTACTACACTTATGGAAAAATCACATGCACAACTATGAAATGGAAAATAACTGGCTAGGCAGTAGCACTGCTGAAAAAGATCTGGGAGTGACAGTGAATCACAAATTAAATATGAAACAATGTGATCCAGTGGCAAAAAGGCAATCATTCTGGGTGTATTAAACAGGAGTGTCAGGGACTAGTATGTAGCTGGTAGTGCCTAGGTGTTGAAGCAGGAGTCGGTAGTCAGGAATCAGTGCCCAAGGTCAGAGCCACAGTGAGAAGCCAGGCAACACAGCCAAGGGTCAGAGCCGAAGTCAGAAGTCAAGAACCGAGGCAGATGGTCAGGACTAGGTTATGTGGAGTGAGGCAGGGCAGGGCAAGGCTGGGTCCAAGGCAGGAGCAGAGCTGGAGCAGGACTGGGAACAAGGCAGGAGCTGAAGCTATTACAACCAAAAGCAAATGCTTTGAGCAGCTGCTGAACAGCGGTTGGTTTTAAAAGTCACTCTGCTGATTCTTCTAACTGATTTGGTGATGCAGCCAACCAGGAAGCTACTACAGGCCAGCTGTGCTGATTAGGTTGCCTGGAGACTGGCTCTGCTGCAGGCCCCGATTCCTGGCAGTAACTGCCACCAAGGGGCTTGGAGCCCAATTTCTCAGGGCACTTGTGGTGGAACTTTTGCAATAGATCCAGGGCATGGATATTCTTTATTGATCCCAAGACCACGCATCCAGACTGTAGCTTTCCCTGTCCACCAGGTGTTGGAGTCTTCCCCTAACTCACCAAGAGTTGAGGATTCGGTGGACCATGTACTCCCCATGCAGGGTTTTAAAAAAGTGACATATGAAAGAGGGGACTCATGTACTTGGGCATCTGTAGCCTGAAGGCCGATTGGTTTACCCTTAATCCTGAAGGGGTTCATGTATTGGTAGTCTAATTTGGCAGATGGGTGGCTCGATATCAGGTTCTGTGCAGAAAGCCACACCTTGTCAGTTGTGGCCAGACAGGATGCAGCCGAATGGTCCTAGTCTACATGGTGTTTATAAGCTTCTTTGGCAGACTGCAAGTGTTCCTTGAGCTCGTGGTGCATCTGAGATAGGTAGGAGGCTAAATACATTGCAGCCAATACTGGGGAACTCAAGGGCAAGTCTGGGTGGAAGTGGGGTTGAAAACCATAGTTTGCAAAGAATGGGCTTTTCTGGATTAAGATGTGGACTGCATTGTTATTCGTGAATTTGGCATAACACAGCAGCGGAAGCCAGTCTTTATGATGGTAACTCACAGAGCAGTGAAGGTATTGCTCCAAGATTTAACTGGTTTCCTCTGTTTGCTCATTACTCTGAGTGCTAGGCAGACAAGGTGAGGGACTTAATACCAAGAAGTCTGAGAATTCCTGCAAGAATTGGGAGATGAACTGGGGACCCTGATTCCATACAATACCCGTCAGTAACACATGGTAGTGAAAGACATTTTCCAGGAAGAGCCAAACCATCTCCATGCAGTAGGAACAGTATGGTCTGGGATGAAGTGTGCCATCTTTGTTACTAGTTCAACAAAAAACAGTATTAGCCAGTGTCACTGGGATCATGGCATTTCTACAATGATTCAATTCATATAGTAAACCAAGGCTGTGGAGGTGTAGACAGAATTTGAAGGAGACCTAGGGGTTTTGATCATGAGTTCTTGGTATAGATGCAGAGGTTTCAGGACCTTATATAATCCTTGATGTAAGCTCATTGACCTGGCCACCAGAAGCTCCTTGAGACCAGATTCCTGGTTATGAATTGGCCAAAATGGCCCACAGGTGGCAAATGGTGGCATAGTTCAGTACCTGAAGCCAAAGGCCATCTCAGTCTCCATAGACCTGGTGAACCAGTTCCTTTTTAGAGAAGTGTCATCATGGTGGAATCAGACTAGAGAATCCTTTAATAAGTTGCCTGTAGAAACTGGTAAACCCCAGGAATCACTGCAACCCATGTATGTTCTTGAGCATAGCCCAATCAGCTATTGCTGCCACTTACGTTGGTCCATGATGAATCCCTGATACAAGACAATACATCCTAAGAATTCCACTTGTTATCAAACTTGCATTTCTTGAGCTGTGAATAGAGATGGTTTGGGCAGAGTCTGTCCATGATGATATCTAATCTCTCTGTGATGATCATGGAGTTCCTTATTTTTTGAGAAACTTAAGATGTTATAGAAGTAAATAATGGCAGATTGGTCCAGCAAGTCCTTAAAGATGTCATTTATGAAATGCTGGAAGGTCACTAAGCATTGCACAACCAAAACAGCATGACCAAAATACTTTAAGTGGCCATATATGGTATGGAAGGCAATCTTCCATTCATCTCCTTTCAGATCCTCACCAGGTTATAAGACTAAAACATCCAAGCCAAACGGGGATTTCACCCATGCCAGTTCATCTTTAATATTATCATTAAGGCTGAACCAGAAATGATGATCTTCGGTGACCTCATTCCATTTGGTGTCAACTACCAAGCATCAGAACACCGCTGAATATTTAGCCATGGGCCAGCTTCTCTGCAGCAACGTCTCCAGCCATACACTTGTGACGCTGGTCATCAAAGATCACTGTCATAGTTCAGCATCCTCAAATTAACCCAGAAATGGGCTTGATTTTTCCAGAAGCAGAGACACCCAACCCAGAATCTCCCCAGTAAGCAGACTGATAATCAGTCCCACTCAGGCTTGGCCAGTGGGGTAGGACTGTGGGAGTAGCAGAAATAGGCACCAACACTGATTTAGGAACCCACAAAATTTGTCGCAATTGCTATTGACCTTGTCAGGCAGTGGGAGGTTGGGCTCACAGGCAGCAGGGTCAGAACTGACGGCAGCATAGCTTGAGCTTTCTAGATCACATTCAGCAACTGCAGGGTAGCAACCTGGGCTCTCACTACCTCCATCAGAGAAATATTGGCCTTTGTAGAATCCAAACTCACTATATCAGCTCTAGTTCTCTTATTGTTTGTGTTTGGCTGCTCAAACAATCAGTGACCAGGACAAAGTCAGTCGTGCCTAGTGGTTGGAGCTGGAGTGAGGCCTACTGGTCAGAGCAGGAGTCTGTGGCCAGGAATTGGAGCCCAGGGTTGAGCTGAAGTCAGAGGCCAGATGCCAGAGGCAAGGGTCAGAGCCAAAGTCAGGAATCAGAGACGAGGGTCCAAGGCCAGATGCCACAGACAAGGGTCAGAGATGAAGTCAGGAATTGGAGTTGAGGATCAGGACTGGCTTAGCTGGAGTGAGCCAAGGCAGGGATAAGTCTTTGGGCAGTACAGGGGCAGGGCTGGAGCAAGACTGGAAAAAGAAGGGAGCAAGACTGGGAACAGGGGCTATTGCAGCCATAGGCAAATACCTTGAGCATCTGCTGAACTGTTGCTGCTGCTGCTGGGCTTAAGAGCCGGTTTGCTGACTTGTCCAACCAATCACTCAGGCAGTTTACTACAAGCCAGCTGTGCTCGTTAGATTACCAAGTAACTGGCTCTGCTACAGGTCCTGCTCCTGTGACAAGGAGTATTGTATGTAGGACACAGGAGGTAATTGTTCCTCTCCACTGGTGAGACCTCAGCTGGAGTACCGTGTCCAGTTCTAGGTGCCACAATTTAAGAAGGATTTGGACAAATTGGGGAGAGCACCAAAAATGATAAAAAGGTTTAGATAACCTGACCAATGGGGAAAGGTTAAAAAATGAGTTTGGTTAGTCTTGAGAAAGGAAGACTGGAAGGCAGGCACTGATAGCAGTCTTCAGATATATATTATTGGCTATTATAAAGAGGATAGTAATCAGTTATTCTCCACATCCATTGAAGATGGAACAAGAAGTATGGACTTAATGTACAGTAAGAGAAATTCAGGTTCGATATGAAGAAAAACTTTCTAACTAAAAGGATAGTTAAGTACTAATATAAGGTACCAAGGAGGTTATGGAATAACTATCACTGAAGGTTTTTAAGGACAGATTGGAGACAACTTTCAGGTCCTGCCTCATGAGGTCCCTTCCAGCCCTATGATTCTTTGCTTAAGTATCTTGCTGAATCAGGGCTTTATACCTGAGAAATTAAGAGAGGAAGGTATTTTTAGCTGGGCTGTTAAAAGCTCCGTGGTTTTGTTGGTTTTTATTAAAGCCTGTTTAACTCATACTCCTTTTTGTGGGAGATATGTTCTCTTAGCTTAAGATGCCTTGTCCTTAAACTGGGGCCTGAGACAGTTCACAAATCAATTTTTTTAATCTCCCAGGAATTCCTGCAGACTTGAGTGACTTGATACTTAGTTTTATTAAGCTTTTGAAATAAATATGTATTCATTCTTTCAAAAGACAAATACATTGAAAAGAAGAATGTTTTTAAAATAATATTGTTTCCCCTTTGCCATGTGACTACAGGTTTCAGGGCCTTGTAAGTCACTTTCCAGTTGAAGGCGAAATCATCAACACAAACCCTGAGTATTTTCTTAGTGTAACTTGTCTTATTTACATTATATACAGCAGTCCTGGAACAGAGGAGGTCATAAGTGGCAGATAGGCAACCCCCTCTTTCAGAAATCTAAAGTGCCCAAACGTCAGTGACTTGTTCCCAGGGAACAAGTCTGCCCCAAGTTATTGAGAGAAATTCATAGATTCCAAGGCCAGAATGGACCATTGTGATAATCTGATTTGACTTCCTGTATAACATATGCCATAGAATTTCTCAAAAATAATTCCTAGAGAATATCTTTCAGAAAAACTCCGATCTTAATTTAAAAGGTGTCAGCGGTGAAAAACCACGACCCTTGGTAATTGTTCCAATGGCAGACTGCAAATTCTCCTGCTATTTGCACTAGCTCTCCCAAAAAGAAACTACATTACAAAACTAACAATGCAGCATTTCTTCAAATGACTGAACAGTGCTCACATTAAGACAAAGAATTTATAAAACTATGCATAACAGCACCAGCTGGTGACTCTTGCCATAACAATATCAAATCCTACTAGAGAAGTCTACAGAAATGAGCTCTATAGGAACAGGTAATTGTAGGAAAGAATGCTGGGAATCTCTTAGTTTGCATTTGTCAGAAATAATAATATAATAATATAAAAAGATATTGCTATTCAGAACACAAAGATGTATCTGATTTCAAAATCTGAATATAATTCTTCACTTTAAAAAGTTGAGTTGTTTTATTTTTAAACTGAGATTTAGCACTGAAACTGAATAAACTGATACTCAATAAGCTGATACTTCAAAAATAATATCAAACATACAAACAAACTTTGTTTTCATAATCCAAAAACGTATACATTTTCTTTAATTGGACAAAGTTAAGTGGTGAATAAAACTAGTTTGGAAACCAAGAGAAGACAATTCAGGTGTTATATTCCTGATGTTTCTAAGATTTAAAAGAAACAAGCAGAAACAAATTCTTCAGGGCTTTTTTATGCATTACAAAGAAGCAAACTAAAAAAGTTAAATACATTTTTTTCTGCTTTGCACATCACATTTAATAAGCAGTGAATTCCTCAAAGGATAATAAATACAGGCCATATCTGATTCTTGATCCATTCACAGAGCTGCAGCTGTTGACTTCACAGACAATTTTGAGCAAGAAAGATTGAGGGTAGAATCATGGCCCTAAAAATTAACCACCCAAAATGGCACAATTTGGGAGGTGTGAAGGGACACACTTGTTCCGCACTGGTTCTTCAAGGGTTAATTTTAGTCTGTGGGCTGAGAAGGACACACCCCCTCAACCCTGCTGGGCATGCTCCAGCTGGAGACTAGGTATAAGAGGGAGCCAAGGAGCTTATTTGAGGCTGGCTACTGAAGGGAGAGGATGCCTAGAGTTGACTCTCTCCAGGGAGCTGCGACAGGCTCCGAACCCAGAACTAATCCATGCAGAGCCCCAGATGAATTCCAGGCTGCCACGTGAAGTCAGAGAAGGGACTGAGCCTGCATCAGCTGAGGACCCTGGAGGTCCCAGAGAATCATGGGTCGTCACCACAGAAGACAGGGTAGGAAGTAGCCAAGGGGACTTACATGTTGCTGCAGTGAGGCAATTGGGGAACTGATCAGCGTGTCTTAGGAGGATCCCTGCTGACTTCAGGGGTGAGTGTCCCCACCACTGTCATGGAATTGGGCTGTGGCTCAGGGGAGCCAGGACGATCTGAACCCCTTAACCCTGGGTGCCACACACCCCTAGGTGGTGCCCCACTTCCCCCATGTGCCTAAATTATCCCACAAAGGTGGGTGACCATTGACTCCAGCCATTTGGCTATGCTGTCCTGACCAAAAGAGTCACTTTATTTACTCTGGCCCTTAGTGGGATGACCCTGGTTCACAGGGCAGCAAGGCCTAAGGGCTGGAGTCAGTGGGAACTTGCTGCCTTGTGAACCAGGGCCATCCTGCCATGGCCATTGCCACTGGGCCATACCACCCCGAGGGAAGGGACAACCATATACACTGCCATACAGTTCTGAGAGAGAGAAGAGCCACACTGATGTTGGCCATTAAGCTGCACCCTCTGAGGCTAAGGGAGTCGGGGCACACAGCCACATGCCTACAGCAATCTCTACCCACCCCAAATCGGGGATGGGCACACTTGCCCTGCAACAGGAGGGAAGATGCAAGGAGTTTCTGTCAGTTGAAGAAAGCTGGTAACCAGCAGGATAAGGTGTCATTAACTCAAGTAACTTAGGCCCTTTTTGTGAAAAACTGTATTTAGTAACATAAGAACTTGATCATTGATAAGAAATGCAACTGGTATCCAGTACACTGGAGCAGAGATTAGGTCACATAATCATACCGCCTGGATCCAGCCAGAAAACAAGCTGGTGTATAAAATGACTTAATTAAATGTAAACTGCAAAGCCAATGTGAAAACTGTTTTAAGATCACAATTTTATGCCAAATACTCAATTTTTTATGCCAAGCTGTGAGCAGCGCTGAAATTAAATATTAATTTTAACTAAGTTTTCTTTAATTCCTTTCCCCTCTGAAATTTTCTTGGTCCTTCCTGCTCAGTGAAGACATAGCAGAATATATCCCATTCTATGTCATAATAAATACCAATGAGATGCCTGCTGTTGCAGATGTGCATTCTGGAATATCAACAGTGAACTAGGATGTACCAAGAGGATTGTACCAAGAGAAAAGCAGGGGGAGGTGGGAAATACTTTTTCAAAAAGTAAGTTAAAACTCATGCATGTGGTGATTCATTTCCCTCATTCACTAACAGTGGGGTAACTGAGAACATTCAGCACAGAAATCTCTAAGTCTGTTTGTGGTTTACCTTACTGCAAGCTGGAATGCCAGAAAACAAAGCATTAAAGCAATCTCTCTATCAGAAAAGGAAAGAAAAGACTGAATTCTGGAAATGATCTTAAGGTGGTAGAAATCTGAATTTATCACCACATAAAAATAGATTATTCTGTTTTCCTTTAAAAATCAGAACACCAAGACTCTTAACTATTTATAATTGATGACTGAATATCAGAGACCGCGAAAGAACAGGAGAATGAGGTAACAGATTTAAGATGGTGTCAGAAACTAACAATTAATAGCTCAGTTTTTTGAAGCAATTAATATTTAAACATCCTTGGACATCCTGTGTCCATATATTTAAGACAAGCTGATCAAATAGTGGAAGCAGAGGAAATGATCATCACATGAATGGATAAAAAGGAAAGTTGGATAATTAAATCCAAAAAAGCAGGTAAAGGTTGAAGATTAATGGTCTCTGGGGACACTGCGAAGAGAATGTGCAGTTTGCCTCCCTTTCCAGTGTCAGATGACTGTGATCACTTCCACAGCAAGTGCTGTTCCTGCTAAGCCTGTACCATCATAACATTTCAAATGACCAGTAGTATCAAATGCTATTGAAATATGCAGCAATACATGAGACAATAAGACCATCGCCTGCACATAGGAAGAAGCAATTCACCATTTAATAACTGCTGTTCCAGCAGTTGAAAACCTAGCTTGCAACGTTCTAATAAACTGGTCTGAGGAAGCTGATTAAACAGTTTTTTTCGTGGCACCCTCTTCAAACACTCCAGCAGGAAAGAATAAATGGGAAAAGATAAATAAGATGCTGGACAGGAAACTGTCTCTGTTAAGAAGAGGGCTGTAATAGAAGTTAACTGTTTTAATGTGATCGGAACAAGACACAATAATAATCTGTTAAGATGTGGGAAGTGTTCCCAAATGTGCTGCTCCGGTGTTCACTGGCACATTTTTGGAGAATGTAAGTGAGCCAGGGATCAAGATCTTGATGTTCTCCCACTATACAGTGCAGAGAGGAGCAAAATGACAAGAACATCCATAATGCCTCTGTGTATAGGGGGAAATTGGCTACAGAGGATGTTCCTACCCACCCTTTCCCTTCCCCCCACCAACATTTCTGACTCTGTGACAAAACCCTTGTGTTTCATCATCATTTATGTGAGAAAAGAGTTATGGCCGGGGCAAAAAGAGGATCATTCTCCCCCAGAAGTCCTGCAGAAGGAATACTTTAACCTTCTGCATGTTTTATGTTACTTGGAGCAGAAGACTGGAAATCAGCATAACCATTTAGGGCCCAAATGGGAAGTCAGAGGGAGCTCAGGGCACTCACTACCATGCAGTTGTTCAGCATGGTCTCACATCCCTAGCAGTAAGAATACATCAAGGGATCTCTACTGAAAGAAGAACCGTGGAGACTCAGATACAACACAAGAGGTCATGTTTTAGGAAATGAAACAAAAATGCTATTCACTGAAGAGTGATTCACTAGCAAAATGGGTTACTCTTTAGACTTATTTTGCTTCCTAAAGGAATCCAGGTTCAATCTTTTTTTCCACTAGTTAGTTATTACATAAACGGCACTGACAACTTAAAATTCACGCTTCAGTATGAAAATACTTTACACCAAGTAAATCAACTGCATATAACATTTAAGATTACTATAAGGGAAAATATTTTTATGTGCTTAGTGTGTATTAAACTGCACCTTGTCTCTAGTCAGTTAGGCCCCAATCCTGCAAGCACTTGCAAATGCTTAACTTTATACTAGACTTTGCAAAATCAGAGTCCGTTCCCCCTGTTTGCATAGATCATTAACACAGCAATGAGAGAGGAAAAAATCACTGGAAAAAAATTAGGAAAGAATGTGGAACCACAGAACTTGGCAGGGGGATTCTGAGGCAGGTGTTGTTAATGAAATAATTATCACTTGTTTTTTAAACTAACTGATTTCAGTATGCTGTTAGTGACTGCAAAGTTTCTGCATTTGTCATAATAAGCTTTGTTATCACAAAGGGAGCAAAACCAATATATAGTATTCTCACCATCTTAAATGGGACCTTCCGCTTTTTTACATGACCAAATACATTTATGGAAAATGAAGTGAAAGAAATTCAAGAGTTAAGTATATACAAGTATTTAAATTAATACCAATTGATTTGTGTAAAAATAGGTCACACACATGCACATACTGCTCTGGGTTTTTGTCCTTTGAACTGAAGTGATTCTAAAGAAAATTGTTACATCTGTTCCACAAATAACAAACAAAAATATATTTTTTTAAAACCAAACATCAATTTTTATAGTCCTACATTAAGACAAATGTATGTGTACTGTGTAACCAGAGGGTTACATGCTGCTTCTGGGCAGAGAAAGCTTATCCCGAACATCTGAGGCCCACAACAATTAAAATTCCTTATATATGTCCACTTATGTGACAGTTGCCATCTTGGCCAACATCAGGCACTGAACTGGGTACTGCCAAAGCTAAAAGTGTAAATCTATATGGATTGAGGTAAGTGGCTAGATCCTGTTATGGGGGTGATGAACTGAATAATTACTATTCACTCATAAAAGTACTTTCATTTGCATATGATTGGTGAGGTAGACTGACTCATCATATTAATTATTTTCCCCATTTTGAGTTATATTCTTCCCATGGATACCTCATGTACAATGCCTAAGGATATGATTCTGTCACAGAGGTCACAGATTCTGGGATCTCTGGGGCAGGGCTGAAGCAACTGTCAGCCCTGGGGCTGCCAAAGCAACTGCTACCCAGGCTGCAAAACAGCTGTTCTGGGACCAGCCTCTGCCCACCCCCATTAGTTGTTTGGGGCCAGCCCAGCTGCTGCTGAACACCTGGTCAGCGGTGGCCAGTAGTAAAAGTCACAGACCAGTCACGAGCTCTGTGATTTTTTTTGTTTATTGCCCCTGACTGGTCTGTGACTTTTACTAAAAATAACCATGACAAAATTTTAATCTTAACAATTCTCATTCCATGGAAGTGGGTCTCAACTTTTTTTCATTTGTGGATTCTTAAAACATTTCTAATGGAAGTATGAACCCCTTTGGAAATCTTAGACACAGTCTGCAGGGGCCCCCAAATTGAAAACCACTGTGTTCCATAGTAATGACAACTTTTCACGGACCCCTAAACATAGTCTGTGGTCCCCAGGGATCTATGGACCACAGTCTGAAAACCACTATTCTATAGGAACGATGTGCCTTTATCCAGTCTCTCTATGAATGTATCTGCTTCCTGCAGATCGACTGACAAATCCCTATAATTAATCTGTAATGCATGAGATCAAACCTAGAACAAACTCATCACCTGCATTTTCATATTTAAAAACGTTTGTCCTTCTATGCAGGAGTCACTGTACAAGCCCTTTCTACAGTTCCTGTAATGTTCAGCTATTGGGTAAGTCCTTGCAAACAAAGTTTGTAATTCATAGGTACTATAAAATTCAAAATAATGAAATCCACGCTGCCTGTGAGTTAGGCATTCAGCCAGTTGCCAGAATAATACGCAAAGCTACTCTGCAGTGAGGATGAACTTGTTCTGCAATGTAAGAGATGTAGAGCAAACCTACTCTAGCCATGGAAGAGAGGCCAGCAAAGTAGCATGGCAAAGATGCTCCAGCAGGAGCCGGACTCTGCATTTAATAAGAAATGGGTGAAACAGCAACAGACAGGGAGAGAGCCTTTACATAGCAGAATGTAGGACTGGGATGTATGATATAAAGGAAAAACTTCTTTGTACTGGAGTCAGAAAGAATGCACTTCCTTCACCCACAGCACTGAAGAACTAGCCAGGTGCTTTGAGGGATTGCCACCTTTGAAGCATCTAGTAGGAAACTAGAACTTAATAAGTCATTTGTCCTATCTTTTTTGTCAAATCATGTTTGGATGCAAGTCATAAAGAATCGTGTTTGTCTTCTGGAGAGTGAGTGCCTCTGCAATTTCTGTCTTCTTGACATTGGAATGCATAGATGAAATATTACAAATATTCTTTAATAGAACAGATACAGTCACAAAAAATTGTCCCTTCCTTTTAAATTTCACACTCCCAACATGGGAGAGCTATTGGTCCCGGAAGCTTTGAGTCTGAAATTACACCTCCCATTCTGCAGCACAACTAGATTGACAGAAGGGCTTCACAGTTATTTCCGATGCATCAAACAAACAAAATAACATTTCTAAAATATTGAGCCTACCAAACAATGGGCTAGATTCATCCCCTGTGTGCCTTAATTTCACCAATTTAGTATCAATGCAGTTACATTATGAATTAACTTGGCCCATTTCCTTTATGTATCTAGCAGGCCACACAAATCATGTTGAGTGATAATACATTAAAAAGCAGTTACAGGTGTCCTAATAAAAAATTATTACAGAACAGCCTATAAATTAACTGTACACCTCCAGTATTTTGTGTTGGATGACGTGTCCCATATTCTATACTGAAATATGTCTGTCTGTTTTTTGGTTGGTTTTTCCTTGAACATACCCTAGAAAAAACAGGGGATCAATTAATTTGTAGTTCTCCCTGGATGTCATGGCTGCCATATTAGAAATACCATTATGAACTTTTTAAATTTTACAAATCTTTTGTTCACATTTTCTCTGTAAAAATTCATCATGCTCCAATGTCATACATTTCCACCTCCCTCCACTCCATTCTTCCATATTCCCAATTCCAGTAATAAGATGGTAAATATTCAGCTATGTGCAAAGTTTAGATCTGGATAATAAAGACCTTAAAATTGTGGGACTGTCAAATCTAATGGATTGGTTTGGCTCATTTTAGAGAAAAAGTCCAGATGCAAAATCCACATTTGGGATTTTGTTCCCAGGTTCCACCTTACTCCACTCACGTACATAAAATTTGGAGGGCTCTGGAATTTTACTTCACACTCATTTCTAACTAAAAATCTAGGGAAGGGGAATGCCTACAGAAAATACAGATCAAATATACACTTCCCTTTTTACTTGGTCTGTTTGAAATTTACCCTTTGGTAAACAATATAACCCAAGGATATATACTGAAATTGGTAATTTTAAGTGTGAGCAATATGTTCATTATAATACCACCAGGAGAATCTTTACAATTCCCCACCAGGGGAGTTATTTTATTCTTGTACAGCATCAGTAATATTATTTAGACACTAGACCAACTCTGTGATCAAACCTGAGCAGAGGTAAATAAGGTGAGAGTTGAAATCAGCAGTGACAGAACTTGCTATGCCAAGGATCCACTTGAAAATCCTAGCTTCTATATTTAAATCCATTTGAAATTCCTGGTTTCTATATTTAGAAGATAATTCAGTCTTTGAGCAGAGATGTGCTTGAATCAAAACCCCAGATGCAAACACCTCCCTTAAGAACACAAACTCAAAGTTTGTGATCCCAGTCTGGTCCATGGGGTACATTTTATCTTACACTCTCCTATTTGCTGGTTTTCTTCTTGTGCCCCATTTTGCCTTCTGAAAATGTAGGTTACAGTAATTTTACATTGCCACTGAGAGCCAAACTGTGGCAAGTTTACACCTACTTATACTTTGTGTATAAACTTGTAAGAAAATGGATGTAACTCACTTCACCATCTAAATCACTACTCCGTTCTGCCCAGAAATTTAGCAGGAAGACACAACTGCTTACACCAGGCCTCTATTTGCCTTCTGACAGGCACATGAGTGCTATAAAAGATTCTCTAAAAAATCCTGAGGGCTTCAGCAAATAGATCCAGATTCTCCCTTGCCTTACCCGAAGGTAAGAGGAAAAGCAACTAACGCAGGAGTATGCAAGATAAAACAGACCCAACTCATCAATCCTTACCCTATGATTTCAAGCAGGGCAGAATTTGGCCTTAAAGTCTTACACCTATTCAGAATGACTAGTGGTAAAGCAAGAGCATTGGTTCAAGTCTTCTTGTATTGTTTGCGGTGACATTTTTTCTTGGTGATAATTTACATGCAATCCTTTTTGTTTCTTCCAAAATCTGTTAAGGTGATAAAATTTGAGAACTACATTTTAATGTACTCTTCTTAATATCATCCCAGGCCAAACCTCAAGATACTTTAGATCTGTGCCAATTATTAAATAATGACTTAGCTGCTACAGTAAAAAAGTACCCCAAGAGGTTTATCGGCCTTGGCACATTACCCATGCAAGCACCAGACCTGGCTGTGAAGGAAATGTATCGCTGTGTGAATGAGCTTGGCTTTCCTGGGGTACAGATAGGATCTCATATCAACGAATGGGACCTGAATGCACCGGAGCTGTTTGGTGTCTATGCTGTGAGTAGACTTTTCCTAGTTTATCCCAAGAAATGTGATATGGAATTCTAACCAAACAAATGGCACAAGTTCAGCAATCAGTTACACTAGTATAAATCCAAATATGTCAGTGGAGATGATCTAAATTTACAGTGGAATATCTGAGAGCAGAATTTGGTCCAGTAAGTCTGTTTAGTATAGCTAATTTTCTTGATGCAACAAATGATCATTACAGGAGACATTCATAAATTTGTTCTAAAGGGTGAGGGAAACAGCTAATACTGAACATTATGAATTTGCAAATAAACTAACACAATACATTTTAAAAAGCAAGAATAGTACATTTCAAAGGCACTTTGTTCATATAGTGTCTCATCCAGCCCCATTGAAGTCAATGGGAGATTTTACCATTTGTTTCAGTGGGCACAGGATCAAGCCTGTAGGTCCCATTAAGCATTCATGGCTGTCTCCCATATTCACCCAGGAATCCCAGTGAAGTCAACTGGAGTTCTGAGTGTACAAGGACAGTAGAATTGAGTATTTGGTCGGGCAAACTCCCACTGATACTCTTCAAAGCTATGCCTGAGTAAGGAGCCCTGATAAGTAGCTCTATGACAGGTTTAGCCTTATTACGTATTGTAATTTATTATGAGATACCAGCAAATGTTCTGGAGCTCATTTTGTAAAATACATAATGAAATCATAGTCACATGAGACCTCACTGCAGGTCTCTACTATTGCTGAAAAATGAGGAGAGGTGCTGCTCTTTTAGTTTGTGAATGAGAGTGTGTGAAGATCAGTGAAGTGTGAGTTAGTGCTATGATTATTTTTGTGTCTAAGTTGAACTAAATGGTGAACAGTTTAAAGCTGGGAGTTTCAAAGTGACCAAAGAGAGTTAGGCATCAGATCTCCATTGACTTCCAAGGGGATTTGGGCACTTATCACCAAACAGCTATTTGGAAAATCAAAGCATCAGTAATTTAATTTTTTGAAATATATCTAAGATATTTTTTATGTAGCAAGGGCCTGCTCCAAAGCCAACTGAAGTATTTGAAAAAACTGTTACAGACTTCTGTGTGTTTTGGATCAGGCCCTGATGACCTTGGAATCTAAGGAATTGAGTAAACAAAAATTCCAAAATGAGTTCATAGTTAACTTTTTTTTTTTTTTTTAAACAGTGTGAGGTCCAGATGGGCACCAATATTTGTCCAAATTACTGGATTTAATCTCTGTACGTTTTGTATCTGTTTCACGAGCTATAATATCTGTCATCTTGCAATTGATTCATGGAGGTTATTTTTCAGAACTCTGTTTGCTCGAGAATTGGTAATACAGCATCTTGATAGCTTATTCGATTTTGTAGTGTCAAACAGCCTTTTATCAATCTCCACCTTATGGGGATGCTTACATCCGTCAATATATGTTGGAATGTATTCAGGAAGTTACCTCCCACAATAATTGCCACCACATGCAGAAACATCCTTAGAAAGTAAAGATGATGAAGAAAAGCTACGTTTGACTTTGAGCTGTACCTGTTCATTAAGTCACTTACCGAGCTGCAATTTTTTGTTTACGAATATAATCCTGAACCTTATGGCAACAGTTACTATTCACAAATCATGAGCTTGCATTTATCCACAAATTTTAGCTTTTTTTACTTTTGTAAGACTAGTTAACCACAAATGTTTAACTGTGATTATATGTCCCTTACAGTGAAACATAGGTCCAGACATACATGTGACAAAATAGAATTCTTAAGATCCCTATTAAGCACAAGTAGTCTCAACTACTTGTTCTTAAAGTTAAGCATGTGCCTAATTCACTCAATTAGGGCCCATAACCTCTACAATTCCTCTGCTTTCTTGTCTAAAATTACCAACAGTTGAATTCCCAGTGTTCAAGGTTTGTGTAGTGTTTGTTTTGGGGTTTTTGTTTGTTTGCTTGCAAGGAATTTCTCTTTAACACTTTAAATAGATTGCCCTATATTGTATAGAGGAGCTATTCAAACACTAAAAAGAAAGGAGAGGGAAGTTAAGACCAGCTTATAACAAAATAAAGACTAATTTATATGGGCCCTACTCCTCACAATTATGTCTAACCTACTGTGATTTACATGTGTGCTAAATTATGTAATTAATACATTAATATTACTTTAGCACATTCCTAATAAATCAAAAGCACAGTGTGAATGTATAGTCGTTGGCAAGAGTTTGTGCTGATAGCAATCTATTCAAGTCATCCCTGCCCATAAAAGCTTTAAACCACACCACAGTATCATGTAACTTGCTATGCTCCATATTTAACAGAAAACAAATATTTCAGAAAAACATGGCCTCTTAAAAAATATATTGGTACTATTTGTGTATTAATCTACATGTAAAGTTCGAATCTCTTAATACCATCGGTCCAACTGTAATTTTTTTAAATATCTAGAAATTATCCAAATTAGATCTTACTACTAAGCTACTTAGGCTAGAAATAAGAATTGCATCCTATTAGAAAAGAGGGAAATCCCAGCTTTTCAAAGGGATAAGTCCATTATCCTTGGAAGTGGCATGAAGTCTTGAAATGTTAAAAGTAGTCCCAGTAGAGGTGAATTACTGAGAAGAATGGAGCTTGATTTCTAACCCTTAAGATTGGATGGAAACAGTTCTAAATGTCAATCTATGCAGTCGGCCAAATACATTGCCCACTGTAATGATTGTTCCCAAACATAAGACTTCTGTTTGATAAGCATCTCTATCCATTCACCCCGTGTGTTAAATACAACCAGGCAGAATGTTAGTTTGCACTTAGTTTCACTTTACAGTAAGATACAGATGCAAATAATATGACAAGCACTTTAGTACCAAACAATTAAATCCAAAGCTTTTACTTAAATGACAAAATGTTTATTAAGAGCCCAGTCCTGCAGCCCTCAGTGAGAATGTTGAATGGGAGTAAGGATCAGGGTTGAAGAGGTAAATACCACCATGCTCACGATTGCAGAATCTTTTGCCAGAGGCTTGTCTCCACTAGAAAAATTACACCAAATTAGAACGTTACTTTGAGGAGTCATGTTGACTAACATGATGTTGAGCACAGCTTTGCAGGCAGCATCAGTGTTCGTTAACTTGAGGTTGTGCTCTAACTCAGTGTAGTTCTCTACAAAGGCAAGCTTCATGGTGGGCTTTGAGGGCATGCTGACTGCTTGGATCCACAGCCTCGCTCTCTCGCGCACACGCACGCAAAAAGAAGCAGAGCAACCATGGAAGCCCTTGGTGCCCTGTAGTTGTAGTAGGGCGAGCTTTGGGGGAGGATTCTGTATGTGTCAAGCCAGCCAATTTACTCAGCCTTGGTGTAGGGGCTACAACTTGGGCCTAAGCAAGCACCTCTGGTTTTTTCCTTTAATCCTTTCTATGAATTATTTATAGGCAGAGCAAAAAAAAAAAAAAGCCTCTTTAGCAGTATTGCCTGGAGCATATATATGTTTTAGAGTCCATTTTGCTACTGTTACGTCCAGATAATTTTTTTTCCTTTTCACTGTAGGCTGCTGAATTATTAAACTGTTGTCTATTTGTACATCCCTGGGACATGCAGACAAATGGAAGGATGTCCAAGTACTGGCTACCCTGGCTTGTGGGTGAGTATATAGTTACAGTGCTTAACCTTCATTCATTACCTGGCATTAGCTGAAAAACTTCAGGCCAAGGAGACAATTGCAAATGAGAAATACTACATCACTTTTTTGTCAATCATTTTTTAAAATCAGACACTGCCATTAGGTCAACACTGTAAACTTCAGTGGCTAAATTTTATATATCTATATTTGTATCACTAGAATTTAAGGGGCTTGCAGCAGCATCTAGTGCTGTCTTGCCTCCTAGAGAGCAGATCTCCAGGGAGTATGATTAGAAGAAAGACAGGTGGAATTAGCAAACAACAAACATTAATTTGTATGATGCCCTCTGAAAGAAAGACCAGGAATGGAATATTTTGAATTTAAAATTCATTTCAATCATAGCAGAAACAACATGTACTCAAGGCTCCTTAGAGGTATAGGCAATAGGGAATTGTCTGGTTTCTCATCTGTCAGTTAAATTTGAGTTGCAGTCCAGCACAAAGTAACAGTGGGTAGATCTGTGACCGTTCTGGAAGATTTTAGGCCTGATTCTGTTCTTTCTTACTCTGGTTTAGCACTGTGTACATAAACGTTAATGGAATCATGCCTGATTTACACCACTGTGACTGAGAACAGAATCAGGCACTTTAGCCCAATCTACACTAGAACATTTTGCAGCTACCACTGCACTTATGAAACATCTTGCTTTCACACACGCAATTTCTAGCATAGGTGCACAAGTGTTCACACCAACACCATGCCTGCACTGAGTTGCACTACATTGGCCTTCTCTTCACTAGGGTCTTTTGTTAACCCTGGTTTAGATCCATTGGTGTTAGCAATGTTGTGAGCTCTAGTGTAGATGGGCTACCAGCTGCTCACACCATTTTTACCACTATATCAGATGCTTTACTCAGTGCAAGTCTGTTTGACATGGTGTCAAAAAGAAATGAACATTGTTATATTTACTTAATGAGATGCAGTAACCTAAAAACACATTCTCATGGTACTTATGTACGGCTTTACATCTTCAGAACACTGCACAAACATTCGTTAATCCTGGCAACTCCCTTCTGAGCTGGTTAAGTGTTAATAAACCCATATGACGGGATAACTAAGACAGAGTTTAAGGCCTAAATTTTCAGAGTTGGGTGTCTAAAGTTAGGCACTGTTTAAGAGGTGCCAAGAACCCCCAACACCCATTTTCTGGTTTAGACTCCTAAATTTAGCTTTAGGTGCTTAACTCTAGGCACCCAAGTTTGAAAAGTTTGGCCCAAAGGCAGAGAGAGAGTCTGTGTCAGAGCTGAGATTACAGTTCAGGAGTTCTTAGCTCCTAGTTCTGTTTTCTGACCACAATTTGAGAACCTTAACTGACTAATAATGTTGAGTGCTTCTCTAATAAGAAAATAATGCTATGTAGTTTTAACATTGCCATTAAGTACAGAGGATATTGGAGGAGTGGGTGGGGACATCAAGCTGCAGTGTGATGTCTTATATTATTAAACTTTTTCTTGTTAGGCATGCCAGGGGAAACAACCATTGCTATTTGTTCCATGATTATGGGAGGAATCTTTGAAATTTTTCCTAAACTGAAAGTTTGCTTTGCCCATGGAGGTAGGTAGGTTGCCTCAGAAGCCACTGCTCTTGCTGGGTATTAACTGAATGGTTATGTAATTTGATGTTGTCTGTTATCATAGCAAATTCAAGCATTTAACTGTATTTTATTTGAAAAATGACATTCAGTAAAAATATAAAGTCAAAATAAAGACACAGGCCTATCTCAGAGGAGATGATTTTAAAAGGAACAAGTCATTTTAAAGATGTGTTAAAAGAAACCAGGCCTGGTTATTCCTAATGAATCTGTTTAGTTCAAATATTCCAACATCAGAGGGTTTTGTGGTCTCAGTTCAGTTTCCAGTGGACTTGTGTCCACATCAGAAAACACCGATAAGCTGTCAGTAATTGGCATCCTTGTTGAAAGTCTGAGCAAAAAAGCCAAGTATTGAAAAGGCCTGGAGACCGAAGTATCCACTTGTCTCTAGAGATGCCTACGTTAATCAGTGTTGATACCTGGATTTGAATACAAACAGTATGACCTACTTACCCTCTTAGAAGTCAATGGGAATTTTGCACAGGAAAGATTTGGAGTGAGGCCATAGTTTGTGGGTTGGTTTTCTAATATGCAGATGGGATAATATAAATTTATCACAAGCGATCAAAAATGGATCAAGCAGACTTTGTGTAATGCTTCTCAGTAACTTCTACTTTCTGAAAATAAGCTACTCATTGGCACAAGTAAATGACTAGTTTTCTGACAAATATTTACTCAAAACCCAAACCCAATAATTAAATTGGAGTTTTGCATACAAAAGAATGCAGAATATGCCCCTTAAGATATGTCATTGAGACAGTATGACCACACAGCAGATTTAATCAAAAACGGTAATTAAATAGTCACCACAAATCACTTATTCTGGGCAGGACTTTTTAATAGCCCATCTTAAATCTGCATTTATGATGAGCTTATAAGAGCAAAATGCTTATGGATGGTGTGGGGGAAAAGAAAACGTGTAGCCTCTTCAACATTGTCTGGCAACTTCTTTAGCAAAAGAAACAACAGAAGAACTGAAGATAAGTTGTTTGTTCAGAATTTCTCTCTCCCCCCACCCCACCGCCTTCTTCCTTCCTTCCTTTTCAAATCTGAATTGAGAATAAATTGGAAACAAAATCAGAAGCCAGCATCAACTCAGATACTCAGGAAGGAGCTGCTCCTGTAAGAAGAAAAGGCACACAGTATGAGCAGAGGGAAACACAGAAAAGCTTATATCAATAAAAGACACAAACTGAAATGCTGGTGATCACAAAAATGCAGAGATCACAAAAATTGTGCTGACAACTGTATTCTAAATAGGTAGATATTTAAAGTTTTTAAATATTATCGTGCTCCAGTGATGAAGGCAGAAATGTTGATGTTGCAGTTACTCCCACTTGTTTGTTTTTAAGTGCAGTTTTATATAAAATGTTTTAAAAGAAGATAAAAATGGAAAAAAAGTTTTTTCTAAATACATCAGAGCTATGATTTTTTTTTTCTCTGTAGGGTTGTGTCTGAAAAAATAAAATGCAGCCATATCTGATATAAATAATGAAGCCCTCATGGCTATCTTTATAGTCTTTATATTGGTTTGCCTGCTGTGTGGTATAAAATCTATGACCAGGATAGCTTTGCACCATTGCTCATACTGTTCTATGGAATCGGGTGGGCTTTAAAGATGCACATCTGTTTTCTGGTGTATTGTTAACCTGGCCATTTTTCTGTTTTGACGTCCAGTGGGAAGCAATTTTCTTTTGAATTTATGTTCTTGAAAAGAGAGAATGGACATCTGGGGAGGAAATATAAGGAGGAGAAGGGAATAGAGATATTTATATCTCCTGGCAAGAGCTGGCACGTGTAGCTTGAATAATGGTTGTCAATAAGTATATTCTTTCCACCTACACACCAAATTCAGCTCTCTTGAAATGCAAAAATGAGACGTCAAAACAAGGTGCTAAACAAGTAGGATTTGCAGATCTTCAGAATCTGATAGTCCCTCTTTTTTCTTGAATGTTTTGCTCTGTAGTGTAATTGATAATGTTGATATTTAAATTATTATTGTTCAAGCTTCAGTGTTAACACTGGTTGATATGGATGGGGAAGTTCCCAAGAACCTATAGTTTCAGGTTGTCAGCTAGCTGAGACACACATACTGCTTCAATTTACATTGGGTTCATATTTCCTTATAAGGACTAGAGATCCAGGCCAGCAGGGTCTAGGAAACTGTAAAGTTCAATCAAATATCAAGCAAACTTAAGTGAAGAGAAGATGTACAACTGTTGGGCATGTATTTTATCTATGTAATAATCAGATAAGTCTATTTCTCCCCTCAGTGCATGAGGAATTTACTTGCATTGGCCAACAGGGTTCTTACTAAGGAAAGCACGGTAATTCTGTTCATCAAATGTTATCGTGCTTTCACTTATCACTGTGCCATCATTTAAAAATTGCCTGCATCCTCACAAACAACCTATCTTACAACATGTAGCTCAAAGGGCCAATAGTATCCTCCAAAGGCCTGTCTATATCAGAAAAAAAGCAATTAAAGTCAATGGGACCAGGATTTCACCATGTCTAGCAAAAACTTGTGTGCTGCTTCCACTGCCATGGTAAATATGACCTTAAAACTGTACAGCTACTGAGCCAGCTGTGGAGATCATGAGTAGTGCTGTGAACACTTTCTCTAACCAAAATAAGCTGACAGTCATCTCCACCATACATCCAGCCATTATTGGCCCAGTGAGTGTGTTTTCCCACCTCTGCTTCTGCAGTCGCAAGCCCTGGTCATAAACACTGTATGCCACTCTTTAGCGATTGATGTGATTCAATTCTTATAATGTTGAAGCCAAATCTTCTGCTGGAGTAAATTGGAGTTTCTCTATTGACTTCAATGGAATGATGCTTATTTGCCCTATTTTATTACATTTTGGAGAGGGAGTTGTTTGTGATTAAGATCTCATGCTCACTCTCAAGTATTGTATATTATACACTTTTCTGTATAGCTGCACAGGGATTTCTCTCTCTGTTGACAAATTAGCTTTTTTCATTTCTGTAGTTTCTGTTCACTTTCAATAAAATTACCTCTTTGTAGGTGGCGCTTTCCCATATACACTAGGGCGTATTTCCCATGGATTCAATGTGCGCCCTGATTTGTGTGCAGTGGATAATGAAGTTGATCCAAAGAAATACCTTGGTTCATTTTATACGGATTCACTTGTCCATGATCCTCGTGCACTAAAGCTGCTAATCGATGTAATAGGAGAGGTGAGTTAGAACATTTCCTAGGATATATGGCTAGTAATGCCCAGGTGAGTAATACTGTGTTAAGTTCTGTCTTGAGGAACTCGTGTGAGAATCTTATCATGCTTCAAATATGGACACAAATAGAAAATTATTTCAGCCCCCTTTTGGGGGCTAGATCCTTCCAATCCAGGTGGTTGGTTAGTGGCCACTAGTTATTTTTCAATTGAGAATGGTCTTCCTCAAGACACATTTAAGGAAGGCCATTCATGGCTGAAATTCAACCATTTCTTAAATCCTGTAGTGTATAAAATTAATCCTAATATTTGACATATATAAAGTATTATTAATTTGCACTTCCAAAATGCCTTCCCTGAAGATCTCAAAGCAATTTACAAAAATTAAGCCTCTAAACATACCTGAGAAGTACCCCCATGTTTATCTGAAACCCTTTTTAAAATGGTTTCCAGGCACTTCTCTTTTTGTAATGTGATAGGATCTAAAGGGATTAGGCATGCAGGTGAATGGGTAGAGTTGGGTATATTACCTTGCTAATATAGTTAAGCTACTTGCTTTGTTCATAAATCACCACAAAAGCCCCAAACCCAAAGAAATAAAATCTCCAATTGTTTTAATAACAACACTTTCATTTAAAAAAATCTTTCTGCTTGGGAAGCAATAGACGGAAAAATCACTGAATTGAATTGATGTGGAATCCTGAAAGGCATATTAAAATGGCACAGAATGCAAAATAGTTTAATTGTTATGGCAGAAAGGCAAGTGAATATATTAGCTGCCTATTTAAATAAGAGTATGGAATGACAAAAACAACACTGAACAGTAATGTCCCAAATACTAATGTGATTAACAGTCCCTTCCATGGGCAAACCTGCAGAAGGGGGCCAAATGATGGAATCTCTATTTTTCTTCCCAGTTACTCTATGGGGGGCAATGTTTGCCCTTCCCTGGAACCAGTCAAGGTGATAGCATCTAAACTCCATGATACCTGGGATCTGTATGGATACCAAGCGATCAGCAGGAGCTTAGAGCCATCTGTAAGAAGGCCTGTGTCACTCTGCTGTGAATTTCAGGAACCTCCACAGGGCTTCTGCATCTGGCAGAGGAACCCACCAGGGAAGGGAACTGTAAATACAGCCTATGTCTTCTCCTTCTTTGTCGCAGCCACTGCTTGCTCCCTCCCCACACATTTCCCTGGCCCCTCAGAGCATCCTCCACAGGAAAGGGGGGGTTGCTTCCATAAGGTCCCTCCACATGCAGAAGAACTCAAGAGGTACACCATGGCCAATCTTTTCTCTTCAGCATCAAATACTAAAAAACTGCAGCTAATTACCCACTTTCACACTAGGTGTCTTTGCAGACCCCTGTAATTAATAAATTGTAGCGCTGACACAGGGATCTTTTGACTAGCCAGAGAAAAAAACAATGTTTAAGAAGCCATTGATTGTAGTTAGCTATGCATTTTGGGTGTAGTCCACAACCCATTGAAGTGAATGTCTCTGTTGGGATACTCACCACTTGCGAGTCATTACATCTGCATGCAGCTCTCCCAGGGTATCTCTGCAGGGCAGGCAGACTTACCATTTGATGATGCCCGCAAGACTCAGCAGCATGGTAGTGCAATTAACCACCCAAATAATACAGGGAGAGATCTATACACAAAGCTGCACATAATAAGGCTACCATTCCACTGAGCAAAGACAGAGTGAAGACCAAGTAGCTGGTTAAAGTCACAAGAAGCCTGAAGTAGATTTAAAGTGGGAGCTGCATGAAATGCCCACAATGACAACTGAAACCATGCAACCTAAGTTTATTACAAACAAAATCCACACCAAGCTGTTTGTCAAAAGGGTTGCTAAAAACACAGTGCAATAGAGGATCAGCCATCTTCAAAGACGTTATTGGGTGTAACTCTGAGCAGAATTTGCCCAACTCTACCCTTGTTTATAGGCATGTTATGGCATTCTCAGCAGAACTGCAAGCCCTCTGGCATGTTTGGCACAGAGGTATTCCCCATCAGGCTCAGTGCATGTAGGTTGTGAGTTCTCTGGAGTGGGACTGTCTTTTTTGTTACTTATCTGTATAGTGCTTAGCACTGGGGCTCTGATCCTAGATTAGGGCTCACAGATGCTACCATGTAAATCATAACAATATAACTTGGACAATAGCATACTATCCAGCACTTTGCAGTACTTTTTGGTGTCAACAATGGCCTATTTTTGCAATAGATTTCAAGATTTTAATAAATATGATCCAATCTCCATGTTCATGACACATTTACAAGGTTTTGCCTCAAAGATTTATGAAGTAGTAGGTCCTGCACTTCCACTTTCTACTCCAGTGAGTGCTCTTCTGCAAAAATCTCTCCAAACCTTCAATTTATCCTAATGTTATAATAAAGTAAGTTAGTTAGTTAGACCATATTAATTAATCCCTTGTATGTTTCCATTGCTCTTCAATACTATTACAACACACCAGAGATAAACCCAGCTCTTTAATTTTAAGCTGTCCCTTTAACATTACTCTCTTTCTTCACCTGATTATGCAAGTGCAAAACTACTTGGTGGTGTCTCCCTTTTACAATCCTGTGAGAAATGTTATGCCTTCATTCAGTAGATTTCAGTGAATTGCAGGGTGATTCAGCATTCTGGAGGTTACTGAGATTCCAGGTCATTTTTCTGGGTTGATTAATTTTATTTTTAAATATTGAGCTGGAGAAGTGAAGAGTCAAGCAGAAGAGAAATAGCACTCACAAATTCATATGTGACTGATAAGCTTAAAAAATAATGTTGATTAACCTGTCTGCAATGCAGGTTTCAGTACAGTTCTGAAGAATCTGTCCCTTGGAATGCTTTCCACATTTGCCTCCATCTGTCTCCATGATCATGCGTTCCCATAAACAAACTGTACTAAAAAGCAAATACCCTTAGCAACTCAGTACTCGTGGGCACAGTTGAAACTTACAGGACACCACATAAGTGAAAAAAAGTTGAGCAAACAAAATCAGACATGAGCCTCAAGGGCAGATTCTTGCCCCCATTATGGCCTCTTTATGGTGCTCTGCTGGCAAAAAGGGACTAACATCCTGAGAAATTCCACCAGTGCTATATCAGCCCTACATAGTGCCCATACTCAGCCACTGGGATATCTGAGGGCAGGAGACACACCACAGCAGGAGGGGGAGCGGCATGGGCACTTTGTGTTCTAATTATCAAGCTGTGGAACAACCGATTGGCAGATGTGGGGAAGCTGCTGTAAGTTAGTGCATCAGCCCCTCAGTATAATGCCATCTTTGAACCATTCCTGAGCTGCATCTTCTTGTAGGGCACATTATTGATGCTGGCCCTTAGTAATTATTGAACAATTTTTGCATCTGACATTGAGCTGTTCTTTTTTAAGAAATTGTAATGAATACCTTTAAAGCAATTGATCATTGTTTTTTGTAGCTTTGTTTTTTGTAGCTTTTCTACTGTCTCTCGTACTTTAATGAAACTTTAAAATTAAATTTCCTGATCCAATAAATGTGACCAATGTATTATATAGGACTGAGATAGTATATGCAAAATCTGGATAAGTAAGGAACAAGATAAGCAGCTGCTCTGGGCCCAGGCACCCTCACGCTGCCACACCTAAGACGCACACATGGCTTGGAGGAGCTTGAAAGGAGAACAGGCCAGCTCAGTTGAGCAGCAGATAGTGAGGGTGAACTGAGCTATGCCCTGAACTCCTGGGACGGAGCGCTGCAGGAGCTCCAGATTCCTGAGGCCCGGCTGTAGGGATGCTGCCAAACCTGCAGGAAAGAGACTTGTCATTCTCAGAAGGGGTGAGACTTTGTCTTTGGTTCCAGGTATTTGTTTTGTTGTTGTTGCTAACTTTACCTGTTGGGAAAGAGGAGGCTGGTAGAGAGTGATCCAAGGAGGCAGCAATATAACCCTTTGGTGGTGCAAGCCTTAGCTGCTTACAGTGGGCCCTATATTGGAATCTGGTAGAGAGAGTGCACCTGGATTCCCTTATCAACCCTTAGAGGTGCCAAAAGCAGAGGCCTACCCATGACACATGGAGTCTAGAGAACAGGTCAAAAACCTGAGATCTCAACCCGCTGAGGAGATCCAGAGACCCCTTGTCTAACCTAGAGGGCTACCCTATTGCTGGACTCTTTATATACCCCAAAAGCAGCAGACTTAAACATGTGATCTGGCTGGAGGGCTGAGTCAGGGAAGGGAAGGGGCAGACCATCACAAAACCAGAGTGGCTGTGAACAGGGAATGCAAGGAAGGGGAGAGCCTGCCGTGCCTGCCTGACTGCTGGGCGGTGTCTAAAATGAGTGATTCCCTTCATAAGGACTTTGGTGTCTTATTTAATTATCCTGCAGGTTTTTTGTGCTCAGCTATATGACAGGAGGTAGAAAGGTGACTCTAGTCTGGAAAGGTTACAGGCTTAAGGGCTAGAAAAATTGATTGATCCTGCTGTCTAAATTCAATCTGAGGCTGGATCTACACTGATGGCGGAAAATTCGCCGCCGTCAGATCGATTGTTCTGGATCGACTGAGCGGTCTTTGTAGACCCACTCAGTCGATCCAGCAAGTGACGCAGGAAAACCACCCCGGTAAGTGGCATAGTGTTGCGTCAAAGGGAACGCTATTCCCTTTGACACAGCGCAGTGTGGACACCACGCAGAGCAGACGCTGCGAAGTCGATGAGAGACACGCAAGTGATTTATGTCACTTGCGTATCTCCCGTTGACTGCAGCCAAATCCCGAAGGTAAGTGTAGACCAGGCCTGAGAAACTAGATTTGTTGTCCTTTGCTTCCTACGTATTAGGAGGTAGATTGTAAACTTCCCATTTCATTGCACTGCCTATAAAATGACATTGTTTTTAGTGCCTATCAGTACTTTTCCTGACTTTCTATGGATATAAATACATATGGCCCCACAGAGTAATGACTATTTCTGACAAGAACAGCAATAAAATCTTGCTTATGGATAAAAATAGTGGTTGGGATACAGAAATACAGGAAAAAATGCAAGGGCTTAATAAATACATATTTGTTGCATTTCCAACATATCAAATATATCTCTCTAAATATAAAGCCCTGTACGCCTCCATTCCCAACATCCTAACTGTTCCGTTTTCTCCTTCCTCCTCTCATCTTCAAATGTTTTACATAGTCCCTTTATTTAAAACAACTTCCCACTCCTCATGCACCCACCCTTTCTCCTTCTTAAAACCTCTTCTTAGCTTCCTCTTCTTCCACTCAGCTTCTAGCTACAATGACCACTCCAGATTTGCATGTGTGGCACTGTACCTGTCTCTACTGTATTAAACCCATTGATTTTTGTCACATTTTAAGTGTTCGGGTGAAAGGACTCTTTTCTTTGGAGTACTGTGAAGCACACCCTTATGATTATTTTTTACTCATATCTAAGGATAAGATTAGGTCACGAATTCTGTGTCTTTCTGGGACCTGTGAGACTTCTGGGGCTGGGCAGAAGCATCTGTCAGCCGCCAGGCTGCCCCTGAACAGCTGATTAGCAGCCAGCCCAGGGGACATAGAGCAGCAGCTGATTGGCTGGCCCCCAGGGCTGATGCCTCCCAGCCAGCTGGTCCTGGGACTGCAGAACAGCTGATTTACAGGGCAGCTCTATTTCCCCCAACCCGCAGGGTATTTTTAGTAAAAGTCAGGGACAGGTCATGATTTCTGTGAATTTTTGTTTATTGCCCGTGACCTGTCCCTGACTTTTACTAAAAATACCTTAAATACCTTTTAACCTTAATCATATCACACTAGTGCCCAGAGGTCCTGACCAGTACTGTGCAAACAGAGAGGTGGAAATGGTGCCTGCCCCAAAGAGCTTACAATCCCTGTGTGCTTACAGCACTATATAAAAATAGTATGTTCAGAATTCCACTCTTCTATTGCCAAACCTTTCAGGTCCACAAGCCTAAACATTTTTTCATGGGGGAGGCGGGGAGAGGACCACATTAGAGTCAGCTTCTGTACTTTCTGAATTAAATGGCAACCGCAGGACTGCGTTATGTTACATTAGTTTGTAATGACCCCTGTCAGAGCAATTACACCACCTAGGGATTACTGGAGTGGAGGACTCTGTGGTCTCACCCCCACAATTGAGAGGGCCAGGAGCAGGTGACAAAGAACCAGCTACGCCAGCTTTACACAACTTGGGAATTCCCCTACACAAGGGACTCCTCAGCCAGAGCAGCAAAAATGCCATGAAGCAGAGGCAAACAGTGCTCATTATTTTTTTCAGGAAACTGTTGATAAAATTTCATGAAACCATGTGGAATCCAAGCTTTGCTTGAATTAGCTCAACACATAACAAATAGAAATTATCTCAGTCAGGTATAGAGGTAGTAAATTAATATATAATAAACTAGACAGGCAAGCATCTGAAGGAGATACAAAAGACCAAAGTCTGCCACACTTACTTCATGAGTAGTTTCACTGCCACCAATGTGATTACTTACAGAATAAAGGGGCTGAAATCTGGACCTAAATAAATGGCATATTTGGCTTCCTATTGCAGTATTGCCAAACCCAAGCATTGGAAAAACTGTCAAGCCCTCCCCAAAATCATGAAATTGTCTTAAAAATCATGACAGTTTATTTAAGTAACAAATTTTGCATTCTTTTTCAATGTCTTCTGATCTGTGCACTTTTAAGATGCATTCAGGTCATGTTTTAAAACTGTTCACTGCAAGCATAAGGTGCTGGGAATTCACTTTTTTTTCTTTTAAATGAAAGTTGAGATTCTCACATAATCACCTGTCTCCAGGAGCTGGGACATTAAAAAAAAACACCACCAAATATTGCAACACTTGCAATGAAATCATGAGCACTGGCAACACAGTAAAATGTAAAATGGTTCGAATAAATAATATCGAATAAATCTCCAGAGCACAGCCAGGAGCTGGGCTGGGAAGGCATCAGGTGTGTGCAAAGATATGCATAACTTAATAGATGTAACTTAACTTAATGTCTTTGGGGGACACTCATCACCTGGAGTCAGAGTGTGGAGTGCTGAATTGGAACCCTTAAGCATTAAAAACCCAGAAACCACTTTGATGTGTCATGTATCTTTAACTCCATCCCTCCAAAATTCCTTGTGCACTTTCTAGGTCAGACAGAGCCCACAGCCTAAGTCAGTTAACACTAGTGGAAGACTCCAGAAGTACATTATCTGCTAGATGGAAGGGGAGCAGGCAGCAATCCAAGTTGCAGCAGCCTCCCCTCTGCCAGAGAGCACACAATAGGCCAGCGCGAAACAAGAAACTGGGCAGCATTGGCCAGAGAGCATCATTACGCTGATCACAGGATAAAATAATTCAGCCTATCCCCATGTGACTTTTCCCTACTATAAGGCCCTCAAAATAATGTAAAGCTGCCTCCTTCCAGCTGCAGCACCCCTGCCTATTTCCCTTGTGGTAAGTCCTGATAGGAAGGAAGGGGTGCAAGGCTGGTGCCAGGAGGTGTAACTGACACTTTTGTGTACAATATTACCAAAGGTCCTTCTTTATCTGCAGTTCATGGGATCAGTTCATTGGCAATATAGTGATCAGCTGTAAAATACTTTAAATCAGAGAAAACTAAGAACAACTATATGACAGAGGAACAAAAACCAGAATGTCCGACTTACTTCTGCTCTGGCCCACATAAAGAACTTAAATAAAAATGTGAAAATCTCCCTGGTTTGGTTGAGCTTATCTGACATGCTAAATTGAATTTCATTCTCCTTTCTCAATAAATCTGTCTAATAATACAGGTGCATAACATCGTATGCCACACATGGAAAAAACAACATTTCTCTCCCGTGTGTGTATTCTCATGCAGAAAACATTCCAGTATCAGTAAACATATTGTAAATCAAGTAGCATCCTTGAGATGTTTAAACATACAGACCCTAATATATTTTCTCATGTAACTGTTCTCAGAAATTGCTTTAGCAGACAAAAAGATATAAATTCTCTCCTATTCTAATCTGACATACAGAATATAACCAATTTACTGCTTCTACATTTTCATATATCTTAAGAACGTAAGAACAGCCATATTGGGTCAGACCAACGACCATCTAGCCCAGTATCCTGTCTTCCAACAGTGCTTCAGGGGGAATGAACAGAACAGGTAATCATCAAGTGATCCCCGCCCCTTGTCGCCCATTCCTAGCTTCTAGCAAACAAAGGCTAGGGACATTTCATGGCTTGGTTTTGCATCCCTGCCTATCCTGGCTAATAGCCATTCTATCCTCCATAAACTTATCTAGTTCTTTTTTGAAACCTGTTATAGTCTTGGCCTTCACAACTCTGGCACAGAGTTCCACAGGTTGACTGTGCATTGTGTGAAGAAAGACTTCCTTTTGTTTGTTTTAAGCCTGCTGCCTATTAATTTCATTTGTTGATCCCTAGTTTTTGTTATGAGGAGTAATAACACTTTCTCATTTACTTTCTCCACACCAGTCTTGATTTGTATAGACCTCCATGATATCCCCCCTTGATCATCTCTTTTCCAAGCTGCAAAGTCCCAGTCTTATTAATCTCTTTGCATATGGAAACTGTTCCATACCCTTAATCATTTTTGTTGCCCTTCTCTGTACCTTTTCCAGTTCCAGTATATCTTTTTGTTTGTTTGTTTTTTTGAGATGGGATGACCAGACCTGCATGCAGTATTCAAGATGTGGGCATACCATGGATTTATACAAAAGTAATATGATATTTTCTGTCTTATTTTCTATTCCTTTCCTAATGATTCCCAATATTCTGTTAGCTTTTTTGACTGCCACTGTACATTGAGTGGATGTTTTCAGAGAACTAGCCACAATGACTCCAAGATCTCTTTCTTGACAGCTAATTTAGATCCTCATCATTTTATAGTTGTATAATTGAGATGCATTACTTTGCATTTATCAACACTGAATTTCATCTGCCATTTTGTTGCCCAGTTTTGAGAGATCCCCTTGTAACTCTTCAGAATCTGCTTTGGACTTAACTATCTTGAGTAGTTTTGTATCATCTGAAAATTTTGCCACCTCACTGTTTACCCCTTTTTCCAGATCGTTTATGAATATGTTAAATAGTACTGGTTCCAGTACAGACCCCTGGGGGACACCATTATTTATCTCTCTCCATTCTGAAAACTGACAATTTATTCTTACCCTACATTTCCTGTCTTTTAACCAGTTATTGATCTAGAAGAGGATCTTTCAGAGACCCTGGGGTGACACCTACTGGACCAGAAAAAATAAGCAGCATTTGGCAAATCAGCAAAAGCAGTCCTATCCTAAAACACCTAATGCATGTTCTCCTCACATTATTTTAGTACTGTCCACTCCAAGTATTAAAAAATTGCAGCAGTTGGGTATAATATGCAGATGCTGGATGGTTGTGGTCTGTGATATACAGGAGATCAAAACAGATCTGGAAACTGACTCTAAAAATTTATGCCATGTTGTTACAGCTATGTTAGCCCCAGAATATTAGAGAGACAAGGAGGGTGAGGTACTATCTTTTACTGGACCAACTTCAGTTGGTGAGAGAGACAAGCTTTTGAGTTTACACAGAGCTCTTCTTCAGATCTGGGAAACTAAGGCTATGTCTACAATAGAGACCTTAGAGCGGCACAGCTGTACTGCTGCAGCTATGCCACTGTAAGGTCTCCCCTGTAGCCACTGTATGCTGATGGGACTCTCCCATCAGCATAATTAAACCACCACTAAAGAGCAGCAGTAGCTATGTCAGTGGGAGAGCATCTCCCACCAACACAGCATTGTCCATACCAGCATGTCTGTCAGTAAAATTTAATGTCAGTCAAGGGAATGTTTTTTCACCCCCGACCAACAAAAGTGTTAGTGTAGACAAAGTCTAACTCAGAAACTCACTGCTAAGCCATTTTTATTACAACAATCTGTAACCCACAAACAACCCCCCAACTGTTTCCCTTCCTCCCCTGCTACCCATGTGACTGGAGGAGTGTTAGTGGGCAACTTCACCTTCAATATCCCCTGAAATGTGTTAACTGTTTATGCTAACAAATGGGTTCCACCTTGTATTAGCAGTGACACTGTAAAATATGTTTACACTACCACTTATGTCAACAAAACTTATGTCACTCAGGAGTATAAATATTCCACCCTCCTGCGAAGTAAGTTACACCAACATGAGTGCCGGTGTGGACATCACTATGTTGGTGGGAGAGCTTCTTCTGCTGATAGTTACCGCCTCTCATTGGGGATGGATTAATTATGTTGATGGGAGAACTCTCTCCTGTTGCCATAAAGTGGCTACACAAGAGATCTTACAGTGGCGCAGCTACATCGGTGTGTGTGCCCGTGTGTCCATCCTGAAGTATCAAATCTGGTGGTATCTGGAGGACTTTTCTTAGAGATGTATGTTGTAAGCTCTTTTACCATACTTGAAGGGACAGAAGGGTTGTGTCTTTTTACATTTTGCTCTCAAGTGTGCTCTACGCATCAGAGTTAAATAGAGCTGTCACTATTTGCCTGATATCATAGTTAGAAGGAAAATCATCCTACTGGAAAATGTGTGTCCGTTTTTCGGACTCATTTTTGCAGGTAGCTCAAACAAGCATAAGGAAGGTGGGAGTGCTGCTTGTTTTTTTAAAATACCCATGATGTAAGCTGAGCAGACTCCTAAAAGACACTCTGGGAGCAGCCAAACCCCAGGGAGAAGGTGAGGGCTGAACTTTGTATTGCTCATTTTTATGTGAATAAAACCAAGTCCCAGTAAGGAAGTAAGTTTTCACTTGCTAAAGTTCATGTGGACTCCATATAGAGCAAAGTGGGAAACCACCTAATCAAAAAGGTGTTTTAAACAGCCTAACTAAAATTCTCTGCCCCTCTCAAATGCACAGCTTTCAGTCTCTGGTCTCTCTCAATGTCCTAATTTCATTAGTTTTCCAGGTGCTGCAGAATCTTTTTATGTAGACAAGACACGGATTTCTAAAAGGAAGATTAAGCAGAAATAAAACTAAACTTTTTTGATACTATCCTTTCAGATATTCTTTACATACCATAAATAAAGGAAATATACTATTTTTCCCCTTTATAGGCATCTTATCTATGGGGCCATATGAATCACTGTATAGTCAACACAGGTCAGAACCCAAAGAAGATAAGCACTGGATTCTTTGTTTTATACATTTCAAGGAAATATCCGATTACTTCAGTTAACCAGACTAAGAAGGGTTTCACTGTTCCTACCATATTCCTGCAAGGGGATATATGTTCTTTCTATACATGAAGGATTTACATTCTTAACTTTCCATACATCAAAACGAAAATACACCCAAGCATGGCTGGCCCTTAAAATCATCATTCTTGGGTTTGGTCAATCTCTCCCCTTCTATACAAAAATCAGTTCCTCCAGAATTTTGTACAAAATAAAGGAAATCTTGGGAAGTGTTCTTTTTGGGATTTTGGTGGTTTTTAGTAAACAAAACTTGGAATCTTAAAGATGATTGAAACATAAATACCACAGCTAATCTGTACTGCATATACTTATTATGTTATGCTGTTTATCAGAACCCCGTAGAGGATGTGTAGCTATTTTATTTAATTCTGAAATGTACAACCTGTTTCTCTGTTTGCAGGACAAAGTTCTTTTGGGTACAGATTACCCTTTTCCACTGGGGGAATTAGAACCAGGAAAACTGATTGATTCAATGGAAGAGTTTGATAATGGACTAAAGGTACAATTCTCTACATTTTTTATTTCAGTTTTTAAGCGTCTATTTTTAGAGCCTTATCCAAGGCCCTAAAAAGTCAATGAGAGTTTTCCATTGACTTCGAGGCCATTGGATCAGTCCCTTTGTCTTTAAGACCCAGTTCATGTGCATTTGACTTCAGTATGTTTTAAAGTATGTGCTTAAGTGCTTTGTTGAATAGGGATAAACTGCTCAATTGGGGTCTAAATGACTTAGGAAAGCTGTGAGCTATGTAACAAGCTTTTGCAATATACTCCATAGTGAATCAGGAATGAAGAGTGAGCAATATGGCAGGGTAGAACTGTACATCCAAGAATGGGGATCCCAGAGCCAATATGGAGGCACAGAGCCTTGGGGATCTTGGGGAATCTGTTAAGCTCTGTCGGAATCTACTGGGAACCATGTCTCATTTTGTGGCACATATAGGGAAAACTCCCTGCACCCACCCCAATAGAATGATATGGGGGAAGCCCTTGTAAGAGGATCCTTTCAGACCTCCCCAACCACAGGCCTCCTCTTCCAGGTAATTCCATGAAAAGAGATACCCTGAGACATTATCAGTAAAATCCTGTTTCCAGTCCTTAGATGTTAACATACACAACATTTATAAGGTTCTTTATAAAAATATACATTCTTTTACAGGATAAACTCAAAGCTGGCAATGCTCTGGCATTTTTGGGTCTTGACAGAAAACAATTTGAATAACTTAAAAATTACTTCAGAGACCCAACATCAGCAATAACATTGTATCCTTTTGTATATTTGTGTAGATGCATGCACTTGTATATTTCTATCATATCAATGCCAAATAAAATCTACAAATAAATAATAGTATTTACTGGTATCATGAAAGTAAAAGCAAGGGCACTAGAAATCCACGTATGGAAATTTCTGTGTATCTTATGGATTTTAGGTTGTACTGCAGATTTTTGGGATCCCTTCTACAGAAATTTCATCTTTCAGTTGTGATAACCTTCTGAATATGAATCAATGCAGTGTTATCAGTACTAGATTCCTTGAAAAAAAAGCTCGAGAGTTGTGAATTTCCCCCATTTCAGTTAATTATGAAACCTAATGATCATAATGTAAATATTAATACATAAAATAGTGTGATTCAACATTCCATTCACTTAAAAGGGTATTCCTCATGAATAAAGCTGCATGTTTTAAATATGAAAAAATGCTAATAGTGGTTTTTAATTTTGATTTTGTTTTTTCCTTCTCAATGTAGGTGACAAGATTTGTTTTTTCCTTCTCAATGTAGGTGACAAGATTATTTTCTTTATCTAGGATGTCCCAGGTTTTTTGGATGGTGAAGGGTAGGTTGAAACTTTGGCCTTCAAAATTATTGGTTGACTGCGTGGACACCTAACAGCATTTTTAAGCAGTCAGAATGATAATATTCTTATGATACTCCCTTCTTATTTGCTCAGGTTTCAGTTCCTTGCTGCTTGTGATGTGTAAATCCCACTAGTTCTCTAGTCTTCCACAGAAATCTTCCAGGAAAAGCAGGACAGATAAGATTTGAATTCCTAATGTAGTTGAGCACGTCTACTCTACTTTATAGACTGAACATGAAGGGTGCTGAACACCAACAATTCTCATGAGTATCAGCCTCTGTTGAACTGCAAAGGAAAAAAAATTGGACCTGCACCCGCTTTTCTTCTTTATAGTATATGAAAAAGCCTGAAAGGTTTGGGAGTCTTTTTAAGGGTAGGTTTCCTTTTTGTTTTACTTTGTGCTTATTTTCTACATTAGGAATTCAGGTCCTCTCACTCTTATTTCTCCAAGATGACTCTGTGGAAGACTACAGAACTTTAGTGGAAGCTGAGGGTACTCAGCATTTCCTAATAACCATTCAGCACCTCACAGCAACAGGCCCTTAGATAGATAAATTTCAGGGCCTACAGGAATATACTACAAAGGAATTTAGGTGCCTAAGTTTTTGCTGTAGAAGTTCTCTAGACACCTATGTTTTTGCCTTTGAGCAATTGCACTGCTCCCTCACTCAAGGCACCTGGATATCTTATCTCCCACCTAAACCCCAGGTCAATTCACAAAGCACGAGATGGCAGACATTCCACTGCCAATCTTGCCTATAGGGTCCAATCTGGAAGGTGTGCTCAGAGGCTGCCTGTTCTCCTTCCCAGTCCTGTTTTCCCTTTGCATAAATCTCTTCCTCCTCAGGTCTCATTGTTCATGCTCTAAAAAAATAGAAAAGAGGTACTACTAGTGGGTGTATCACCCGCCCGGCCATGAGGGGGCAGCGCCCAACGCCCTCCCCAGTATCCCCCGGAGCCGAGCCACAGAAAAGCGGAGGTGGCTGCCCCGGCCTAGGGGGCAGCCCCTCCCCCCTTCGTTTTCTGAGCGCCCCGCGGAGGGTCTCCGGGGCAAGCCGGGCGCGTGGGGACCACGGGGGGGGGCGGGGTCCGATCTCGCCCAGGAAGGCGGCGGCGGGACGGAACGGCCTGAGGGGCAGCGGGGGAGGGGCCACACGGCACTGACGGGCGGGCGGCAGCGCGGGCCCGGCCGAGACGCTGGACTTCCCGCCTCACACAAGCCGCCCCCGGCGCCACAAGGCGGGGTGTTAACGGTGAGGCGCGGCGCGCGAGCCAACCAGCGCTGGCCGCTGAACGACGTCGGCGAGGGCACGATGATACCTCATTTCCGGCCGGACCCGCTGGCGGCGGAACTCTTCTCAGGCGGTGGGGAAAGGGGTCGGAGGAGTTACAGGAGCGGGGGGTGCACTTCCTGTTACGGTTCTGTAAGTGGCTCTGTTCCCCGCGCCCCACATCCGGGGCGAGCCGCTATAGGGTGCCTCGATAGGAATGGCCGCCGCTGGCTACGTCAGTGACCACGTGACCCGGGTTGCCGTGCGACGTTCTAGCTCCACGCTCGCCGCACTCCATGGTTTGAGGCGGCTAGGTGGAATGCTCGCTGGTGGCCTCGAGCTCTCGCGAGAGCGAATATGGAGGGAGAAGCGGGGCCAGGCGCCGCGGCGGCTGGGCCGCCGGCGGGCGGGGCCGGCCTCGGAGGAATAGAGGGAGGAAGTGTCATGGCGGCGGCGGCTAGCGGGTCTGGCGCGGGCGCGGCGGCGCGGGCTGGCGGCGCCTCCTCGTCTGCGTCGCGCTGGTTCTTCAGCCGGGAGCAGCTGGAGAGCACGCCGAGCCGGCGCTGCGGCGTGGAGGCCGACAAGGAGCTCTCGTACCGGCAGCAGGCGGCCAACCTCATCCAGGACATGGGCCAGCGCCTCAACGTGTATCCGACCGGGGCCTCCGGGCGCGGGTGGGGGCCGCAGCCTCAGCCGCCGGCCCCTCGGCCGGGAGGTGGGGGGGAGCCGGAGCCGGCCCCGGCCCAGGGGCGGGCGGTTCCGAGCGGGGCGAGCCGGGGCCGGCCGGCGGGAGCCGGGCCCTGCGGGGTGCGGACGGGCGCTGCGGCGGGCGCTGTTGGCGGGTCTCCGCCGCGGGCGGCGTTTCGGGGGAAGGGGGATTGTGGCTCGAACCCTCGCTGGGTCCGGCGCTCTCGGGAGCGCGGCTCTGAGCGAGCCGGCGGTGCCGCGTGTCTGGGGGAGAGGGACTGCAGCACATGCGGGGCCCAGCTCCCCCTTCCGTGGATGGGGTGGGGTGCACGCCACCGTGGGCTCCGTCTGCCTTGGTGTTTGTGCCACCGCAACAGCCGTAGTCCCTTGACGGCGGACTGCTGCTCTCCCACCCTGGGAATGAAAGGGAGCGTGACTGTCATTGAAGGGAGGGGGAAGAGCTCATTTTTAGACCTTGAGTTTGGAGCTTCATCGCTTTTCTACCCTTCCCACCACAGAAGGCCTCCCAGGGGTCTCACTTAAAAGTAGACTCTCTCTCTCTCTCTCTCTCTCTCTCTTTTGGGCTTCATTCTAAAGCAGTTGTTATAAACTCCTTGTTTTCCCTTATTCACATTGCCATGTAGTGTGATTGTGGACTTGGCAGTTTCTTCGTTGATCGCTGGGTTTTGTTAGAAGTACTTTATGTGTAAATAACAGTTATTCATAGGAAATAATCTATTCCGTTTCTCTCGGAATTAATATCCAGTTACTATAACAAGTTTTTGTTCACTTAGATTCAGTGACTTACAGTAGTTTGATAAAAGACTCTAAACCTGCATAAACTAGAATAAAGACTTGAGAAAGTTAATTTAAAATGTTTGAAACAGGAAAATTGCTTCCTCATGCGAAAAACAAAGTTAAACTCTTACCTGAGGATAAATCCTGAATTAGGGAGTCTGCTCCCAGGGAATGAGACATGGTAAATCCGTTTTTACAATCTCCCTATTGTGTTTGAAACAAATGAGTAAAAGTATCTTCACACAGGTTATGTACCCTTGTTATGTTACTATATTGATTCAGTTACAGCTTTATTAGAATAGAGTAACATATTGAAAAGGATTTGTGATAGGTAGAATTTCAACTTATTTTGTTGTGCATTGTTTTCTAGATGTGTAAAATTTCCTTAACGCTATCTTTCAGATCTCAGCTTACAATAAATACTGCAATTGTTTACATGCACAGGTTTTATATGCATCATTCCTTCACAAAATTTAATAGAAACGTAAGTACTTTTATGCTTTTATAAACTATACTTGCACATAATTTTGAGCGAACAGCTGACAGTTTTCAGGTATGATACTGTCAGAATGCACAGTTCCATTGTATGTTAGTTAGAACGTTAATTCTCGCTGCAGAACAACTATTTTAAAAACATTATTTGTAGAACTCTTATTTCAAGTGGAGACTATTTTAACTAGTAGTTATTAAAGTTTATGTTCCTAAACTAGAGAAATAATGTGATAAGCAACAAGACTACATACTGACCAATCTTCTTGATTTTTCTATTGTAGATATCTGTTGGTTTAAAAGTCTGGGGATATTGGAACAAATACTACTTTTAGTAGTTAAGAGTCAGCAGTTACTATGTTGCATGGCATGATGTACCTAACTGATGCAATTATGGTTTGTCTGATTTACATATACTTTGATTTGTAAAAGCCATGATCAGTTCATATAACACTTCTACCTTCAGTCACTTAAAGGCATTTATAGTAGATGGAAAAATCGCAAATCTGTTCTGACAAGTAGCTACCTTGTATGTAATTTACTGGTGAACTGGATGTTAAATCTTTAATAATTCTGTTTATGTTTGGATGTTTCTGTAACTTTCTGTTTGGCATATTTTTTTTAAACTGGATTTTTTTTTAAACTGTGAAATCTCAAGCCTTTTTCTTCCCTGTCAGGTACATTAGATGTTTTGGTAAAAAATATTGGTTCAAAGACTTCATATGAAAATAGATCTCTTGTAACTTGCTTTCTTCCTTTTCTCCCCTGCCCCCAATAAAGAATAGTCTGGTGTAGAGAGGTATGTAATGAAATGGCATGATGGGCTTTCTGAGCCCTGGCACTGAAACATATCTGAGGTCCAGGTATGTTAAGATTTTGTATATTTTAGTAATTAAACAAGATATAAGCCAAATAACATTGTGGGACCAAAAACAAATTTCATAACCATGATTGATTATTTTTGTCACCTAAGAGTTAGTCAAATTTACAGCAAGTTAGTTATCAAATAGCTGCAGTGTTTTAGGCCCTATCTACACAAATATTTTATACCTCTGTCTATGTCACAGAAATGTCAATGTTTAAACATTCTAAGACATGATTGTCCTGTACCTGGATGCTCTTGTTTGTATGAGTGGAGAAAATCTTTGCTGTAATCATGTTAGAGGACCATGTATATTACCTGTGGTATGTACTTAGCCTGAAATGTAGTTCTTTATTCTTGCCCTGAGGACAAAAGGCTATTTTAGTGTTAGAAGATGAGGACACAAGTGTATCTCAAAATCATGCTTAAACATAATTGGGTTATTTTGCGTAGACAGGCCTTTCAAAAATGTTTTTTGCTAAATCCATTGAGAGCAGTAGAAAATTTTTACTCAATTGCTTTTTCTCAGCTTGATAGATAAGTACATGGTCTAGTTGGTAACCCATAGCCAACTGAGTATGATCGAGTGAGGTATCTAAAGGTTACTTTTGTGACTGTCTGTGGGCGATTTATGCCCTTCCTGATTTAGATGGAGTTGGTTGGAGTAGAGAGTTGAGTTTATATGATGTTTCCACAGCCCAGACTGGCGTAGCCTAAAAAATAAAGCCATTGGATGGTAAACCAAGACGTCAACTAACCAACGTAATTTTTTTGGTAGAGAAAAGGGAGTATTTAGCTGCTATAGTCTACCTTCAACTGGACACTAGTATATACAGTTGTTTAGTTCTTAGAATTGATACCACATCTGTAACTTCTAAGCAAAGCTGCATTATATTTCTTATAGGTCATTGCTATGCAAACTTGAGCTTCAGAAAAATTTCAATTATTGAAGGATAATTTGTAATGAATCATTGAAAGTTAAAAAGCTAGCGCATATCTTTCAGAACACTTACACCAGTATCTTCCAAATATCTTTTTGTATTTGCTATGAATGTTACATTAGACAGTGGCTTTTATGTTTGTATTGATGCACAGGCATCAAATGCATTGCCTTATTTTTGCTTTTTCTATTTTTTAGGGTGAAGGGAGTGGTCTCAAAGTGAATGTGAGTCACTTTTAATTTCATACTCCCAAGCCATCTGGCAAGTTTTTAGACAAGGCAACGGCCAAAAAACTGTAATGAAAGTTAGTCAGTGTTACCAAAATCATCAGAGTGCTTGGCCAGCTGAAAACTTAACTACTGCTCATCCACTGCAAGAAGAAACTGTTAGAAATTAAAAATATACAAAGTACTAGTGAGCAGGGTGGATTGATTTAAATCAAGAGAAAATAATTGACTTAACTTTCCCACTGATAGTTCTTCACATATTTCTTAAACAATGGTGCAAATCTGATCACTAAAACATGTTAATTTACAACTTAGTATAGGATTTTCTAACATCTAGAAAAGTATACTTTGTAATTTTTCAGTTAACTTGATTTTTATTAGTTTAGGAAATAGTACATAATACTCATTACCTGTGTCAAGCTGCAGATACAATAGCAGTACATTAGGAATGGTAAAAACTAAATCTCTCACACAAACACAATAGCACTTATATTTTACTAAACTAAATCTTAAATTTTATATAAATATTTCACATTTGCAATTTCTGCAGTCTCCTGAGTTGCTGGCTGATGGCTGTCCTTAAACTTTTTTTTAATTTTCAAATTTTATTAACTAACAGACAAGTAAGTCATCACAACACTAAATGTATTCTGTCCTTAAAACTTCTACAACTAGCTCTCATCTTCCCCACTCGCACTGTCATTTTTATTCATAAACTGAAACAGAAATATGAGTTTTCTTGCTTTTTCAACTCCCAGTCCATTTCTTTGAGCGAATAATAAAAAACAATGAAAATATTCTCTCTGTGCCTGCAGGGGAAGCTACTGCTGTGAAAAGTTGGCTTAGCAACTGAAGGAACTCTGTTTCAAGGTGGCTGGCTAATGATTTCCACCAATTCAAAGGAGTGACTTTGTTCAAAACATCATCAGTACTGTTTAAATGGTTCCACTCCAGTCCTGAAATTTATTATGACTGGCATAACTGAGGACTGATTTTGAGATGCCCATGCCACGGCAGCAGCATCTTCAGAAGTTAGACGTCCATCTTTATATCTGGGGTCGAGAATGTTCTCAAGAAAGTGAGGTGGAGTTAGTGCTTGATCCATTTGCTTCTTTATTACCTGCAGTTTATCTTTCTGGTGAGGTATTTCTTTCTTCAGTGTCTCTTGAAGTGCCTTCCAAATTTTGATGACATCACTTATGCAGCAACAGTTTCTCTGAAGTTTGTTTAAGGCTATGGATACAGGCTTCAGTATAATGATTATAACCTGTACGTTCCTCTTTAATCCAGTGTTAGATACTTTGAGAGATACTTCTGTCTATTTCATCAAGGCTTTCTTCACAAAGTTTTATGAGAATAGGCCAGTTCTTAATAAATTGTTCAAAACAATTAACCACACAATTCCATCAAACATCTCGAGGGAGAATTAGTTTGGATCCTCCTACTCTTTTCAGTGAAGCTGAAGCAAAATGGTTGTTGCAGAAGTATTTTGCGACTCCAACAACATTTTCTTTTATTCCTGGAGAAGACATACTTAAGTCTTTGGCTAAATGGGCACTGCAGCCATATGTTCTGAAGGAGCATCCTTCCATTTCTCCTCTTTGCCATGTTTGCAGCATTGAATGAATAGTACCAAACGATGAAAATACTCTGTGCCTTTAAGACAGTGTCTTAACTAACTCCTCTGCCTTCCTTGGCCCAGCTCCACCGCCACATAAGCACAGAACAACAACAATCCTATCCAGCCTGTGTCTTTCTTTGCACATGTGACTTTAGTCTGCTGAGAAACAGAAACTGAAAGCCCAAAACTGTCAAGAAGCAAGAGCTGGAAGTTAGGCTGCACAGACTAGAGCATAGTTTCTCAACCTGTAGTACGTGTACCCCCAGGGATACGCGAGACGCAGGCAGTGGGTACCTGGGGAAAAAACAGTGAAAGAGAGGCAGGTGGCAGCTGCCGACTTCTGAGGAAGCTGGGTGGCAGCATCCTGCTTCCCACCCAGTCCCAGCTTCCAGATGGGAGGCGTGTGGCAGCCCCTGGCTTCTGCGGAAGGTGGGTGGCTGCCCCCTGCTTCCCGCCTGGTCACAGCTCCCAGCTGGGAGGTGGGCAGCAGCTGCTAACTTCTGAAGGAGGCAGGCATCAGCCTGGGTCTCAGCTCCCAGGTGGGAGCCCAGTGGCAGCCTCCTGCACCTCGCAAGCTGGCCTCACAGCTAGGTGGCAGCCACCTGCGTCCTTGCTCCAAGCCAAGGGACAGCCTCCTATGCCCCAGCTTGAAGACGGGCAGCAGCAGCCTGCCCATGTCCCTAGGTCCCAGCCAGCGTGGAAGCCTCCTGCCCCAGCTCAGACTGGCAGCCAGGCAGCAGCCGCCTGAAACTTGCCCAGGTGGCAGCCCCCCTCCCTGGCTCAAAGCCCAGTGCCCAGAACACTTGTCAGTTTCACTGCTCTAGCTGAGCAGAGAGAGTGACAGCTCTGACAGCCTCAGATTTCACCAGTTACCCTCTTTTCCTGTTTCTCTCTTTTTCACCCTCATTCCCTGTCTCTCTCACCCCTTCCTCCTAAATCTATGGCATAAAATTAGGTGCAGTGCTTTATATTCCCTGGTTTTGGCCAACATCACCTCTAGCCCAGGTACATACTTGAGTTGCGCACCCCGGTGTAAAGATGGTAACCCTACCTACACTAGATCTGACATCTGTCATATCACGTCCTTCTATGGTTAGCCCTTCTTCCAGCATATGGCTCACATCAGTCTGTAAATATAAAATCCTGTGGAAAATGGTGTTGGGATACTTATTAAAATTTTCAGAAGTTGGGGGGTACTTGCTCTTTGAGGTTGAAAAACACTGGACTAAAGCCATTAATTCATTTTTATGAGCCTGTAAGTGTACGCTTAGCATGTTTGTGATGAGATTTAATTGTAACTTATTTTTTAAAGGAGAGAGAAATTTAGTATTTTATTGATGATTTTTAAAAAAATCCGATTTAAAAAACAATTTTTTTTATTAAATTAGAGTTTTATCCACCTTAGGTTTTCGTTTTAAGATCACTTGCTATCTGAAATTTTTATCAAGTAGCAAAGTACATGTCTGATGGTTCTTATACTTACATTAAATGTAATGCTTACTTATGAAAACAAGAAATAGGAAGGCTGAGGATAAAAATTAGACAGCTGCCAAAACTCACAATAAGTTGAGTAGGTTGAGTTGTGGCTATAAGGATTAACTCAGATTTTAAGATTTAAACCTTCATTTCCTTTTTATTGGTAAGCTGAATTTCCTTTTAATTAATCTAATACTAAATACTTACTATGTATTTATCCCGTAAGCACCACTTGATTATGCATGTCAGTAGATCATGCAAATACATACATATTTACAGCTAAGACATCTCTACTCTGATAGCCATTGCCAGTTTTTATAAAATCTACTGAAAGAAACTAATTCAATGGTGAATTTCTATTGGCTCAGTTCTCTTTTTGCATTTTTCAAAATGATAGCAACTGAATTCTTAACCATTCTGATTTCCTTTAAGATTTTATCTTGCAACAATTTCAGCAGTAGTTTCATGTTAGGCCTTGTGTATTTTGTCATTGAAATAGCATAACAGCCATTCTAGAACTCATTAAACTGCTTGTTTAGTCAGTGGAGACCAGCCATAAATTAAATAATTTTTTGTCTAGTTCCATATTCTACTTTTAGAACTGTAATAGTTAATGTTTGCTAGTCAGGGAAACCATGTAGAAACAAAGTTAGCATGAACTTTGTTAGAACCTGGTGCTTTCTATGTCGTTGACAAAGACTTAAACAACTTTTGGTTTGCTGATTATAGACCATATGGTGTTAAACTACTTACTCTTGGTAAAAGAAGATGCCACAGACACACAAGTCTGCAAAGTATTCCCATAAAAACAGATGTAAAAAACTGTTTTGTCCTTTCATTCATACAAGGCATCAACTGTAACTTAGCTTCAGTTTTCTGTTAATTGGAGATGTTGTTTTTGCCTACTGACAAATGCAGAAATGAGAGAGAGGTTATGGGAAATGGGAGGTAAAACACCCAAGACTCTTTAATGCTCAGAAGTGACCTCCAATTATATATTTAAATCAAATCACTTTATTGAAATACTGTCAATACCAAATAACCGGGCTAAGAACATCCAGGGCACTTAAAACGTGATGCCCTGTCACTGTTTTAAAGTTACGCAAGTTAGAATCCTGATAGCGTGCCTACATACTATAGTGATAGGCTGTAGGTGAGATTAAGTTTTTCTTACCCCTAATTATTGCAATTGAAAGAGTTAAAATATTTTGATAGCCAATTGTGGAAGTTCTCAAAAGTATTCATTGCTTTGGCTGCATTGTAAAACATTGTAAAAATGTTTAATGTTTTTAGAAGTTTTTAATGAAATTTGGCTGCTGCAAATAAGGAAATGCCAGCATCGTGTGACCATCTCTGTGGACCATAGTTTGAAAAGCCTAACAATCTATCACCGCTTAACTTCATGATGGTTAAACATTAGTACATACTCATTGTATTGCGCTTGAGAACAATATATTAACATGAGTGAAAAAAGATGTTTTAATCTTTATCTAATATGCTTTTTTTAAAGTGGCAATTTTTTTTTATCAAGGTAGCCTAATGGCCAAGGTCCCTGCAGTAACTTATGGTGCCTATTGGAGATGAATTCTAAGACCATTTGATATATCTGCAACTCACCAATTAGGCTTGGCAAGCCAGTGAACTGACTGCCTATTTGATCATGTTCAGATATTTAAGGAGGAATGCCCTGATATAGGTGTCAGGCTGCCTTTTTTAAATCGCATCATGATGCCATTTTCAGGGTTTTTTGGATCTTCATTGTATTTTGCATTTTTCTGAATTAAAAATAATTTAAGTAATTTGTAATTAGACGTATGTATCTATTTAAGGCCAAGCCTATTGGTAGCCATAAAATCTTATTTTTTTGTTACAGTTCTAATAAATTTGTGCTTACAAATATTTGACTACTCTTGATGTTACTTGATCATTTATTTTTGGCTAGGTAAATGTCCAACAACCCATCATCAGGAATTATTTTAAAACCACAGTATTGTAACTTTTTTGTTTATTTTCAATGGGATTTGGCGCTTAACTGCTATAGCCGCTTTTTTGAATGGACTTAAATTTAGGCATTTTTGGGAATTTTACTCTGTCTGAAGGAGTATATTAAAGGCAAAATCCTTAAATTCGTTTAAATTGTTCATTTTGTGTTGTCTTAAAACTTAGTGTTTTCATAAAAGAAGGTTGCACCTTTTCTGTCAACTTTACATCTCCTTTTCAGGTTTTCTGGCATAATCATATCAATTAAGCCATTTTTTTGCCTTAAAGATAAACTAAAATAATGTCAAAGAACTGTTGGAAGCCCTAAAACAGAGGTTTAGATTATTTTTGTGGCCACATTTCTATTACTCTCAAATGTCTGAAAGTACATATGTCTGAAATTAAATATGTCAATGTTCTGCTCTTCCACTTCAGTAAGTTAAGATCCATTCAGTGGCATAGACATTGAATAATCTGGAAAACCTGAATTTTCTACTCTCTTCAGATCATAGATCCTTTTTATCTTAAATGATTCTTGACAACCTTTACATTTTATTTCTGAAGAGCTCTATTAATTATTTCAGCCCATTGAGTAACTTGTTTTGTACTACTGCCTTTAACTTTAGGAATTTTGAGTCAGATAAAATTTACAGTGTGCCAACCACTTATTTGGAGAATTGTTTGTGAACATTTATGCTTAGCACAGTTCATCTGAGAAGCCATCAGTGAACTGAAGGCTGCAAAATGAGAGGAACTAGACAATTTACATAGTTAAGTTTTTAGAAGCCTTGTCCACCTTCATAAGTTTTAAGAATCTAGTAAATCAAACTCTCTTAACAGTTCAGGACTCGACACAGTCCCATCTCCAGCAACCAATGAAATTGCTGTCCAATAACTGGTGATCCCACTTACTTCCCCTTCCTCGATGTTTCTAGACGGGTCTATAATTTGCTGTCTACCCATTTGATTAACAAAAAAAAGGCCCCATCACTTCCATTTTAACTTAAGGCAAAGTAGCTTTACTGAAGATTTGAAATTAGAGCCTTAAATTCTTAATATCAAAACAAAATACATTCATATAAATATTTCGGTGACATAACATCAGAAATACCAACAGTTGATGTGGGTTTTGTAGTTTCTTAACCCATACATGTACATGTGTAAGGAAAGAAATGTGAACACAGATTTAAATCAGTTTAGCAATGATGTTCTCATTGAGCTGCAGGCTGCATAAAGAGCAGCCTCTGATAAAAGAAATGCTAGTTTCTTGTGTCTCATAATCTCGTTTTAAGCACCTCTATTATATTCTAAAGCGACACATAAAATTCCATCAGAATAAAATGTTACATACTCACTTATGGTAGGTTCACATATGGGTGGTTCAGCTGTCCTTACATCTTGAAGAGTATATGTTCCTTACTGACAACTATAAGGATGCTGTGTCTGAAGTTTCAAGGAAGCCATTTCTTATCTGAATAAGTATCTTCAAAGTTTTTAACTTGAATAATAGTACCAAAAATTAGTTTAGACAAGGCCTTTGAAATCAAGGATTGAATGGACATGGAGACCTCTCACTCTTGGAAGTGGTCCTTCTTGGTAAAGGTTGAAGCACACTGAGAAGTTGATGGATGGAGGAAATACTCTAATGCTATACCTGATTTGTGGTTAAGTACTCCAGTGCTCTCAATCTGACATCTTTCATAGAATTTCAATGGGAATTACTGGAGATTTAACAATTATTTGATCAAGGAAGTCTTAATTGCATAGAATTCTGTGGCAGAGGCAGGGTTAGTATCCAGTCTTTCACAGCAACATTCAACAGGCTTAACCATGAGACTTTTCTTTCTCTTTGTGCAATCCCTTGCTTCATTCACTGTGCACCTTCCAACTTCTGCAACAAATGAGGCAGGGGTTTTATAGACAACAACCTCATTTGTTATACAACCCTGTTTCATCTCCAGAACAGCTCCATCCAGTGCACTCAATGAAACAGGAAAAAAAACTTTTCCTGTGGAAAAATCTAGTGTAGGATCATGTAATTAAAAGCTGTATCAAATGAATGTGCACAAGGGGCCAAATTAAGGTTGCCTGTGCAACCTTAATTCTGGCACTTTCTAATTTTTGAGTGCTTGACTTTGCAACCTTAACGTTCTCTTACTGTAGTTATTGTGTATGTAATTTCCTATGTTTTTAAAAAGCAAACTGAAAAAACTGATTTCATCATATGAGATATTGTTACCCACATAGTTCATTAACAGAGTTGGAACCTCTTCCACCACACAGACTTCTGTCACTTGAGTTAATGGAGTAAACTGATGGCAATAGTAGGATATCATCCTTCTGTGTGGACCAGCACTAAAGGGAGCTGAAAAATGCACATTGCCAGTGAGATTCAACAGATACTTGCTGACTGCAATGTGATGGTGAGATTCTGATTTCTTGGGTTCCATTCCAACCTCTGGCAGGAAGTATGCTGTAGTGGGCACAGACTTTGTCGTTCTAACTTCTCTGCCCTTTTCCCACCTCAGATTGACCACTTTTGCCCCATTCCCTCCAATATGTTCCTCTCCTAGTTCTCTTTCTAATCCTGGATTCATCACAGTCCCACTTCCTGTTTCTCAGGATTTTCACTCCAGTCTCTGTGCCCAGCCAGCTCTAGTACCCACCCCGAAGGCTCTATGCTGGAGTCCCACTCTCCCCCTCCATTTCAGTTTCTCTGGCCTCCAGTCATCTTATCCCGTTCCCCTGCATTTCAACTCCTTGTCAGAGCAACACTTCCCCCTTTCTCACACATCTTCCCTCTCCTCACCCTTCCTCCTCTGAGTTCCAGTCCCATCAGGTACCTTGTTTCAGTCTACTCCTTTCCTTCCACCATGGTCTGGCTTTTACCCCTTTGCATTTCAGTCTGGTGTCTAATTCCTCCATTTTACCTGGGATCACTGAGCGCACAGCAGGCATAGGTTCCCTGCTCTTAGTTGCTGTACTTGGTCCAGGGAAGCAATTGCAAGGAAAGGCTAGCTCTGTCTTTGTAACCCTGGATTGGAGCATGCTCATGTATGCTGTTGGGAATGGCTCATGTACGGTTTGATTATACATAGGAGCTGTGAGTAGTTCAGTGCACGCAGACGCTTCAAGATTTTAGCTGCATTTGTGATCTGAAACTTTTCAAATATTACGATTGGGTCAAGTTTGGGCAGATTTTCATGAGGACAGCAAAAGGGACAGGCTATCCCCCTACTGAGCTGCAAGTTCCTATTCCAGAGCATGACAGAATGCCTCAAATAAAGAGTTACTGGAATTTTTTTAAATGGCAAAACATTATTTCCTGGTCTGGTTCTCAAGCAGCTGAACCAATCTGGCTGAAACTTTTGAAATAAATTCAGTTTGAGGCAGACTGAATTTTCCATGCCAGGTAAGTGTTTCAGGTTTAACAGTTATAAGTAACTGAAAACTGGGTTTTACAGGAAGTGTTGGGCAATTTTAATAATACCTTTGTATACATCAGCAAATTTTAATTAATTGCCAGAAGGAAACAGATTTTAGTTAAATGTGAAATTCAGTTTCTTTGGGGAAGTGAAATACTAAATGCTGCAGGTAAATATATCCAAAGAACACAGAAAGCTGTTCCTTTTTTCTTAAGGAGCTGTGTAGAAAATTTCTGCCTGTGATTCAATTTTAGTGAGAAAACGTTAGGTCAGGGGTAATCAATATGCAGACTGGGGGTCAAATACAGACATTCAGCTGCTTTTGAATGGGCCTCAAAATCTTTATATTTATTTTACTTTCTCATAAGTACATCTATTAAGGGGATCTTTTCTGTTTTCTTAATGTGAAGTGGAACAGTTTAAAATGTTTGGTTCTAATCAGATGAACAACTGAAATCAGTCACCATATTTTTCCATCTTTTTAACAAGAAAATCAAGTACTTTATTTTTAGGATATTCATCATGGCTTAATGGAAGGGACTACAATACCCACTGGTAGTATAGAGCATGTAATTTCATTTGGTCTTTTTTGTTAAACTGACTGTTGTTAAGATCTATTATAATGCATTTGTGCCTGAGGTTTATATCAATGCGTAGTTCAAAATATTTGTTGCTACAATAGATAACATATCTGTAATTGATACTCAGCAGGCAGATTGTTTCTTACTGTTGGTCTACATACGGAAGTTGTACTAAAACTTCAGTCTGCTTTAAAATTGATAAACAAGCATAAACCCTGGATGAATGCTCTTAAATCTGTTTACAGTTCTGTCAAAGTTAAGCTGGTATCACTTCTGCACCTAGACAAGGTCTTATTGCTTATTTCTTTATCCTGTTGATAAAATGGTTGACCATATTATAATCTTAACTCTCACAAGTTCAAAACAATTTTTTGTAATATTTGATTCCTTTTTGGAATAGGAAGTGAAAGGTCAGGTTCTTGATACAGAAAAATGAGTTGGCAGACACCTTAGGGTTAACCCTTCACTCTATTGTTTGCCTGAAAAATGGGATTGGCAAATATAAAATGTGCTTTCTCAGAAGATCTGCTTCTTTCAACATTAAATTTTTTCAGCCTAGCAGAAATAAGACCCTATTTATATACTGGGATGCTGAAAACTGACATCTAGGAACTGGACTATAGAACAGTGCCCCAGTTTTGGCATTGTATACAAATATTAAAGAATATTTTTATTTAATTTTTAAAATAATGTGCCAGTTATGGCAATCTGCGTTGAGATCATGTTGGCCCTTAAAGTGGGTGTCTATTTATCTTTCCCCAAAGTAATTTGTATTCAAACATTCATTACTTGTCAACACAACTTCTAATTTGTGAATCATGGTGTGCTTAATGCATTCTCCAGGCACAAACTTTGTGTTAAGTATTATGGGATGGATCAAGACCAGAGGTTTTCCTGTTAAATCGTTGGCCACGTTATTTTCTCATACTTCTGATCCATTAGCATTTTCATTGCTTGCCAAGTTTCTGTGTCAGATGCTGTTTGTGCTTGCTTCTGACAGTCAATAGCTAGTGGATCTTCATGGGACTCTGCTTCACCTTTCTGATAACAAAAGATAGTATCAGAGCTCCTTCACTTCCAAGCTTGGATCGTTACTTGAATGAATTTTCTGAGTTTAGTAAATTTCAGAAGAAACATCCTGCTCTAATCTGTGGCTGGAAAAATGTTTTATTTGCAAATAGTCGCATAGACTTTAATACCAGAGAGAGAACCATTGTGATCATCTAATCTGATTTCCTGCACATTACAGGCCACCAAACCTCACCTATGCACTCCTGTAATAGACCCATAGCCACTGGCTGAGTTATTGAAGTCCTCAAATCATGATTTAAAGACTTCAAGTGACAGAGAATCCATTCACTGTAGTTCAAACCAAAGTGACCCATGCTGGAGAGGAGGGCGAAAAACCCCCAGAATCTCTGCTAATCTGACCTGGGGGAAAATTCCTTCCTGACGCCAGATACGGTTATCAGTTAGATCCTGAGCATGTCAGTGAGACCCAGCCACCTGGGAACGAATTCATTATGATAACTCAGAGCCCTCCACATCTAGTGTCCCATCTGTACCCTTGGAGATATTAGCTACCAGCAGTTGGAGATTTGCCTACAGTGGCATGTGGCCTTTCTTATCATACCACCCCCTCCATAAACTTATCAAGTTCAGCCTTGAAACCAGTTAGGTTTTTTTTTCTGCTGCTGTCCTTGGGAGTCTGTTCCAGAACTCCGCTCCTCTCATGGTTACGAATCTTCATCCAGTTTCAAGCCCGAATTTGTTGATGGCCAATTGGTATCAGTTGTTCTTCTGCCAACATTTGTCTTTAACTTAAATAATCCTTCTTCCTACCTGGTGGTTATCCCTCTGTTGTTTTTATAGGGAGTAGTTCTGTCTCCCTTTAGCATTCATTTAGTTAGTCTAAGCAAGCCAGGCTTCTTAAGTCTCCTCTCATAAGGTAGGTTCTCCATTCCTCTGATTATCCTACTATTCCTTCTCTGCACCTGTTCTCGGATGAATTCATCTTCCTTAAAAATTCTTTGATCAGCCAATACACCCAGGTCTTACTCCTCCTTTGTTGCTTCCAACTGATATATCCCAGCTGACAAGACATTTTTGTTAGTCCCTGAGTATGACTTTGCTATTAAATTTCAGTCCATTTCCTTTACTCCAGTTTTCAAGGTCATCCAAATCTTCTTGTATAATATTCTGGTCCTCTTCTGTATTGGCAATACCTCCCAATTTTGTGTCATCTGCAAATTTTATTAGTACACTGCCACTTTTTGTGCCATCATCATTAATAAAAATGTTAAATATGATTGGTCCCAAGGTTGATCCCTGAGGAGCTCCACTAGTAACCTCTCCTTCCAGCCTGACAGTTCTCCTTTCATTATGACCTCTTGTAGTCTCTCCTTTATCCAGCTTTCAATACTCGTATTAATCCCCATCTTCTCCCATTTAACTAATTTTCCATGTGGAAATGTATCATGCCGTACTGAAATCAAGGTAGATTTGATCTACTGCATTTCCTTTATCTAGAAAATCAGTTACCTTCTCAAAGAAAAAGATCGGGTTGGTTTGGCACAGTTTGCCTTTTGTAAAACTGTGTTGTTTTTTAATTCTATTTACCATTTACCTCTATGTCCTTAACTGCTTTCTTTTTCAAAATTTGTTTGACAACCTTTCTTGCATACAGTTGAGATAAGCTAACAAACCTGTAATTTTCTGGATCACTTTTTTCCTTAAAAATGTGTACTATATTAGGAATTAATCCAGCTGTATGCTATGGCCTCTGATGGATTCATTAAAAATAAATGCTTATAGGGCTTACAATTTCATGCGTCAGTTCATTTTAATATTCATGGAGGGAGATTGTGGGGGCCCTGATTTGTTCCTATTAAGCTGTTTTGAGTTTGACTTCCATGTTGGATGTGGTAATTTTCTACTTCCACATCCTCGTTTCCATTAGCCACTCTGCCACTAGCCCTAAACTCCTCGTTACCCTTATCAGAAACTGAAGCAAAGTATTCATTTAGGTGTTGGGCCATGCTTGGTAATTGCAGAAAGTACCCCATCTTTAGTGCTTAGCGATCCACTTATTCTTTACTTATTTTCTTGTAGGTTTTAATTTCCTTTACATAGTCCAACTCTGCTTGGCTTTTGGCAGTTCTCACTTTTTCCACTACATTTTCTGATCTCCAAGAGGTACCTTTCCTTGATGATCCATTCCTTCTTCCATTCCTCATAGGCTTTCTGCTTTCTCTTAACCTGGTTTGAGAACCTGGTTCATCCAGTTTTGTCTGCAACCCTTCCCTACAATTTTTTTTTCTTACTTTGGATGCAGGCTTCAGGTAATGTCTGCAACTTTTACTTAAAGGAATTCCAAGCCTCTTCCACATTCAGATACTTGTTCTTCAGTCTACTTCACTACTACTTGCCTTAATTTTTTTTTTCAAAGTTTGCTCTCTTGAAATCAAGGACCCTAGTTGTAAACCTATTTTGGTTTAGCCTTTCATTTAGTTTAAACTGAATTTAGTTCATGAATCACTTGAACCAAGGTTGTCTTCTACATCCAGTTCTTCTGTGAGGTCCCTGTTACTTACCAATACTAAATCTAAAATGTCATCACCTCTTCTAGGTTTGCTGCCTGTTTGGTGAAGAAATTTGTCAGCTGTCAGAATTAATTAGCCTGAAACAGCTCTTGTTCATAGTATAGTTTAATGCTTACAGTTTATTTCCTTTATTTGAATAGGAGAACTCCTGCCATACTGAAATTCAACTAGGGTGTAACTTTCTTCATGTTTTACTCTTGGCATAGTTTCTCATTTCTAGTGCAAACTTTCTAATACTTTTTGCAATTACCATGTCACCCCCTCCATGTAATTCTAGGTCCTGCTCGTAGAAGTAAAATAATTTTTTCCCAAAGAAACTAAAAACTATCCTCTCTTACAGATAATCTCTCCTACTGCATTGTTTTTGGCTGCAAAAGTAGAAGAACAGCCACGAAAACTCGAACATGTTATCAAAGTAGCACATGCCTGTCTTCATCATCAAGAGCCACAGCTGGATACAAAAAGTGATGTATGTGGAAGTGATGTTTTAAATCTAATTGTAATTCTTCTTAAGATACAGTTGACACTTCAGATGAGTTGCTGTACTATGTTCTTGACTGAATTATTACCATCTGTCAATACTAGAAGAAGCTTACATCCTTAAATTAAATAATTTCTTTTGTGTAAACTTAATAGCATAGTCATCAGTAGAGTTACCATAATTACTTAATGTTTCATGCAAACTAAGGCCTCTCATTCCCTTTTTGATAGGGCACTTGTGCATGTAATAAGAATTTCTCTGATGTAATGCATTTAACTTTTCTTGTAAGTGTGCAGGTTAATCACTTTAGAAGCTGAGATGTTTTTCCCCACTTAGCTATTAGAAAAGGAAATTTCCCCATCAGGCAGAAATCATGCTTTTCTTGTAGTATACTCTACTTATTTTCATGCTCAGTTATGAAAATGCTTCTCTAAGATTTGATCCTAGTCATTGAGTGGCTAATTGCCTTTGTGCTGGCAGACAGATTGCAGGGAGATTCTCTCAGACAGTTAACTGTTTTTAAAATTGACAATCCGAATGTGTATCAGGATATAATAAATCAAAGGTAAGTACATTGGAGTTCTTAAAGTATGTCTTAACATGTGTCCCATATCATTTCTATTTGAGATTTTTAGTAAGTACAAAAAATTTCTCCAGTAGGTCTTGACAGTAACTTCTTATTCTACATTTCAGGCATACCTTCAGCAGGCCCAGGAACTGGTTATACTTGAAACAATAATGCTTCAAACTTTAGGTATGTTACTTTAAATGATATCTAGCCTGCACAAGAATAAGCTCTCCAAGCAACCAATTAAACATACATCTGTTACAATGGAACCCCAATAGCTGAATACCATTGGCCTTTAGCAGACCCTTTCTGTTGTAATTTACTTTAACTGAAGAAAAGCTATTTCCATTGTAGGTATGTAAGCTGTATTAAGTTGGAAAAATATTACTTAGATAGCCATTGTTGCCACACTCTGGGAAGTTAGTGTGCAGTGTCCTTTCAAATAGATTGGGCACTAACACCAATATCCAAACACAGATGAATGCATAACAGTATTTTTGTTTTAAGTCTTTTAGTTGTGTAGAATTCAGTTTAATAAATAGAAAAATGAAGCTGCAAGGCAAGAACAGAATTGTACTTGATCTAATGTTAAAGTTGAATGCTAGTAATGCTGTGGATAGACTATAAAAAGTCTGGAGAACATGAATGATCTTTTTAATAACTTCTGGCATTTCAAAAATTAGACTATTTTTAAATACAGTCAATCTTTGGGTTCAGGTTGTTGAGTAACTATTGTAATGTCACTTTTGATTTATCACAAGAGCCACATAGAGAACTATGAACTTAGTTACATAAAGTTACATGGTACACTGAAGTCTGCAGGTCTCAAATGATAAAAGCGTTAAACAAAACTCTCTGCCCCCTTTTGCTTTTTGTGCTTTATTTCCATAATAAAGGGAAAGTAATGCAATGGATGTCATCAGACTTGTTCTTAGTGACATCACCATGCATAATAACTTCATTCCATGGTTTGAAACTTAAACACCTGTATTACGTAAACCATGTCCTCGCACTGCGAAGTATATGACTGTTTTATATTAGCAAACGAGATCTCTGACTTAATGAAAGCCATAGAAAGCGTATTTTTACTGATTTTATTCCATATCATTCGTACAAAAGAATTGTTGTGAAATAAAGTTCAAATCATAGCTTCTTCATGTGGCTTATTGACCTAAAGGAGTGCAGCAAGGTTCATCGGCTGTAGAGAGCAGGGTTTGATACATGTTAGATCTTTCTTTTGTACAATACAAATGTACTGCAGTTTCTGAAACATATTCTTAAAATTTCAGGTTTTGAGATTACCATTGAACATCCACACACAGATGTTGTGAAATGTACGCAGTTAGTGAGAGGTCAGTGATCTTTAATAATTGATTATGCCCTCTGCTTATAACTCATGAAGGTGATACTGTGATTTGTTAAAATGATTTATGAAGTGTTTTCCCTGATGTGAATAAATGTCATTGGCACACCTGATTCACCAGTTATCTATTACCCAAAAAGCACTCTTTAAACTGAGGTTTTTCAGGTTACTAATAGCCAGATCTTGAAAATTCTCCTTTAAATGTTAGTGGCCTGCATAATTCAGAAAAGTATGTATGATTTTCTTGAGTCCATGAGTTAGTTCTGTCCTTGGTTACTGTTTTCTGTCACTCTTCTCTTCTCATTTCATGGTTCTGTCTTCTCACTCCTTCCTTCCATTCCCCAACTGGCAACCATAGTAGTTATTGTTGACTTTCTGTGGTCTGATACGTGTATTTGGAAGAAGCAAGTCCTTGGGATTCCTCATTACTTTACTTTACTTTACTCTTTTATATTTTGGAAATTCTGGAAAAGAATGATTTCATTTATAAACAAGTGCTTTTCTTATAGGATCTGCTGCAAAATTAAATGCATTAGAAGGCTTGTTAGTTTGATTCTGCAACTGTTTCTACAAGTAAAGCTCTTCTGTCCATGCAAAAGCATGCTAGGCCAGTGTTTATTTTGCTTTGTCAAGGTACACATCAGGCAGTGACTGGCAGAGTACATAGGTCTGCCACATTCAAACACTGAGAGCGAGATGTCACTATTACTATAATTAAGAACAACATCTCTGTAATTCGTGTGCCATTTTATTTGAATTAGAGTAGCTAGTGTTAGCAAGAAATGACCTATGTTCAACCATTGATTGCAACTTTGTGTAAGTTATTCGAGTACTTTTCCACTAGCCTGGCTGTAGATAATAGGCTATTACTATTTATAAGCCTATGTATTAAGCCTATGATCTATTCTTTGCTGAAATTGGTCTGCAAGGTTTTGGTGTGGTGGTAGTATTTTTTTCAAAAGTTCCATAAAAGAACTTTTAATTGGTTTTCATGCTGAAGGAATATAAAAATAAACTAATGGTGACAGCATCTAAAATAGTCCTATCATTCGAACATAGGTTCCTTTTAAGAAAACGTTTGCAGATTAGTCCATAGTCCTGTCTATTTTCAGAACTAAACAATCAAGATACAGTGTTTGAGTGTTTTTTCCATATATAGTGTAGGACGAAATTACTTCGATATGTTTACTGTAAATATGTTTATATTCTTATTATGCAGGTACCTGGGATCACCTGCATAATTAGGGATGCATCTTTAAAAGGGACATAGCTGTTTTTCATTAAAAATAGGGGCCACTGATATAACTCTTCAAATTTAAAATTTATTTTGAAATTGGGCTATGGCTGAAATTTGATCTTGGTTGTCCTGTGTCTCATTGACACTCTTTAAAAGAGTGATGTTGCTGGAGGTTGATTCTGAGTAGATCTGGTGCAATTGATAGGGTTTTTTAATTTGTATTTAGGGTAACTTTTAGTTGTTACTTGTATAAATAAAACTTGCATGTGATTTGGACATGCGAGCCTGATTGTGTGAACCCAATCCTAATCTTCTCCATCAGATGAAATCTTCTGTGTCAAAGAAGCTACATTTTTCTGTCACTTTATCTTGCAGTGGGGAAGTTTATTTGCAGCTGTTAAATAAAATCTTAATCAGCAGCTTATTTCTGCCCTACCTAGCCTTTCATCATTCCCTTTAACCACCTTTCTGAAAACCATGAAGTTTTTATTAAGCTACACTCTTCCGATACAGTCAGCTATCACACCAGGCTTTTTTAACATTAGTAATATTTGAGGGTGTGGGGATGGAATCTGCTAATAGTGTGTGTACAGAAGGGTAGATTCAGGGGATCAGAGAGAAGGTTGCAGTGTATGGCCTGTTGCATGTAGGTGTGCTGGGTAGACTATATTCTGTGAGGTGGCTTAACTTTGTTTTTTTGCTTGTCAGATGTGTTGTCTGTTTAGCAACAAAGCTTACGTATTGATGATGTAAATATTCTTATGAACATGCTGATGTTTAATTCTAGTGTGCACTTAACATTTAAGTGTGTTGTTAAAGTTGTACTAAGCTTTAGATTTGAAGACTCCAGTTATACCTGAAGTTCTATTCTTGTCTCTCCCCACTGGACTAGAGAAGATAAATGTGAATTATGCTAACCAGGACAGGATGAGTTTGACACACCGGGATGGTAGCTATATTTAGTGATGAAAAGCACTAAGAGCTAGGTATTCTGTATGATCCCAGTTCAGCATAATTTGATGTTTGTTAATTAGCACTACAGTGTGGTGGTCTATGGTGGATAAATACTAAATTTAGATATTGAAAACTGGAGTGTCTGGTATTGAACCCAAACTATTGTCAGCATCAAATGCTTGGTGCTAAAGGAATGGGATGGGAAAGATACAAGAATACTTTATTTGCCAAAGGCAGCACCTTTTCTCAGTTAGTTACAAACCACTGTTTCCAGAAAAGCCCTTCTGGAAGTAATAAAAGTAATTTATAATTACTTTATTTATAAATTATTTATTTATAATACTAATAAGTATTTATTAGTACAAACAAATCCCTATTTTGAGGATGTGCTGTTCATCCCATAGTAAGATCAATAACTTCCTGGAAAGCTCTGATTATTCAGTGGGGGAGGAAAGGGGGGCATGAACACACATTTGCAGTCATAGAAGGTGGTCCACAAGGTTAGGTGAGGAATAGCCATACGTTTGCCTTCCATAACAGCTGCCAGAGCAGCCAGTCAGAATTCTCTGGTTTCTCAAAGTTAGGTTTTGTCTAAAACTTAATTTCTAATTACATGCCTCACTAAAGGGTTGGCAGATTCAGCAAAAAATGGTTTAAGAAATGCTTGTCTTGTAACAACAAATTCCATATCTCACTCATACTTGTTTACCTACATGCTTGGGTTAAGGGGACTTTACCCAGTCTCTGCCACATATGCCTGACTTTTACAAGCTGCCTCTTCAAGAATGGAGTTTCAAATCTGATCCATGCTGATGGAAGCCCCGAGCTTCATTCTTTGGGGAGAAAATAACCAAACACTAAAGCTATTGTTATCTAGTGGAAAAGGCATATGAAGGCTGGAAGCTGAAGCCAAACAAATTAAAATTAAGCACAGGAGTTTTAGTCATGAGGGGGATTAACCAGCGTAACGCATTGCCAAGGGAAAATGGTGGATTGGCCATCTCTTGAAGTCTTCTGATCAAGACTGGATGCCTTTAGCCAAACAGCAAGTTATTGGGCTCAATATAGGGGTAACTGGATGAAATTTAATGCTAAGGCGGCAAGACAAGATGATCTAATGGTACCTTTTGACATTAAACTCTATAAATCTGTGAATCTTTGAAGTTCCAGCCTTAGGATTTCTGCGTATGGGGCAAAGAAGGTATGGAAATTCTGGTAGGCAGAAGACAGGGGACGACAGATTCTGATCCACACCATTCTTCATCAGTGTTAAGAGAATGAGAAGAAACAGGAGACAGGACCACAATTGCCTAAGAAGTCCGGAGACAGTGTATCTGTAAGGACCTGGCAGTAAGAAATTCCCATTCAAAGGACTCTGATGTTGAAAAGGAAATTCACGTTCCTAGTGCAGAAGATGAAGTTACTTGCTCCTGTTCTGGCTGAGAGATCAGAGGTGAGAAATTATTCTTCTTTCCCGGTGCTCAGACCACCACTTAGCCCCTTCAGTTCTTGGTGCCAGTCCAGTCTGGTGCTCAGAGCTTAGTTCTGATTAACTTGGAGGGAAGAAATTGGTGCACTCATCACCATCTCAGGGACCTTTCTTGTTGCAGCTGAGTAGAAGCCCCTCAGCAGCCAGCCCTCCATCTACACTGGGACATAAGAGTCTCCTGAAAATGAACATTGGAAACCAGGGACTTTGGGTTTGACTTTCCTGCCTTGTAAGACCTGTTTCTGTTTTACCTTCATTGCCAGGTATCTTGGGATAGCCATCGTCCTTACTTTGTTAATGCAGAAACTGCACAGTCAAAAGTCAGTCAGCCTTCCCAACCACCAGTGTAATCTGCTCAGCTGTGATTGAATCTGACAGAGAAAGTGACCTGTGGAAGAGGAGGCAGATCCAAGTCAATATTTTTTCCAGAGGATGTCATGACCAGGACAATTCAGTTGGTGTTATATGAGGCAGTGTGGGAAGCTTTTAAGTTTTATATTCCATCACTAGTACAGAAAACCCTGTTAGAATCCTATGGTCAAAGGGAAAAGGTCAAACAGCTCTTCCTCCTTAGGTGCGGACTCACCCATCTGGGTCTATTTGTATCCAGGGCATCTTCCTCTCCTCAGGATGCCAAGAGGGCTTCCCTACCCAGCTTCTACTCTTCAAAGAATACTTCTTGCATTGAGTCTAGGTAGCTCTTATATCCTATCTGTCCCAGGAGGTTGTGCTCCCTCTGAGGCCACAAATTCCCTAAATGTCTGACCTTAAATGGCTGAGTCCTGCTACCAGGTAAGTTGATGGCACCTAGCCTTAAGGGGACCAGCACAGTAATAATACTCCCAGAAAATTTCAAATCCTTCTAAAATCTCCCCAGAAGCACTGCATCTTCAGTTGGCTAGTCTTCAGAAAAAGGCTTGTAGACTGAAAATTGATGACCACATCAGGTGGGCAGGGTGGTTGTGACCATTAACAAAGGATTCAAGAATCTAAGCTTGCCAGGGATTTATGGAAGACGCCAGTCTTTTGAAGGGTAGATCAATTGCATCAGGTCCTGCCTTAAGGTTTTGGTTACTACTTTAAGTATCCAAGCCAATCTTTCATGGTTGTTTGTGCAATGAAGAATTAAATGAGACCACCTTGCCCCTGACTAATAAAGAATAAGAAACATATTCTTGGCTAGAAGTTAGTCTTCTTCACTCAAACAGATGGGTGGTAAACGTATCATGTTCTCTTGATTTGCTATGACTTTGTATCTCAGACAAGGTGATTGCCTTGGTGGCCTGCCTTCTTTTTCGGCACATTTCTAAAATAATCCCCGATCAGCTCTAGCGGGTTAATTAAGAGTGGAGTTCCAGCCTTTAACTATTTTTGTTTGCTTTAGTGAAATCTGACTAAGCTGCGTTAAAACATTGTCCTTGTTTAAAAATTCATATGAATACCTTGGACAATCTTTCACTGTTGTGGTTTTGGTTTTGCATGTTTTCAGCTAAAACTCCTGTGCCCTGATCTTTGGTAAACTTGATTTGATTACACAAAAGTATGTAAATAGAATAAACTTGAAATCTTAGTTACAGAAGTCTGTGTATTGCTGTGATTTCCCTCCCCCCCCCCCCTTAGTTTCTGGCTGTTCAACTTTAAACTGTTGTTTAAACAATTCTTTGTTTTACATAATTTTATTTTCCATATTTGGCAACTCTCAAATGTGTTATATTGGTAGCTTTTGGGCAGCCCGCTCTTTTTTCAATATGAACTCATACTGATGAATTTGTGGTATTGCATCTTTCTTTAACTCAAATATCCTTCAGCAAAGTTGCAATATCGTATAGAAATAAGTGAAGATAGCATTTTCTTCAATGTACGGAATAAGCCAACAGATTGCTGTCTTGTTTCACCATTCTGTTTTCGGTGGTTTCCTTTTATTTATTTATTTTTTTTTTTTTTTGTAGTAGAACCCTGAAAATGCTTTTCTATGTCTTTTTGGGAAAAGCTACTAAAGACATTTAATTTTGAGAAAGTAAGTTTGGTATGGAACTATTACCATAGGTTGAAAAGGCTAAATATGTAGTATAATTCCATCGAGTTGTCAGTTTATTTTCTATTGTGGCTTAGCAAAATATATATGGGGAAACATCGCCTATTCTCTTACTACTTCTGTCGGATTAATTGATGTCGTCAACAATGGATTATGGCATAGCCCAGCCGTCTAGCAAGAAGACATAAACCTGGTTTACACTCTTGTATCTTTATTATCAGCAGTAATGCGAAACAGAATTCAATTGGATTTAGATAAAATGATGTTTTGAAAAGCTTCCCAGATTGCAAAATTTGAAAGCTACTGCTACAATTTTTCTTTTTCAGACAAACTCCTTAAAATAAAAGAATAGAGGTTTGTGACAATGCTCCCTTTGACATAACAACAGTACATTTTCTCCAGGTAGCACTGATTTCAAGTGGTAGTATCAAAGTAAGAAAATTCAGTGAAGGCTGCATTCAATCTTCAATTAAGCTCATTGTGCCCAGACATTCCATCTTTCACATTTTAAGAGTAAGTGCTCTTATTTGAGTGAGGAACCTTGGGGGTTTGGCTGATAAGGGCCAGAAACTGGTGTCTGTTACGCCCTGGGACATCATAATCAGTCTTTGGGATGTTGAAGTCTTGAACTTTATGATCTTTTTTTAATAAGTTATAAATTTGTTAAAATCTACGTTGAGGCTTCTATAATCAAATGCTTTCTTCATGCTAATGAGCAGTACGTTTTGATTAAAGTGGGTGTAGAAGTGCACACAAGCTAATTTAACCCTTAAACTGTCTAGTTTGGGAACTAGCTCTGTTCTAGGGTTTAATGGGATAATTATGGATTACTGGTGTATGGCGGCTGAGTTTTTCTCTACTGCTCTGTGTTCCTTCAGCTGAAGAGGGGCACTAATCTCTGGCCTGAGCCACAGGGCAAACTGACTCCCTATTTGAGTGTCATGCTGAGAGACCCCCAGTTGTGGGAAAGGGGAGGACTGTGGCAAGGAACAGTCTAGAACCAAAATAGAGAGGCAGGCAAGCACTTGAGGTGGGGTGGAAGGTCAGAGGGCCTTCCACTTCCCACCCAACTGTCTGAAATTTGGGAGGGCTAAGGAGATGAACGGGAGACTTCCCTTATTTTGTGACTCAGATGGAGACAGTTCAAGAGGTAGGAGGATCAACCTACTCTGTACAGTAGAGGGAAGGTTGATGAACTAAATGACTTGCCCATCTCCAAGTATAGTTCATTGAGGATGAGTAAACCTGTCCTCAGTGCCAAGAGCGAAGCAGTTGATTTACTTTTAAAGGCAGCTAATATATCTTATTAGTGTTTTGCACATCGTTCATTCTGAAGTTAAAGCATTTTCATTTTGGAATGAAGCCAGCAAATTTGTGTAGATTGCTAATTTCTTCAATTTTCTTTTCTTACAGCAAGCAAGGATTTGGCACAGACATCCTATTTCATGGCTACCAACAGGTTGTTATCCTGAACCTCTTTGTTGCACTGTTGTAGCACACTATAGCTTCCTTTACTGCAGGGCCCCCTCCATGTGTCTTACCCTTGTTGCAACAGGAGACTGGGCCATCTACAGTGGTGGTACCTTTCTGTTTGCAGTGCGGTGTATTGTACAAGGGCTTTATGGCACAAAGGGGTTAAATGCACAATGAGAAGTGTAGTGGTGCTTTCTGATGACATTTTCTCGATTGTGAGTGCATAAGTCTAAAACTGGTAGCCTGAATAGCAGCTAAAGATTACAAAGAGCTAAACTTAACCTAGAAATTCGAGCATCTTGGTAAGTACAAAGCTATTTCTAGTTTACACTTGTAGTTAATGGCATTTTTTTCTTAATTTAAATATATTGATCCAACCCTACCTTTGTGAAACTGCAGTGAGCCTAAAAACTCTTAAAATTGCCTAATCTTCTTTCCAGGTAGACTAGAATTAGTCTAAGAAATGTTTGTCCTTCCAGAAGCAGTGTTTGTTCTTAACATGCTTTTTAAAAAAAACCTTAGTATTTATTTGAAATTAAAATTGGTTGTCCAAATGCAAGCTAGTAAATGTGTCTAGCTTTTCTGGTGCAGAAGGGGGAAGCTTGGGAGTAGATCTCGAAGTCTCTGTGTTCTTTGCAAAATAAGTTTGAATTTAACATAATCTTGGTACATGATTGTGTTAAAATCCAAGATTGTATATGTAATATTTGTTTGGGAGGACCCTAACCATTTTGGTGGTTCATTGTTATGACAAAGTTTCTTATTTGGCAGAGTTTTGTTTACAAAAGCTGTTAGAACCACTGAAGCTGAACCAGCATACTTGTGCTACTGCCAGCTGGGAAATTGAAGCTATGAGAGCAAATTTGTATTCCAAACCTGGGCCTAATAAAGGCTACTCATGTCACACAAGTGATTCTTTCAACCCCTGGGGTACTACTGGATATCCACAGCTACTAGTTTAATATGCAGTCTTAGTAATGAGCTGTAATAATGACTTCATTATGGTTGAAATTTTATCAACCATGTTATGTTGAATTTTTGCCCCTCAAAATTAAGTAAAATATAATAGTGAATTGGGGGATACTATATTTTTTGTTACTCTTGTTTTGCTTTGTAAGAGCAAATTAAATCTACCAGATAAATCCCCCTGCTCTTTCTCTGCTCACAGCTGTAAAATAATTTCAGAATTTAATCAGAAGCACGTTCCGTGATTTAATGTTTAATGTCTGTTGTTCAAAGTAAATCCTTATGCTATGTCTTAATGGCCGGCTTGTTTGGGTTTTTTGTTTTACATGTTTGAATTCTCTGCTACAGCCTGCATCTTACTACCTTCTGCCTTCAGTACAAACCCACAGTGATAGCGTGTGTGTGCATTCATTTGGCGTGCAAGTGGTCCAATTGGGAGATTCCTGTATCGACGGATGGAAAGCATTGGTGGGAATATGTTGACCCTTCAGTTACTCTGGAGTTGCTCGATGGTAATTAGTATTGCCTTTTCATTGCTTTTAAATTACTGTGACCTTGTTCTTCGTAGTTTTGCTGCCGTTTCAGCTGACATTTAAACTCAGCCCCAACCACTTTAGGGCCTGGTTAATGCAAACCCTTGGGCTCATACTTAAATACCATAGACTTTACAAATGAGAGCCTCACCCCTGCTCTGGCCAGTTAGACCAGAAAAAAAGGCCACAGAAGTGTAAAAGGGGCAATGTGAGCCCCATATCAGCTGTGGGAGAATTCCTGTGGCATAGGAATTAGAGCTGTCCCGTGCTGCCCCCTCCCTTCTCCCTTTCTCTCTCTCCCCCTCCCCCCCCCCCCCGACTCCCTAGCAAGACTTGGCATATGGAGCATGCTATGGCCAAGGCCTCCACATGCAGTAGTGCAGCTCATTGATCAGCCTGGAGGAGGCTACCAATACTCAAGCATGCCTTTAGAGCTGTCTACATTAGGTTAGGGGCTTCTAAAGCCCAGGAGGATGCAAGGGTGGCTTAAACACCTAATAGCCCCACCTTCTCTGAGCTGCAAGCTCAGCACATGCTTAAATTATTTGCTGGAGTGGGATCTTAAAAAATTAATCACATGACCTCATAGAACAGGCTGCCTTAAAACGACAATTTGCTTCATTTTCACCCTGATTATTAGCCACTCCTAAAGACTATTTCTTTAAGATTGAAATACCAACCATATTAAAGTCAATTTTGTACAATAGTGAACCTGGCATAGTCCATGGAATCTTCATATTAGTGCCATCTATCTAATGTATTTCCGCAGAAAGAAAAATAAGCTTTCTGCTAACAGAAAATTAAATGGTCTTCTAGGTATTTACCAAAATTTTTCATCATTTTTTACCGTTCTGACCCTGCTTTTCATGGTGACCAGTTTTGTCTCATTGTTTTTTGCTGCTCCTGTATGTTTCTGTCTGTCGTCACTTGGTGTGCATTTAGATTATAAGCTCTTGGTGGCAGGGACTATCCCTTTATTTGTGTCTGACACAATGAAATCTCTGGTCTATGATTGATATCCCTAAGCAGTATTGCAGTACAATAATAATAAATGCTGTTTGGCATTTGCAAATGTATATACTAATCAGAAGTTGCTAGGAGATGTCCTGTAATGAAAAATCAAAATTCCTGGTGTAGAGCTGTGGCGCATAACCCATGACTTTGGTATGACCCACCGAGGCTTCTTCTGGCCTACTGTTTCTGTATGACGTTTTTCCATTTAAAAAAAATTGCCCTTAAAGTGGAGAGAATATGAACGGATGCTGTGCTAGCCATAGAATCAGTGACGTAGCATAAAACTCTGAGGTCATCTGCCTATTCATCTCAGTGGAATTTTCTCTGTAGTCTACAGATGACAACTTAAATATCTGCATAATTTTACTGCTTACATAGTAAAAGTATTTGGTTATTTGCTTTTTTTATTGTGGTTGGATGTCAGTAATTGGACTGGAAAGGTCTACTATAGATCTGTGGCATACAGCCTACGTGTCCAAGGCTTCTCTTGTTCGTCACTCAAGCCTGGTTATATACCTGGCTCAGCAGTATACCAGTCAGAACAAATGTAGGGAATGAGTGTATAAAACTCGTGTGTGTAATAGGTTTAGCAGATCACAGGGCTTAGCAGTGGACTACCAGGAATGCTCATGGGGGAAGGTTAGTTTGTACCTTATTTTGCAAGGCCTATTGAGGACTCGGCTCTTTGGGACTCCACTCTGAAATCTAAAGTCACATCTTGACTCAACATGTATTTTCAGGTACTTAAAATATTAAATTTCAGTAGGGAGTAGCAGTCTCTTTGAAGATGCAAAGGGAATAGAGGCCTTAGTTGTCTAATGGATCTCTTTATTGAAAAGACCTTTTCCACTTTCCAACATGGCAAGAAATTTTGCAGCAGCAGATTGGAGAAACTGCTCAAGAAGCTCAAGTGATACTGCTGCATATTTTCAAAGGGACAAATGGTTTGTTATGTTAAGACCTTAATTCAGTTGTCCCTGAAGAAGCTGAACCCAAAGATCAAATACAATGAATTGACCTTTACTATACCCTCATCCAGGCTTCAAACTGGAAACTCACTGAATTTTTAAAAATGCTTGCCTTCAGAAGAACAGATATCTACTGTTCAGAAAAGCTGCTTTTTTGCAAGCCTTTTTGGAATTATATTTATGAACAGACCTCTTGGAGTACTTCTTGGATTTGTTCAGACTACAATTCCCAAACATCCCAGGCTGCTTTTCATATTGTATGTGGCCATCTTGTATCTGGATACCAAGAAGCTAGAGTGAAACAGTGCCAGTCTGTCCCATTTATGCTGCTTTCTTAGGACCCTCAAAACTTTGCATTGAGCACTCTTCAAACTGAAGTAAATTTTCCGATTAAAATATGTAAATACATAAATCAATTATGTTCACCTCCTAGTACTACAAAGATTAAGAACCTCTACAGTGAATCATATCAGTTGTCCCCTAGCCCAGAATCCTGTTTCTGACAGTGGCCAGTACCAGAACTTTAAGTAGAGTATACAGAACAAGGCAATTTTTGAGTGAGCCACCAATCTTCTACTCCTGGATTCTGTTAGTTAAATGTTTAGGGTACTCTGAGCATTGGGTTGTATCCCTGACTAATAACCATTGATGGATGTTTCCTCTATGAACTAATCTGGTTAATTGTAAGCCAGTTATACATTTGGACATCAAAACATCCCAAGTCAATGAGTTCCACAAGTTAATTGTGTTGTGTGAAAAAGTACTTTGTCTTGTTTGTATTAAACCTGCTGCCTATTAATATCTTTGAGCCTTGGTTTGTGTATTGTGGGAAAAGGTAAAAACTTCTCATCACACATTTTCCATAGCATTTGATTTAATAAATCTGTATCATATACCCCCCTAGTTGTCTCTTTTCTAAACTGAACAACTCTATTTTTCTCATCTGTGCTCATATGGAAGTTGTTCCATATCCTTGATTATCTTTGTTGCCCTTCTTTGAACCTTGTCCAGTTCCATTATATCTTGAATAGGGTGACCAGAATGGGACACAGTATTCAAGGTATCAGTGCACCAGTGGCATTATAGTACTTTCTATCTTATTTTTTTCTCTTTCCTAACAGTTCCTAACATTGTCTTTTTGGCTGTTGCTGCGCTTTGAGCTGAAGTTTTCAGAAACTATGCACAATGACACCAAGTTTTTTTTTCTTGAATGGTAACAGCTAATTTAGAGCCTATCATTATGTGTGTATAGTTAGGATTCTTTTTTCCAGTGTGCATTACTTTTCACTTATCAACGTTGAATTTCATCTGGCACACCATTTTGTTGCCCCATCATCAGTTTTGTGAGATCCCCCTGTAACTCTTCACAGTCAGCTTTGGACTCTACAGAATTATTCAGGTTAGTTACCATCTGCAGATTTTGCCACTTCATTGTTCACTCCCATTTCCAGATAATTAATTAATATGTTGAATAACATAGATCCCAGTGCAGAACCTTGGGGGGGACCCTCTGTTTACCTCTCTCCATTGTGAAACTTACCATTTATTCCTACCCTTCATGTCCTATCTTTTAACCATGAGAGGATCTTCCCTCTTATCTGTAACTGCTTAGTTTTCTAAAGAGCCTTTGGTGAGAGATCTTGTCAGAGGCTTTCTGAACATCCAAGAACACTGTTGACTACTAGATCACCCTTATACACACTTCTTGTACCCTTAAAGAATTCTAATATATTGGTGGTACATGACTTCTATTTACAAAAGCATGTTGACTCCTCCCCCACAAATTGTGTTCATATCTGTCCAATAATTCTGTTCTTTACTATTGTTTCTACCAATTTATCTTGTACTGAAATGAGATTCACCAGCCTGTAATTGCCAGGGTTGCCTCTAGGGCCCTTTTTAAAATCAGTATTTCATTGGCAAACCTCCAGTCATCTGGTACAGAGGCTGATTTCAGCAATAGGTTATAAACAAGAGTTAGTAGTTCTGCAGTTTCATATATGAATTCCTTCAGAAATTTTGGGTGAATACCATCTGGTCCTGGTGACATTTACTGTGTAGTTTATCAGTTTGTCTTAAAACCTCTTCTGTTGACATATCAATGTGGGACTGCACTTCAGATTTGTCATCCGAGAATAGCTCTGATTTGAGTATCCTCCCCCACTTCCTTTGCAGTGAAGACCAATGCAAAGAATTCATTTAGCTTTTCTGCAGTGGCCTTGTCTTCCTTGACTGCTCCTTTAACACCTTTGTTATCTAGTGGCCCTGTTTGACAGGCTTCCTGTTTCTGATGTACTTAAAGAATTTCTTACTGTTAGATTTTGTGTTTTTAGCAAGTTGCTTCTCAGATTCTTTCTGGGCCTGTCTTATACTTAACCTGCCAGAGTTTGTGGTCCTTCCTGTTATCTTGGCTAGGATTTGACTTCCAAATTTTAAAATTTCTCTCAGCCTCCAGTATTCTGCTCTTGAGCCATGGTGGCTTTCTTTTGGTCCTCTTAATGTCTTTTCTTATTTGGCCTATACATTGCATCTGAGCATTACAAAGCATTGGATTTTAAATAATTTCCATGCTGCCTGCAGGTATTTAGCCCATGTGACAGTTTTTTTTAATTTCCAGGTAACAAGCATCCTAATTTTTATGTAGTTCCCTTTTTAAAGTTAAATTTTATCTTCTTCCCCCTCCCCACCTGAGGATGTGACATTTTGGTCACTGTTACGGAGTAGTTGAGCTCTAGTAACCTCTTGGACCAATACCTGTCCTTCACTTAAGACTAAATTAAGAATTGCCTTTCTCATTGTGGAAGCAGTCATTTATAGTGTCTAGAAATTTTATCTCTGCATTATGCTACCATGGAGGTCCTGAACCTCAGTCTCTTACTTAACTGATGAAACTAGGCCTCCAGGACTTCCCCCGAATCTTTCCTTATGTCACTGATACATCAGCTCCTCTCCAGCACTACCTAAAACACTATCTAAATGTCTTGTGAGATCTGCTACCTTCACACCTGGCAGGCAGTTCACCATGCAATTCTCCTAATCATCACAAATCCAACTATCTACATTTCTAATAATCAAATCCCCCACTACTATTGCCTATCTCTTCCTAGTAACTTGAGTCCCTGCCTTCAGAGGGATATCTTCAATGCGAGAGAATGTCATGATATCATCTGATAGGTGGGTCCCAACAATGGGATCATTTCCCTCTGCTCCAGCATGTTGGTCTCCTGCTTTGAGACTTTCATCCTCCTTAACAGCGCTGGTGCTGTTGGACAGGAGGTAGTACTACTCCACTAAAAAGTCCCTGAAAGTCTCCTCTGTGTAACTGTCTGTCTTTGCTCATCCAGTTCAGCCACTCTGGCCTCAGGAGCACATGCTCCTTCTCAGAGGGCCATGCATTGCTTGCATTGTATGCGCACACATGCTACCTGTTTGAGGCAGGTAATCATACATATTGCACTTAATGTAATAATATGGATTGCTGCCACCCTGCTGCTGGTCTGCCTTCATTTTTATTCTTGGGTTGGCTTAATGTAGCCTAAGCTTAGGGTATGTTTTGTTAGATGTATTGGGTTTTCTTTATTTTGTGAGTTTTCTTGACTTGGTGTCTTTCCATTTGTTAAATCTCTTGGACTCCTCTCACTGCCAGATGCTCTCTCCAGGCAGATTCTCCTGAGCTAGGCAGCTCACTCAGTTGCTGTGCTCGCTGTGTCACAGGCTTTCTGTTCAAAAGGGGGCTCCTGCAGGAGGCGCGTGCGTGCGTGTGTGTGAGAGTGAGAGCGCTACACCCCCTTCCTATTCATTATTGATTACTTGGGTCCTGGCTTCTAAGGGTGTGTCTACAACACAGTTAGACGCCTGCAGTCGGCCTGTGCCAACTAACTGTAGACTTCTGGCCTCAGGCTAGAGCCCAGGGTCTAGGACCCTGTGAGGTGAGACAGAGATAGCCCTTAGGGTATACTGTTGGGTGATTTACTCTATCACAGTGCCTAGCACTTCCAAAAGGGCTGAGAGTCACCAGTGCAACCTTTCTGATCAGACCAAGCTTGGAAGATAAGGTTTAGACCTGGGTAGCCTTTAGATTTTAAATTGCTTGGCTTATAAAATGTTACTCCCCTTCACACTAGATCTTAAACTAAACTCAGATTTGAGGTTTCACATTTAAGATTGTGCGCTATTACTTTAAAGATGCAAGAAGGTTTACTTAGGGCTTGTCCACAGAGAGATTTAGTGTGAGGCAAACCAGGGTGTGCATGTACAGCACACTAGCCTGTTATGTAATCACCCTGTGGATACTTCTAGCGTGTACTAAAAATTTGGTAATGTACTTTGATGTACAGTGGTAGCAGGGCCCACACCGCCAGCTACTGCATGGCAAGCCAGTGTTCTGTAGATGTACACCATGGCTTGCCATGTACTAAGTGACTGAGTAGAGAAGCCCATAGAGTTTATTACTGATTCAAGTGTGAAAAGTGGCTTTTGTTTTTCTCCCCAGAGCTAACACACGAGTTTCTGCAAATACTAGAGAAAACACCTAGTAGACTGAAGAGGATCCGTAATTGGAGGGTAAGAACTTGTTGCCGATGTAGTTTGTGATAGGACATAGCTGCCATAAACCTAAAAGAAAGATTGTCACACTTCCTGAACATTTCCTACAAGTACATTCAAAATTGTATGTTCCTCTGTAGTTCTCTATTACAGAGCTTACAGTAAAAAACCAACCAAACACAAACCCATGAAATTCACCTTATTTTACCCAGATTTGAGGTACTTTAGATAACTGTTGAGTTGTAGGTACTTCCTAAGTTTGTCTTTTCTTTTTCACATAGGCTAATCAGGCTGCTAGAAAACCGAAAGGGGATGGACAGGTATCTGAGAATTCTCTTCTTGGCTCATCTTTGGTCCAAAATTCCATTTTGGTGGATACTGTTACTGGTGCACCTGCAAACACAAGCTTCCAAAAACCATCGTCGTCAGCCTTTCCTGCACCAGTGCCTCTGAACTCAGGAAGTATGTCCATTCAAGACAGTCATGCACCTGAAAACTTGGCAATATTAGCTACAGGAATGCCCAGTACCTCATATAGTTTGGCATCGCACCAGGAATGGCCTCAACATCAAGAACAAACAAGGACCGAACAAATATATTCTCAGAAACAGGAATCTACATTAGCTGGTAGTCAGTACAATATGAACTTCCAACCTGGAACTTCTGTACAGTTGCATTCTGGGTTACATCACAGATCTGACAAACTTACTGAGCATTCCACTGGTAAACAAGACTATGCTCACAAGTCAGGAAACAAACACCATGGACAGGTTGCTGCCCCTGTAATTCCTCAGAAAATGTCTTTGGATAAATATAGAGAGAAACGCAAACTAGAAACACTTGAACTGGATGTAAGGGAACATTACGTAGCTGCTCAAGTAGAACAGCAACATAAAAAGCACATTCAACCACAAGCAGCCAGTAGCAGTTCTGTAACTTCCCCTATTAAAATGAAAGTTCCTGTTGCAAATGCAGAGAGAGCTGAAAAACACGTGTCTGATAAAAAAGAAAAGGGTGGATCACTCAAACTGCGGATACCAATCCCACCTGCAGAAAAGAGTTCCAGTAAAGACGATCTGAAAATGAAAATTAAAGTTTCTTCAGAAAGACACAGCTCATCGGACGAGGGCAGTGGGAAAAGCAAACACTCAAGTCCACACGTGAGCAAAGACCATAAGGAAAAGCACAAGGAACATTCTTCAAATCGCCATCACAGTAGCAGTCACAAGCATTCCCATAGTAGTGGCAATAGCAGTGGCGGCAGTAAACATAGCACTGATGGAATAACACCAGCTGTTCTGAGGAGTCCTGTTGGTCTGAGTAGTGATGGTAACTCCTCTGGTTCCAGCTCTTCGAGAAAGAAGCTGCACAGCAATGACGCTTCTCACAACCACCACGCCAAAATGAGCAAAAGTTCCAAAAGTGCAGGTAGTTCATCTAGTTCTTCCTCCTCTGTTAAGCCGTATGTATCCTCTCACAACTCTGTTTTTAACCTTCCCTTACCCCCTCCTCCCCCTGTCACATACCAGGTGGGCTACGGACATCTCAGCACCCTCGTGAAACTGGACAAGAAGCCAGTGGAGAACGGACCTGATGCCAGTCATGAGTACAGTACAAACAGCCAGCATATGGACTACAAAGATACATTCGACATGCTGGATTCGCTGTTAAGTGCCCAAGGAATGAACGTGTAGTCAATTGTCTAGGTCACTTTTCTTTACTTTTTTAATTTAAGAATTGTTAGAATGGAAAAATTCCTAATCTAGCAGTAGCAACACCAGCTGTTGTTGCCATGGTTTCAGTATATGTAAGTGCTGCTTTATCCTTCACTCTGAAAAGAAGAGGTATAGTAAACACGTCTTTATCTCCACATACGATAGTGTTATAAATACTGTAATAGCATGGAAGGTGCAAAAATCTCAGTATTTCTACAGCTGCGACTAAGAACAGTAGAATGATCATCTGCTTTTAGATGTCTAGGATGCCTCGAGCATTGATTATTTATAATTTTGAATACTGCAGCCACCATATTTTGTTGCTTAGCTTTTGAATGAGTGTAATTGTTTCCTTGTGTATTTATACTGTATGTATGATTTGCATGTTTCAAAGATAAAGGGATTTAAAACAGTATACTGACAACTGTTTACAAGAAAGTGGAGAAAAATGTACATACATTTTTGTATGTTTAGATATACCATAAATACTCAGGATTGGAGCTGCTTGTAAGTATAACAAAATATACATAACTTTATTTTATCTTGTGTCAGAGTCCATCAGTAATCTAAACAAAGGTGACGCTTTGTCATGTTTATCTTAAACTGTAGGCCTTATTGGAAGCTGCTTAAAAGGGCACTTCACTCGAGTGGGTATCCAGTAAAATGTATGGTCATCCACCAGAGAGCATCACCAATGAGGCAGTAAAGGAAGGAGTTTGGGCCTCAGTTTGCTGATTGTGACCAGATTGACTGCTGAAATGCCCCTAGCTTTCTGAAGGAAAAAAGAATAAAAATAAAGTTTACATAATCTTTTGATGTGAAGTGCATTTAAATGTTTATTGGCTTGATGCAGTAATATAGGCAGAGCTGTTACTTAATGATTACGTAGATTGTGATTTAAGAACTGAAATTCATAAGAACTTATAGTGAAAAATTAGTAAGTTGTTTTTTAAACTTTAATACCATAAGTTATTTTAATAGTAAACAGGGATCACTGTTTCCATTACCATTTCAGAATAACAGCCATGTTCTGAATTCCAAAAAGTATACTTGTGTGTGATGCCATATTTCTTTTACAGGTGCGAATGCAGTCTTCACAATAAATAAGAGTAAAACTATATCTCAACTTTCCTTTATATTCCAACAATAAAATAATTACCACTAATTCTATATGCATTGTACTTGTGATAAGTTACAAAATTAGAGGTTACTTGTTTTGTTTTTCAGCTCTGTGAAAAATCACTCTCCAATTAAACCACTAAGTATACACTTTATCTGTCTGCAAGTGTCATAATATGGCTTGTGTACTGTTTGCACAGTCGTCTTCTGCCTTTTTTAGAAGAAATGAGAGGCTTGAATGTTTATACATCTTTTTTGTTGAAAGCCAATACTACAGTTCCATTTTACCAGCTGTCAATTAACTAAATTTACGGTTGTGCTTAGAATCATTCATAAACTGAGTTACTTCAACATATATTCAGTATATGGTAGCAAAAGCTGGTTCCTAGTGACTGTTTTGATTTTTAAAAAATATACAAGTGAAGGTTTGCTAAATCACCTGCACATGCCGTTAGTGGTTGATGTAATTGTTTTTAAACACTTCAGAATTTTAATCTGAAGCTTAGCCCTTTATTTCCGTTATTAAATGAAGTGCTTTAAACCACAAAATTGTTCAGCACATATTAGCTTGTAGTTACTATATTATGTAACTACAGGCATATCAATTACTATGTAATAATCAGTTTCCAGTAATGCAAAAAGTTCGTAACTAAGTATTTGAACTATGGACACTATTTTTTACATCTCAACATTTAAGTTGAAAAACAGAATAATGTATCTAGGTCCATATTTAGCCTTTGCCCCTGGATATACCATATACAAAACTTTACCCATAGCAGCTTTGAGTTTTTCTATGTTCAGAAAAATATACTTCAACGCTATTACACTTGTTTTGCATTGTTGGATATGTTCTAACCTTTTCCTAGTCTCTCCTCTCCACCTCAGCACTAAGTCTGAAGAATTGTCAAATATAAGGAATGTAAACTGACCAAAAGTAATATGCAGTGGTAGAAAATAACAGTAGATTGTGTTAAAAATACTCTTTACAAGGTATCACAATATTTGCTTGTAAGCCTATTTAATAGCTCTACAATGAAATGCATCTTATGAATCCAGTCTGGATACAGCAATGTATTGTACTATAAATATAACATCTAATGTTATAACTTGGAGATGAAATGCCAGACAGGTAACTGATGATGGTCAAAAGTAAATGAAAAAGGGCGAAGACCTTCATTTGAGGTGATAATTTATAAAGGTGTCCTTCATGTTGATTCCAGGGAGTTGTGAAATTACATTGACAAAGGGTTGCTATACTAGGTTAATGAGAAACAAACAGTGATTTAAATTTCTTTGTAAAGAATATCCATATTTTTAGTTTGCATTATAATTGTGTAAATATGTAAATCCCTGTACTGAAGTCTTACTCTCTTCAATTAGGATTGACATGGTGGATATAGGGGAAAACAGAAAAATATCACTAACTGAAACCCATCACTGAACTTTGAATTACAGCATGATCCAACTGTTTACAGGATCAGCATTGATCCTGTAAGTGAATGAATAAATGCAATAAAAAAGCTAATACACCACAATGTACTTTGTTCACTTTGATTATAGTTTTGTTACAATTTTGAGTGAATAATAGAAAATACACTATGTATTCTGTAAAAATGAAATCTTACTCATGAAACCTCACAGCAGTGCTCAGCTATTAAATCTCATCATTTTTGTGACATGTAAAATGTGTGGATTATTGGGATTCTGTACGTTAAATCTTTAGCCATTGCTAATGGTGGAGGTACTGAATTAAAGTACTCTAGACAATGTACTGTATCTTGCTGTGGTCTAGTACTTTGGTATTTGGATAAAATTGAAGTACTGTATCCTCTTTGCTCATTGTAGACACTTTTCATGTTAAAATAGCCAGTTGACATTTTAAAACAGCCCTTTTATGAGATTAAAACTTCACTTGAGTCTTTTTCAAAGACAACTTGTGTAAAAGCTATTTATTAATAAAGTTCCTTACCACACCAATCTCACTACTGGGCATAAATACAGTCCCATTTCCTATACTTCCCAGTTTTGCTTGTAAATATTATTTATGAAAAATCCCCATGGATTTGATGAGAAAATTCATGATTTTTCAAATATACAAGCATTTTTAATGTTAATTTGTTGCTGGTTTAAGAATTTTGAAAAGTAGCATCATTTAATTTCACTGACTTTTTTCAGAGTAGTTTCTAACTGACCAGTAATACATGGTTGGAGAACTCCAAAAAAGCAAGTTTTATAAATTAGATGCCTCTTTAAAAGGGGGAGGCAAGTACCTGTTCTTTTGACATTGACCGAGTGGGAACTTTGATGCCTTTTTTCATATCAGAATGTGTATTAATATTCATGTAAATAGTGTATAAAGTCTCATTAAATACCTTTAAGGCCTTGTGGGAAGTGTCTTAAATGCACTGTAGCTATTTTATCCTTAATTTGAAATACACTAATTCATGTTTTCTAAATCATGCTACCTCCAACAAAGCAGTATTATAAGCTGGGGGGCATTCCAAGCCGGTCTATAGGGAGAAATCACTCTCCTGCTGTCATTCCTTGCTCCCTCTCAAGTCTTCCGTGAATACTGTTGCTGCCTAGATCAATCAGCTGTAACTGGTTCTCTGGCACTATAAATGTGTAACAGATACAAGAGAGACTTAGACTACTTACCTTTCCCCATATCCCTACAATTGTAGATGGCCAGTTGTCCTTGCTCCCAAAAGTCCCTTCCTGCAGATGTCCTATGGAGTCGCTGATTATCTGCAGGTCTGCTTAGAACCCTTCCTTATTGGGGGCAATTCATATTTGATCATTTTGTTTCCCAGTTCCCTTTGATCTTCATCTGGATTACTTCCCCTCACGTTCTTAAAGAATTGTCTGACCACGGAATCATTTAAATTGCATTTTATATGGGTGTGGCATCTGAGTATAATGCTCCAATGGGAGCTTTGTAAAATTAGAATAATTAGACTGAATCCCTCTGGGCCTTGCACAATTTAGCGTTGCTTTTGAAATACCAGAACATGCTCAAAGGATTCTGGATGCATGTGAGAAGCACAGGTTGCAAGTCCTTGGCTGGGGTTCACAGTGGAAAATGGTTGATAATCTTGTTCTAAGATAATTAAAACTCTTAGTCTGAATATACAACTGTATTTATTATTAAATCTTTAACCTGCAATTTGAAAAGTAATGCAAAATAGTTGTGCTGGCATTTTTAAGAAACGGTCAATGACTAATGAGATTGGAATGAACATGTTTAATGTTGCTTTTACTCAAGGTAGCTAAATGAAAAATTAACCATCCACAGTGAGATAGTTGAGGGGCTGGTGAGTTTTGAATTAAAATGAAGTCCCAGAAACCTGATTTAAACTCTGCAATTTTTTTTAATGAATCATGTAGCTATATTACAACCACTATAAAGATATCTGTTGCATTATATCAAGACAAACCAGGTGCTGTTGGATAACTTGAATGTTTCTTCCACTTCTCTCCTGACCCTTTGGCTTTTGTACCAGTATAACTGTCAGCTAAAGGTAGTTTTTTCAGCAGTACATTATATGGGTACAACCCCTGGTGTGGGTGCAGTTATACTGGTGTAAAGTTGCCTTATACTATTATGTCTTATTCCCTTTTCCATAAGCTATAGGTGTAGTTAAAACACTACAACTTGTGTGTGTAAACAAGGCCTCTGAATTTCCAGTGCTTTCCTTTGTAAGACTGCTGTATCTTTAAATCAGTGAATGAAATTTGACTTTAAAATCTTATCTACTCAATAGGAAATAGAGCACATAAACTAACATATGAACACTTGCACAACAAGAATGCTAAAACTGAATTTTTCTTTGAATAACAGAAGGCTTAAACAGATGCTAAAACATATTTCAGATGCCACCAAAGCATCAGGGATTTTAACAGGTTCATATCAGCATGTTAATACTCTCCCTGGTTGAGGCTATTCTTAGTGCTTAGTTGTATAAATATTAAAGCAGTTGGGGTTACTAGAATATTCTAATCCACTAATTAAAAATAAGTTATGCAGTGCAGTAGCTTTTATTGCAAGACTTCCGGTGGGAAGGTGGGGGTTTTGTTGAAAAATGTAAAAATTCTACTGTTATATGTACTGCTTGCTCCTGAGCACCCCTGCCATTATTTAGTATGAGTGGCAGCTAGCTATCATTTCATGCTCAATTTAAACTCATTCTTACTTTCCAGCCTTTTTGGAGTCTTGACCTAATGCCAAGAGGCAATTTAATATATATCATGGAACTATGTGCATCCCACTTTGTCATAGGACAGAGAGGGCTCCTGCGGTTGTTCTGCAAGATAATGTAATGAAAAGATCCTCTAGTTCCCATAGACTTTAGCATAATGACCGAGCAATGTTCTGTAAAAAGGCACTGAAATATTTGGACTTCAGAAAGGACTGTGAAGTTAGGATTATTAGACTGGCATAATATTCTCCCACTGATATATGAAACCTAATGGAAATATATTAAAAAAAAAAAAAAAAAGTGGTAGGAGGATCCAGCTTTCTAACCTGGTAGTAGCTTGAACAAACTAACTTCGCCAGTTACTTACATTTTGCAAAATGTCCCTCGCAGATTACTGATGGCTCTGAAATAACACCTTGAATCAGCACAGCTGTAGGGGAAATGTTTATTAGTTTGTCCTTTTGAGACTGTAGCAGCCCAGTACAGAGAGAGAATCTGCTAAACTGCTTTCTTTTGATAGCTAGATGGTTTATATACCCTGGACTCTATTCTGTGGAATCTTAAATGTATAAAAACCTGAGAACAAGCCTCAATAGATAACAGTACAATTTTTTTAAATGAAATTTTGGGCTTAAATCACTTTAATTTCCCATTTAAGGAAAAATTCTGATATTAAGTGTGATAAATTTTGTATTGTATTCACAATTACGGCCAATAATATGTCTGAAGATTTGGTTTTATAATTGGACTAAAGATTTTTGTTCTAAGCTAAATTATAGCTTTCATGTCAGTTTAATAGTTGTATTCATTTTGAGCTACTCCCTCAATTCCTAGTGTTCTATACAACGGTTTAGCTCTGAATTTTGTTTGTAATCCTGGAATCACGTGGTGGCTCTGCTCTGCCAAACTCTCGTAAGTCACTCTCTCCCCTATATGTTGTTAGTTTTTTGCTGTTTTCTCTCTACCACCCCTTAATTTCTATTGTGCTGCAGACTTTTGTATTAACCAGGGCGTTTACGGTTCTGATCACCAGGAAGCAGATCAGTTTTGTTAAATGCATCCCGTCCCCAATATATTTCCCTATCAAATTGTGCTAGCAGCTAGTTGTGCCACTATATAACCCACTATCCACTACACTATCAACAATGCAAATAAGTATTTTACTGCTTAAGTACTCCACAGTGAAATAGCTCACAGTGCTGCTATCCAAAGCACTCTTGTCATATGTCAGTGCTAACACCCCAAGAGTTTTCTACGAACTGGCAAATTCCACTCCATCTAGTTAACATTTTCAATTTTCATCACAGAATGAGGACTAAAGATGTGTTTAAAAAAAAAAAATTAAAACTTACATTATGGAACACAATTCTGCAACAAACCCAAAAAGGAAAGGTGGTCATGGTGCAATTTGGGGTAGCTTAACTATTAAACAAGTGCCTAGCCTGTCTTCCAGTTAGAAAATACAAGCAGCGTGTGGTGTAGCTGCATGCACTTTATATGCTTAAATACATTGTAGCATGTATCACAGGATTCTCACTGCGGCAGAATGGTTCTAGCGTCTTCTGTGCTTACACAACCGGGAATCTTTAATCAAATGTCTGGGCTGGTGAGAGAAGGAAGGGAGACAGTGAACCAGCTAGTCACAGAGCTCAAATTTCTGCCTTCACCAGAGATTGTATTTATATGGAATACCTACAGAGATATAGGTAGGATGCTGCAAAACCTTCCCAAGATTGGTTCATGTGAAAGCTTTGCTAGCAATACATGGCTAATATATGCCACCAAAATAACTTTAATTTCATTGGCAGTAATTTTGTGACAATTTTGTGACTTTCAAAGGAGAAAATATTCTAATATTTCAGAGTATTAAAACTGAAAACTTGCATAACTTCTGCTACTATGGTACACTAGCAGGGACCTGTTGGATTGATGAAGTAACAAGTAATGACATGATCCCACGAAAGTTTGCCACAGCCTCCAATCCTGTTTTGCTTTTTGCCTTCCCTGCCATGTTTTGAAGCAAGCTCCTGCTCTGAGTAAAAAGTTGAACAGTCTGCTTTCTGAATCAAAATTACTCTTCCTTTTACGGATATTTACTGTTTGCATTTTACGTCCGGAGGATGGTGCAAGTTACTTATGAATTGTTGTGCATTGCCAGCTCTTGAGATACTCGGTGCTTAGTGCCTCAATTCTAGGAGTCAAGTAATTACATGAGAATTTTGGCTTCCACTTAAAGCAGACAAAACGCTTAGAAACCAGATGGCAAAACTAATAACTTAATGATTAAGTGAGTCATGGTTTCTGGGGGCCTAGCTCATGCTTTTTAAATACTGGTTATTCCTGGAGGAGATAGGACAGAAATACTTGGGTCATAAGACTAGTTTACTAAAGGCAAAATTGCCTAAATGACTTAAGAGCCTAAGTCCTATTTTCAGAAGAGATGTATGCATTTAGGAGCTTAAGTCTCCTAGGACTTATTCAGTCAATGGGACTTTTGCTCCGATATGTTTAAGTTGCTTTGGAAACTGAGACTTAGGCTTCTAAGTCACCTAATGTAAAATTTTCAAAAGTGCTGAAGTGACTTTGCATTTTCAGTGTTATGTTTAGAAATAGACACTCACCAGAGAATAAAATATAAACCGGTATACAAGAAGTGAGACAATTGCAACGATTGAGTTTCTGTAAACTTCAGTTGGTACAAGAGAGAGAAATTTTACCTCATAGCTCAGAATAGCTTAACTCAAGCATCATCTCTAATGAAGTTTTGTTCCTGTCTCTGTTTGATCATGCTTTACTCTTCTGCTTTATGCCCGCACTATCACACTTTATACAATCAACAATTCTGTAATCTTGCTTTTCAAATGACCCATACATGCAAACCAGGATATTGAAAAGAGTAGACCAATCGTAATGATTCAAATAGCATTTTATAGCTCTTGTAATCAGCGGTCAAGCACTTGTTAGTCATGTGGCCTATGTTTTTTTAATGCTATGTAGGAGTGAAGTACAATGTATCTGTCCAAAGAGCATGATGCATCAACCCTGGAAAAAAAGAAGTCTTCCTTTACAGCATGAAAGGATTTCTCTTTAATACTGTAGCTTTAGTCACCATTTAAATGGCCTCCTTCCAAATTTTACCCATCAAACACACAGATACAGTGGGCTATAGACAGGTGACCACTTCACTGTGGCAAAGTGAATTTAAAACCAGTCCCAGGAGAAAGGAAACTTCTCAAATTATCATAGTATTCATGTTCCCAGAGAGAATAGGAAACTAATTACAGAAGTTTACAGACCCGTATGTATATACAGCCTGTGTCTCCTGCTAACCTAACTTTTGATAAACCAGGAGCAGCAAAAGAAGGCTCCTAGATAATGTCTGTGTGCTGTTCTGTATCCAAGTGAAATTAAAGGGATCCCTCTCCTGAAAATTTACTTGGAACTTGTAACCACGTTCTGTGCTGATCGTCATATAAAGTAAGTTCTCATTCTCCAAGTGATTTTTCACAACCGTATTTAATTAATCAACTGGCAAATTACGTTTGGGAAGCATTGCCCCAGGCTACCTGAGTAGCATTCTCAAGACTGTTTGCTGATACTAAATACCAGTTGGGAATCCCATTTTTTTTCTGTAAATTCCTAAGTCGGTCAACTTTTTTTTTTTGTGTACTATAAAATAACTTTTTAAAAGCCTTTTCAAGTTGAAAACAAAACCACACAGCTTTTGCTTTTCTTCAGAATGCAACCTAAACACAATTTTTGCAGAAAAAAAATCTTTACTGGATAAATAGCGGTTACATTCTCTTACCCTGCTAAGCATTTCACATTACAAGTCAAACTCTAGTTTAATGATATTGTAGTCTCACAACAGATTTCCAATGTTTGGCTGATTGCTGACTTCTGGCAAATTACTACACTCCCATTTTCAAATCAAATGCAAATTAAACTTTTGTACAGGTAGAAATAGTGATGAGTGGAAAATATACATTAGTTTGGCAGAAGTTTTGAAAAGTTCATTGTTTCCCCTTCATGAAGGAATGTTGCAGCAATTGTTGAGCAGATGGACGCTCATGTTGATCTCTGCATTGTGGGGGAGGGAAATTAGTACATTAAATAGTTGTTACAAAACATGCATGTTGCTTAACTACTAAATTATAAAATCTAGAAACAATCTTAACTCATGTCTCCAATCATTCCTTTTTTTTTGGATTTTCTTGGAGGGACAGGGCTTGGTGAAAAGTGGAGGTTAGCATTAATTTGATAGTATTCCTAACTCATAAATCATTTCCTCCAGCCCTCTGATCTCATTGTCACTCTCTCTGAATTCCTTCCAATATAGTCACTAGCTTTCTCATAATGTGCCCATTCCAGGAGCAGTTGCATTAAAGCTATTTAAAGAATGATTTATTTCTCTGCCTGTTGACTGTACATATATGCAGTGACCAAATCTGCATTGGCTACTCTTTTTTCTCCTCCCTCTTTCTGGTTTTTTGAGCCATTGGGATAGACTCTGATCATATTTTCAGCTCATCTCTATAACCATGTGGGCTAGAAACTTACTTTTTTTTATTGTTGTTAAATGAAAGCTGAGATTTTCAAGTAGTCACTTGACTTCCGGAGCTGAGGCTTTAAAGAGAACATCCCAAGTGGTAAGAGTCATGATAAAGTCACAAGAATTGGCAACATGTTTTTTTTCTTCCCTCTGTGTCTAGGCTTCTGTATGGGTTTTGGTTTTGGTTTTTTGGTTTTTTCAGATGAATTTGCATTTTTTTCAAAGTGAATCTAATGTTTTCTGACTATGTATTTAATTTTTCTAGATCTTTTGTGTTTTGTTTGAAGCTTCTTCTAACTTAGTATTTTATGCAAATTTTAACGTTCTGGTTAATTCCTCTTTCCTATTAAGGAAGACTGTAAGTAAACCCAGATTTAATAACAAGCCATGTGGTACCAAATTTCCCATCTGTTCATGATTTTTCAAAGTTAATAGTACAGTAAGGCACTTCCCCTCCCCTCCAGTTCTCAATGTCATTGGATATATATGAAGGAAAAAAGGCTGG
>ML675620.1:57834992-57922363 GCA_007922155.1 Mesoclemmys tuberculata | reverse complement strand
GTGTATTCTATTTGGACTATTCACATGAATACAGTAAAGAGGCTTTGGCGCAAAGTATATTTCAAAGTGTAAGTGGGGTAAGATATGGGGAGAAAAAATGAGCTCAGAGAACATGCTGAGTGTTGATATGCAAATTAATGCATAGACTATCCCAATTGCACAGAAACAATTAGTGGTTATTTGCATGCTCTATATGCTCATTTGTATGGCCATACACAACAAAGTCTAGACATTTACAGAATTTCCAAGTAGTACTGGTGTCTGTCCGCTGGGAGCAAACAAAGATTTGAGAGTGCTGGTGTGGGGAATGAGTTCTGTAAGTTACAATTCAGAATTTTGGCAGGCTGTCATCTTTCAGCCTGCACGCCTTCTACCAGGATTGTCCCATTTATTCCAAATGTTCTGCCTCTAGAGGTCAGTATAACCTAAGGGATTAAATAAAATCCACGGTTAAACCACACTGAGACTGAACAAATTATCTCCTTCAAATCTTCCCTAATTTGAATCGCCCCTTTTCAAAGGACTTTTTACTTCACTTCCTTCATGCCTTGGGAAATGATTCAGTATACAATTTGTTTCTAGATTCCTTACTGTTTCCCAGCATGAATCTATAAACACCCTTGATATGATTAGTGCCATGAAAAGCCTGGAACTGCTCAGTTTACAGAAAAAACGAGAGTTCTGTAGCACTTTAAAGACTTAACCAATTGAATTTTCGCAGGCATAAGCTTTTGTGGGCTTTAGCTCACTTACAGGTCGTATACATATATAAACGAATGAGGGGCATGAAAGGTAAGTCATGCTCCTTCTTATGCTTTCTAATAAACCAGAACAAGCAGAGAGTGAAATTGAAAAACAAGTTTAAAACCAATAAACAGAAATACCTTTTACACAATGTGTAGTTTAATATGTGAAACTCATTGTCTCTAAATTTCATTAAGGCCAAGAACTTTGCAGTCTTAAAAAAGGATTGGATATTTATAAGAAAAATGGAGAATAGCCAAAATGACATTCAGTAGGTCTGAAAAAATATTTAGAAGGGATATAAACCCTTTCAAGGCATAAAAGAGCCACTAATTGATAAGGGTTAGGAAGAAACTTTTCTCTATGGACAGCTTATTCCATAATTCTTTGTTACAGGATCTTGTGCGCCTTCCTCTGAAGGATCTGGTACTGAATTAGAAGAAGCACAGGTCTGACAAATTCTATGTGGTGACTGCTATTAATGCATACACATAACAGCAGATTCTCCTTTTCTTGGATATGATATACTTTATCTGTCTAAAGCATTTGAAGGCTGAATGGAATGTAAATCATATGAGTCCTGTCTAATAAGTAAAGTATGGCTATAATTAGAAAAGTAAGTAAAACAAATACATGAGTATTCCCTGCTCCCAACTTATCATGAATTTCCACAGCAAATCTGCTTAATAGTTTGCAAGACTTTTCTTTTCTAGTTGCTAGCACTGCAGTTCAATCAGTTATCTAAAAATCAAGATGTGTTCTCCATGGTTTGCTTGCTTTCAATTTTAATTCACTGTACAGAATAGAAAAATAAGTGCTGATTCTAGAAAAAGCGACAGGAAAATTGGATGTTTTATATGCAGCGTCTACATTTTTGAAATGCTTACATACAGAACTTTTTAACAAGTCTACACCTTTGAATGTCACACAAAAAAATTGAAGTAACTTAGCTGGCAATTTTGTTGCTATATAAACCATTGCGTAATATAGTTGGCAATCCTCATTGTACTGGGGAAGCTGAGCAGAGAGCAGATAACTATAGTTTTTCTGACAGTAGTTGCACTTTACAGTTTTGTTACTGCACTGTACTGCAGCTAGGTATGAGCTATTTCCAAATTCCACATTATTTCTAAATTTGGAGACAGTATTCAATTTAATATTAAATATGACATAAAATTACATATTACCTCAGCTCTCTTGTTGCTGTGCTATAGATTAAATCTATCTAACCCTTAAAAATCAAAACAAAAGAACTGTTAGTTTGGTATTCCTTTGGGCTGAATACAGTTTACATACTTTTTAAAAATTAAATTAAGGGTCAAAGAGCCCAATTCTGTAGCCCTTATTGATACAAGTAGTCCTCCTAAAGTCAAATTACCTACATAGGTAATGATTGCAGGACTGGGCAATACATTTGCTATGCAGATGGAAAACTACAACAATAGATGACAGGTAATTTTATAACTGTTTACTAGAAATGGTAGGAGAAAAATGGTGGACACCTTGAAAGCATTCTTGTTCCTTTTGTTTCGGGATTGTTTTTTTTAATTCAGATGTTTCCTAAACCAACATTTTTAGTTTGAAAAAAAAGTACTACAAGGAAGTTCTCCAGGTCAAGGAGGAAGGACTGTGAGACACTTGGGGTGTGTTTGTTTGTGTACGTGCTGCTTAACTGAAGTATATAGTGTGGTCTGTTTGTTTGGGGGGGGCAAGGGCTGAGCCTAGCCACCTGCTAGGCAAGGCTGAGAGCTTCTTAAAGAAGATTTAATCCCTAAACCTTTTAGCAACCATCAACCCTTAACCAGGGGGCAGGGCTAGTCAGGGAAAACGGGGGTTTAAAAAGCCATCTTCTAAGCAACCAGAGGAGCTAGCGACAAGGAGTTGCTAATGGGAGTTTTACAAGGGAATTTAGAGAGGGAGTATGAGAGCGAGATGCGCCTGATTAACATTGCCTACACTTAGGCCAACAAACACCCTGCCGCTCCAAAGAAAAACAAAAACAGAATAAAAAAATCAACACAAAAAGCTGCAGGATTAAAAAAGAATGCAGGCAGGGGCTCAGCAGAGTGGGGGCGATCCAGTTTATTGCACTGAATGCAGCATGTATGATTATCTGCCTTGTGGGTAGGTGGCATCTATGAGCATTTAGTGCAAGGAGCTCATGGCAATGGCCACAATCAAGTATGGACTCTGGAGACCAGATTGGCTGAAGTAAGGAGCTAAGGGAGAGAGATGGAGAGAGGTACATAGGTGAGACTTTCCAGGACACAGTAGATCAGTCCCACCCCCAGTCTGACAGCCTCTTTGCTGTTGAGGAAGATAAAAATATCAGCGAAGAAGAACATTGAAGTGGAGAGGAAGGAAACGATTCAGTATTTGGGACCCTGCTTCCAGATGATGTCAGAGTATCCTCTTGCACTGTGGATATCTCTCTGGGGGAGGGAATCTCTGTTATTAGGAAAAGACAGGTACTAGTAATAGAGGATTTGATCATTAGAACTCTAGATAGCTGGGTTTCTGAGGAGGAGGAGGAGAAGAACCACATAGTGAATTATCTGCTGGGTGTGAAGGTTGTGGATATCTCGAGACGTTTAGACAGACTTATGTGCAGTGCTGGTGAGAACGGTGGTCATGTTACATGAAAGTATCAATGACATTAGGAAAGAGATCCTGAATGCCAAATTTAGGCTGCTAGTTAAGAGACTGAAGTCCAGGACCTCCATGGTAGCATTCTCTGAAATGCTTCCAGTTCCATGCACAGGGCCATTTAGACAGGCCAAACTGTAGGGTCTCAATGTGTGAATGAGACAATGGTGTAAGGAGAAGGGGTTTAGATTTATTAGGAACTGGTGAACCTTTTGGGAAAGGAGGAGTCCATAGAGGAAGGGTGGGCTCCACCTAAACCAAAACGGAACCAGATTGTTGGCATGTAAAATTATTAAGACTGTAGAGGCGTTTTTAAACTAAGGACTGGGGGAAAGCCAACAGGTGCAGAGGAGCACATGGCTTGGACAGAGACATCCCTCAGGGGAGGACATATTAATGGGGATTCTCTATATCCTAGTAAGGAAGAGAGCATGGAAGCTGATAAAGTACAGATAGGAATAGAAGAAAAAGAGAACAGAAGTGAAACAGTCAAATGAAAAGGAGTCCCATTCAATTGCATCACATAATGGCAGATGGCAAAAAAATGACAAATTTTAAAGTGTTTGTACACAAATGTTAGAAGTCTAAATACTAAGATGAATGAATTTGAGTGCCTGTCATTAATCAAGACTATTGATATAATAGGCATTACAGAAAGTTGATGGAATGATGATAATCAATGGGACACAGTAATACCGGAGTGACAGAGTAGGTTGTGCTGGTGGGCAAGTGGCACTATATGCAAAAGAAAGCATAGAGTCAAATCAAGTAAAAATCTTAAATGTATCAAACTGTATTACAGAATCTCTATGTCTGGAAATTTCATGCTTGAATAATAAGTATATAGCAACAGGAATATACTACTGACCACCTGACCAGGATGGTGATTGTGCAATGCTCTGGGAGATGAGAGAGGCAATAAATATAGAAAAATCAATAATAACGGGGGATTTCAAGCATCCTCATATTGACTGGGTACATGTCACCTCAGCACGGGATGCAGAGAGAAAGTTTCTAGACACTATAAATGGCTGCTTCTTGGAGCAGTTAGTCCTGGAACCCACAAGCGGAAAGGCAATTCTTGATTTAGTCCTAAGTGGAACACAGATCTGGTCCAAGAGGTGGGTACAGCTGAACCAATCAGTAATAGCAACCACAATATAATGAAATTTAACATCCTTGTGGGGGGAAAACATCAAAGAAGCCCACTACAGTAGCATTTAACTTCAGAAAGGGGAACTACACAAAAATGAGGAAGCTAGTTAAACAGAAATTAAAAGGTGTCACAAAAGAGAAATGCCTGCAAGCTGTATGGAAACTTTTTAAAAGCACCCCCATAGAGGCACGAATTAAACGTATACCCCGAATTAAAGAAAACATAGTAAGAGGACCAAAAAAGTGCCACTATGGCTAAACATACTAAAAGAAGGGGTTAGAAGCAAAAAGGCATCCTTTAAAAATTAGAAGTTAAAGTATAATTAGGGAGGCCAAAGAATTTAAAGAGTAATTAGCCAAAGACTCAAAAACTAACAGCAATTTTTTTTAAAGTACATCGGAAGTAGGAAGCCTTAAAAACAATCGATAAGGCCACTGGATGATCGAGGTGCTAAAGGAGCACTAAAATAAGGCCACTGCAATGATGTTAAAGGAATTATTTGCTTTGGTCTTCACTGTAGAGGATGTGAGAGAGATTCCCACACCTGAGCCATTTGTTTTAGGTGACAAATCTGAGGAACTGTCCCCAGTTGAGGTGTCAGTAGAAGAGGTTTTGGAACAAATTGATTGATTAAGCAGTAATTAATCACAAGGATCAGTTGGTATTCAACCAAGAGTTCTAAAGGAACTCAAAAAAGAAACTGCAGAAATACAAATTGTGGTATCCAACCTTTCACTTAAATCAGCTTCTGTTCCACATGACTAGGATAGCTAATGTAACACCAATTTTTTTAAAAACGCTGCTGAGGGGATCCTGGAAATTACACGCTGGGAAACCTAATTTCAGTATCAGGCAAACTGACTAAAATTAAAGAACAAAATGATCAGACACACAGATGAACATAATTTACTGAGGAAGAGTCAACAAGGTTTTTGTGAAGGGAAATCATGCCTCACCAATCTATTGGAATTCTTTGAGGGGATCAACAAACATGGAGAAAAGTGATCTAGTTGATACAGTGTACCTGGACTTACAGAAAACCTTTGACAAGGTCCCTCACCCAAAGGCTCTTAAGCAAAGTAAGCAGTCATGGCATAACAGGGAAGGTCCTCTCATGGATCAGCAACTGTTTAAAAGACAGAAAACAAAGAATAGGCATAAATTGTCAGTTTTCAGAATTCAGAGAGGTAAATAGTGGTGTCCCCATTGAGCTGTACTGGGACCAATGCTATTCATCATATTCTTAAAAGATCTGGGAAAAGTAGTAAGAAGTGAGCTGGCTTTGCAGATGATACAAAATTACTCAAGATAGTTAAATCAAAAGCAGACAGTGAAGATTTATAAAGTGATCTCATAAAACTGGGTGAGTGGGTAACAAAATAGCAGATGAAATTCAATGCTGAGAAACACAAATTAATGCACACTAGAAAACATAATCTCAACTTTACATGCAAAATGATGGGATCTAAATTAGCTGTTACCATTCAAGAAAGAGATAGTGGAGTCACTGAGCGGATGTCTTAAGAGAGCTATCCAGAATTGCAGTGGCAATCAAATAAGCTAACAGAATGTTGGAACCCATTAGCAAAGGAATAAATATTAAGACAGAAAATGTCATAATGCCACTGTTATATGTCCATACCACACCTTGAATATTGCATTCAGTTCTGGTTGCCCTATTCAAAATGATGTATTAGAATGGAACAAGTATAGAGAAAGGAAACAAAAATGATTAGGGGTATGAAACAGTTTTCCTATGCAGAGAGATTAAAAAGACTGGGACTTTTCATCTTGGAAAAGAGATGATTAAAGGCAGATATGATAGAGGTCTATAAAATCATGAATGGTGTAGAGAAAGTGAATAAAGAGGTGTTGTTTACTCTTTCACATAACACAAGAACCAGGGGTCACTCCACAAAATTAATAGGCAGGAGGTTGAAAACAAACATAAGGAAGTACTTCTTCACAAAATGCAAGGTCAGCCTGTGGCCTTCATTGCCAGGGGATGTTATGAAGGCCAAAAGTATAATTGAGTTAAAAAAATAATTAGATAAGTAATGGCTATTAGCCAAGATGATCAGTGATGCAACCCGATGCTCTGGCTGTCCCTAATCTCTGATGGCCAAAATCTGGGAGTGGACAACAGGGGATGGATCACTCAATGATTATTCCATTCATTCCTTTTAAAGTACCTGGCCTTGGCCACTGTCAGAAGACAGGATCCTTGGCTAGATGGACCATTGGCCTGACCCAGTATGGTCATTGTCATGTTCTGATGTTATGTCATTTGTACTATGTGACTAAACTAACCAATTGAAATTGACAATGAAAGGGGAAATAAAACAAATGGTTGAAGTCCTAACCACTGAAGTCTATGGGGAGTTTAATCCTTGACTTCAGTGGGGCCAAGATTTCACCCAACGATTGACCACATTGACTAAACATGAAAAAAAGATGGAAAGACATAAATTATTCCTTTTCTTTTTTGTGTTCGGCTGTCATTGCTCCTCTTTGTGTCTCTTATTCCCAGGTACACAAAAAGACAAAGGGATGGTGGTCTGACTAAAGTTTACTGAACATGAAAAAGAAGACAAGCAAACATGAAGAAGACCAAAAATGAATTTGAAAACAAAAGACTAATTTTGACGCATAGCCACCTGACTGTGTCCTGTTTGTGTAATCCACATTATAGAAATAGATTACTGTAAAAGTGATAACTTTTAAAATTTAATATACTTTGCTGAATATGTACTTTTATCTTTTGAAGGGCATCTAACCCCATAATGGTCTCTGAAATGTTAGACTCTGAGCAAGATCCCTGTACCAGAAAGCTGAGGTCAAAACCATGCTGGTGTCTTATATTTTCCTCTTTCTTGAAGAAGAAAGGTAATAAAGCAAGCTGATTCATCTTGAACTCTTTTTCATTTGGAAAAGAAAAGCAGACTTTTCACATTTGCATAGTTTGGGAAGTGACATTACCTGGCTAAAAGGCAAAACCAAAGTAACTCTTTAGATTGTGAACTCCTGAGAACAGGGCCTTTGTCTTCATGTCTCAGCACACTTGTTGGCACTATATTAAGAACTTCATACAAAACCTTCTTCTTCCTCAATTTCCTCAATAGAGTCTTCCTGTACCTCTGTGAAGAGATGCAATAAGTACATTGTCTGGCCAATTATTTTAATTTTCATCGATGCATTCAGATTCTTTGGGGGAAGCTCACAAATTTCATTTCCATCAACATCTATCCCACTGCATGCACAGACACCCACCCATGCATTCCTTTTCTCCTGTCCTCTGCCATCAAACATGTCATTTCCAAATCCACTGCTGTTAGCTATATAATAGTGCAAGGCTCCTTTCTCAGCTCCACATAAAATTAAGTATTACATTTTCAATGCTCCCAGAGAGGAAGGGAGAATTTTTGCAATATAGGAAAGTTTAACGTCTTGTGTCTCTTTGCACATTTCTCTGCTACCCAGATTGCTTTTTGGTCATTGACTCCTTTCCACCCCTTTCTCAAAAAAGGACCCTATCACCCCTCAGCTGCATCTGTGAAATGAACATGGCTAGCCCTCTTCAAAATATCATTGCAAGAATTTTACCAAAATTTCTGGACCCCTCCTTAGGAAATTATACCCATGGCTAGATGTGAGGATCAACATTTTAGTTCTATGCCTTACTAATACTGTGCATTTGGAAAAAGGCACAGATTCAGATACTCTCTGGATTTCAGCTTTGTCCGTTTGTTGATCCCTTTATTAGAATTCAAACTATGGACCACTTAAGAGGGAAATAATGATTTACTATGCTATACCTGAATGACCAGGTATTTCTTAAAGACAAAGGCAGGGCTTCAACTATGGAGTGGTAACTGCATATGGCTCAAACTGATTCTTTACCTTCACCTGGTATTCAGTGGGATTGTCTCAGTAGCTTGAGTCATGATGTACTGGGAATATTGGGTGGACAGAGTCTTCCCTGCTGAATGCTCCTGGTCTTCCTCTGTCTTTGAGACCTTTGATAAGTTTCTTCATTTGGAACCACAGGAATAAACAGGTAAGAAAAGGAATGGATCTTGCATTACACACTGCTTCCTATTAGTAGGAGGGAAGAAAGGCAAGATTGTTAGTGTCTAATGGGGGCATTTCAGACAATGCCTACAGAGCTCAGAATTGCTGCAATGAGTAGTACAGGAGTGCTGCACCCTCCACTATAAAAATTTGTTCCAGCATCACTGGCAGTGAGGGAGAAAAAGGAGGTTTCACACAGTGCTCTGATTCTTCTGGAGAGAACTAGATTCCATGGCAACTGAAGCTTGTTTGCCCCAGTACAAAATGAGGACACCATTGTAAATTATGGCCAAGGCTTTAGGAAAGGATAAGGTTGTAAGATTAAGAACCTTCAGAAACTTTACTTTGGGCAGTGGCCACAGGCAAGGACGTTTGCAGCAGTTTGGTTATAGATGCTGTTGGTGTAAAATGTTCCCACCGTTGCAGGAAATTGAGAAGGTCAAGGAACTGACATATGGGTGCACTTCTGTAGGGCTATAATGGGATACCCAGGTTGCATATCATCTGGCCCAGAGAGGGTCAGCAGATGTTCTGACACGTCTCTGTCATGAGCTTCAGGATATACTAGTCATAAAGCAGTTGCTCATAGATATGACTGCACCTTCAACTGAAAGTCCTAGGAAGAGGAGTTTTACTTACTTCATTTGTTTTTTGTATTGCAATAGTGTCTTGAGACCCCAGCCCCATTGTGCAAAGCACTGGACATATACATAACAAAGAGAGTCCCTGCCCTGAAGAGCTTCACCCCCTTAACATAAAAGGGAAGTTTTACAGGGTAAAGATAGGTGGTAAGATCCTGTTCTGGCCAAACAATCAAGTCATTTGTCCACTTAGTGCAGTATCCTGCCTCCAGCAACGACCAGTATTTGATGTTTCAGAAGGAGGCAGAAACTCCACACAACACACACGGTTGCACAACAATGCATCTGTTAGTGAATGAAAAGAATCCTTTTCTTCCTCACTATTAGCTAGTTCTTGCTTTACTCTCAGTTTTGGTTACTTGACTATAAATTAAATATTAATACTGCAAAGAAGATTACTTGTTTGTTTGATTCTAGAATTTTGTATGACTGATTCATTTATTCAGTATCTTATCTGCATTTTGAAAAGCTAGAAGAATTCCACAACTTGCAACAATACAACTGTATTGTAATAATACAAAGCAATATATAGTTCAGTGGATGAGAATACAAAACTCATATATTTATTTCTCTCTTTAAAAGTGATGTATAGTTGTACACAAATTATGACTTTATCTTTAATAAAATCACTATGAATTGATCTTTAATGGCATTGTTTTGTTTTCTGTATATAACTTCTAAAGCTTGAGAGTATTTGGGAAAACAATTTCAAAAATATTCTGAAAATATTCTTAATTATAAATTCTAACAATGAGACACAACAAAATTAAAACCACTTTTCTGCTTGAATTGCCTAAGTAAAACTTTCATAACTTAAAAAATTTTGTTACATTCAGAATTTTGATGACCTATCACAAAGGAAAGTCTTACAAAACTTAATATATTTCTCTCCTGTTAGCCAACAAATCTTAATATTTTGTAGAGTAATTAAATATAATAAAATAATCTATACTTCATAAAGTATAAAGTATGTAGGCAGCCTGAAAAAAGCTGACAGACTACAATGATCAGCAATGTACAGTACTGACATAAAGCAATCCATAAAATAATTTGGTGCAAAATCGTAGATTTTAGATATAGAAGTCAATATTTTATATTTTGTCATTTCAGGATCAGAAACTAGACAACTGCATAACTGCTAACCACATTTTAACAAAACATAAGGATGTAAACTAGCTTCTAGATCACTTAATATCTCATGGCCTGACTTTGCAAAATGTGTTAGAATTCTGCAGAAGGTCCTGGGAACAGAACATCCTCCCCCAAGCCCCAGAACCAATCTTCCATGTACTGTAGAAGCAGCAATGTATGACTTGTTAAAAAGTCAGTATTGTTTTGTTGGTATACTTCTTACCGCTGGTCCAGAAATCACAGATTTAAATCTATTATAAAAATGTGGTTCATAACTCTTGCTGACAATTCAGTACAGATCTAAGAGAAATGCTGTTATCCTTCTAATGAAGCGTGCAGGTCTTTGTCTAACACTGTCTTTCCATGTGCCTGGGCCAATACTGTCTCTCAGTAAAATAGGTTCTAAGCCCAAAACTTTGTGTGAGCTGTTGCTGAACACCCAAAAGCTAATATACTTACTATATCGTTGTTTACAGCCTGTTCCAAAGCCTATTGACGTCAACGGGAGTCTTTCCTTTGGATCAGGCCTTTAATTCATTGATTTTTGTAAAGCACTTTGGATATCTGTCGTGGGACGGGATCTACAACAAGACCAATTTGTTTTTAAACATAGGTTCAAAGCTTTGTGTAGCACATTTCACAACAGATATTAAATTAATAAACACTCCAGATGAAATCCTGGCTTCACAGAAAACAATGGTAAAACTCCCATTGACTTCAATAGGTCTGGGATTTCACTCTTTCTCCTTTATCATACATTAATGGTTTAATTACATTTTCATGCTAGCTTCCTGCTTTTGAACATAATTAATGGATGTATAGTCTCTGTTTGTTGTGCTATTTCTTCACAAAATTGTAACTGTTCAAAAAGTAACTAGTCATTATATCAGTTGCTATCGGATCTCTGACACTAGCGTTCTGTGCCAGCCATCTGTCTGAACACAGTATGCCTGATAATTATTAACCAAGACACAGATGCTGCACTCTGCCAATCTGTTCACATACTAACAGTAAACTTTTGTTTTCCAATGAAGGTTTGGACGGTTCAATCTATTAATTCACATATTACATATTTATAAGAGTGCTCATTTTCTGTCTGTAACTTTTTCATTTAGCAGCTCTTGCAAGCCCATGCTTGGGAGCTTGATCTTTAAATTTTGCAGGGGTATCCTTTGTGTCAGGGCTGTGCCTTTTGCTATCCCTATGAAAATCCACTCATATTTGGTTAAATTATAATGTGTTGGAAAATCACAATTTGCACGTGCTCAGGAGAGACTTGCTGGAGATTAACAGACAAAATTTCCAAAAATTGTCTGTACTATTAATTTGCTCCAGAATGCATGTGTCCTCTCTACAGATTAAACTGAGCATGCTACTTCCAGACCAGGGCTACAAGGGCAAAGCTGAATGTTTCCTGGATGGATGCTCCACGTGGAGAAGCTGAGCAGTGGAACCAAAAGCAGGGAGCCTATTTCTCTTGTGCTCCTGATGATGACCCTTCGGGCACCCAGGCAACATGAAGGAAGAAGCTGTTTGATTCAAATGCAGAGAAGGACAAAAGGTGGACCAGGCAAGAGAAGAAGTAGTTTGGGACAAGGAGTCTGGTGAGACTAGGACTAGAAAGGGGTGGAAAGAAAGTTGGACTTGTTGGGCAAAGAGACTGGGTGTGAGAAGGGGGAAGGAGTAGGAGGGGAGATAGACTCAGACACAGAATCTTCAAGGGAATTCTAGGACTGGCTGGGTAAGGAGACTGAGACTGGGGTCAGAAGCCAGAGAAGTGGAGACTGGGACTGGATAGATGGGGAAAATGGGATTTGCACAAGGAACCATGGTTGGAAGAGAGACAATACTGATACAAGACAGATCGGAGGTGATGAAGCAGAAGGAGTCAAGCATGCAGGGAATAGACAGAAGAGTCTGTTCCTACTACATCCCACATCCTACCAGAGCATGGAATGGAACCGAAGATTCCCAAGTCTCAGTATTCCAATGCTGTCAGCAAATATCTGTGAAACCCACCGTTAATTGCGTCTCGAGTCTGGCTAATACTGGTCCACTCAGAGGATGGCAACATATTATCAGTTACTCCATTAGCTCAATTGGCAAAGGCCTCTGTGGTGAATCTAAAGGGTCCAACCCAGCTGATGAGCCATGTGGGTGTTGATGTGCTGCTATGTGTTGGAATTTGGGGATGTGTTTGTTAGCTTGTTTTTACAAAAACAAAACAACTACATCAAAATAATACTATTGAGGTTGCAAAGTCAAAGCACTCAGAAATTAGAAAATGCCAATATTAGGGTTGCCTGTGAAACATGAATTCGACCCCCTGGCGTGCATACATTATACTACTGTCTTTAATTTACATATCGCACTACTTTTTCCTCAGGGCCCTTGCCTCATTCAGTACAGAGGCCTATTTGGTCCCCATGTTTGTGCTGGATCCCCAAAGGGGACATTCAGGGAAGAGGCTGGAGCTGATCTGAAGAGGATCAGCATTGTCTACCAAAGGACGCTGTTGTCTGTAGGACACCCCTCCCCCCCGCCTAATTCATTGCAGAAGTTGGGCATGTGTAGTGAATGAGGCAAGGGACTGCAGGAAGGAAAAGTAGGGTATCATGGTCAAGGCAGTTGAATGTTGCCCTGAAGAACTGGGTTATATCTCTGCCACTGTCACAGAATTCCTATGTGATGCTGGGTAAGTCACTTATGCCAAACTTTTCACTGGTGATCATTAAGTGTGAAGTCCTCATTTTCTGGGTGCCCAACTTGATACACTGGGGTCTGTGCATAAGTGCTGAGCACTCATAGCTGCAACTAAAGTTAATGGGAGCTGTGCTTTAAACATATGTAGTCATACAGAATGCTAAGTACGCTGAAAAATTAGGTCCTAGGTATCTCAAATCAGGCACCTGGAATTTGTGGAAAATTTCAACCTTTCTCTCTGTCTCAGTTCCCCATTTGTAAAATGGGATAATACCAGCTGCTCACTTCACAACAGTATTGTGAAGATAAATTGTTTGTGAATCACTGTGATATCACAGGGATGAACAGAGAAAACCCCATGAGGAAATTAATAATTCTGTCTTCAGAGCAGAGTTAGAACAGCACACAGTAAATAAGACATGGAGCCACATGTTGTCCAGTGAAGAAGAAAAAAAAATGTGTGTACTGAATGAGTCTTATGGCAAAAATAATATGTAATTGCATAATTAAAGACGATCATACTGCGCACACAAGGGGCAAGGGACAGAAGTAAGGCTGCACAGGCTGAAGTTGAATTATAGTATCACATAGGTCATAATATAACCTAATTATTGCTGAGATAACTGTACAGTGTTTTTACATGCTGTAACTTCAGCACAACGCATCAGAGCCCTTGACTAAAAAACAAAACAAAAAACTACACTTTTCATGGTGAGGCAGTAGGATCTATAGGAATGAGCATATGGCTGAAAGTCAGGATGTTCTAGCTTTGCTACTGATTCACTGTGTGGCCTTGTCTAAGTCACTTCACCTTTCTTAGTTTCCCTGTTTGGCGAGTTGCACATTAATTGGTACATTCAGATCTGCTGGTGCACACTAAAGATGCCTTTATGTGTTTTAACCTAGTACTGTTTCAAAGAGCATTACCTTAAATCTCACCATCTGTGTCTCTTTGAATCAAACACATTTGTGTGCTTTAGAAATCACACCCCCATAGAGCATTACCACCCCATGTAGACAAGCCCTTAGTAGATCCAAAAGAAATTACTTCATGTACAGTTTTAGGAGACAAACTTCTAGATTCACAGTTCCAGTTTGTTACTGTGGCCTAAATTCTGCCTTCATACCTGTGTATGTCATTCCCAGTGCAGTCAATGCAAGCTGCATGTGCATCTATCTATCTGTGTTCTTATATCACAGCTGTGTATATGAGCATGGTCGGCTCAATCCTGCACAGTGCTAAGCACACTGGCCACAATTTGGCAAAGCATATATGTGCCTGGTTGACTTTAAGCACATGAGTAGACTCACTGATTCATTGAAGTAAGAAGAACAACTCCCATACACGTGCTTAACTATTTTGCTGGATCAGGGCCAACGTGTTCAGCATCTTGTAAGAGCAAACTTTAAGGTAAGAATTTGGCTTTATCTACTCCCTACACATTAAGAGGAAATATGGACTGAAATCCTGACCTCAGTAAAGTCAAGGGGAGTTTTGCCCTTTATAAACTCATATAATCTTTTTAGTGAATTATTCTGCACATTTTAACCACCACATCCATTGTTTCTATATGGGGATTTTCTTTCTCCAGAAATTTTTGACTTTTTGGTAAAAAATCAAAAGCTGAAAAATTTCATCCAAACACTGAAATTTTCAGCCAAAAACTTTTGGTTTAAAACTGAAAATTTTGATTGGGAAATGCTGCTACTATACCTCAGAGGAGTTGCAGCTCCTACCTCTGTTGTTCTTCAAGGATGGGCTAGACTCATCTCCCATGATTCATTGACAGCATACCTCCCAGGGCCACAAAACAAGTTATAACCAAGTGGAGACTCAGAGCCTGTATTTCCCAGAATAGATATTTTGACTAGGCACACGCACAGGTAGAAAAATACAATAAAACCTCTGCTTAACTAACCAGCAAGTGCTGAAGGGGAGCTGTACGTCATCTTTCCATGCTGATTACAATAACTGCATATGGGAAATACGGACTGTTTATAGCTGGCAGACGTTTCTCATGCACGTGATGTTTCAGCATAGGGCCAGATGTCTCATTACTATCATTACAAAGGATTATATCTGCTCCCTTTTGCAAGGGAAATCCAACACCTCACAATGCCATAATAGGGATATGATTACACAGAGTACAAAGGAAGTTGAGTTACAAACTGTTAAAGGTGGTGGAAGGATTAATTAACACACAATGAAGATGTAAAACCTTATATAAGTACCTGATTATTAAAATAAAAATAATCTTAACTATGATAGCACTAGATGGATTTGAGCACAATAGGCTTGATGGATTCTCTCCCTTTCATTCTCTGAATAATAAATAATTAATGATATTTCTGTTTACTTTTCCCCAAACCTGAAGACTATGGAATGAAAATTAAAAGGTTACAAGTTAAAATGAATAAAAGGAGATATTATTGATAGTATTAGTAACTATTGTAGGAATGCAATTAAAGGCCCCAATTTAAGCATCATTTAATTAGACTGTGGAACTCATAGCAGCAAGGTATTGAGTCAAATGAACTAGTGAGTTTCAAATAAGTATTAGATGTGCATAATAAAAATAGAATCTCCATATTTTTTTTTAGCACCAACAGTGAGCTAGGTGTGGTAAAGACTGGAATAAAAAGTAATTTCCTACCAGAAGAATTTGTAATCTACCTAGACAATGTACGAAGGAAGGGAGATAAGATGCAATAAAGAACAGAGTAGTTGAACAATGAATTTGAACACACAGTTTGTTCAATTTTTTGGTAAGATTTCTTTGTTTAAAAAAATGTTATGCTTTATAGCTAAGAAATTCAGTTGTGTGGGTACAGAAAACTTGCTGAAGTGAAGACTAGAATCTATAGGCCTGTAAGAAGAGTTGAGTTTTGAGTATGCTATTGAAGGAGATAGAGGAGGCAGGTCATAGTGGGGTACCCTTAAATGGCTGTAGTAAAATCTGCATGGTCCATGACAGTCAGCAAGGAATTTTCCCCTTCAGATAGCAATGCACCAGTAGTTACACTGTTAACAAGTGTTGTAACTTCCTTTGAAGCATTTAGAATTAGTCAGTATGGAAGACAAAATACTGAACCAAATTAAACCATTAATCTGTTCCAGTAGAGCAACTCCTGTGTTCCCTACCTAATTGAATAACTCTCCTCACATATTGACATGGAGAATATATCCCCAGACTGTGTCTATCATAGAAAGAAAAAGAAGTTCCCATTTTAATTACTCAGCAGGATGAGCCCTGAACATGGATGGGGCAAGGGTTCATTTATTTTATTGTTATGAGTGCTGACCACATGCTTCACGCTCTACAAGACATAAAGCCACTGCCATGAAGAGCTTACAGTCTAAAAGACAGAGATAATACAAGACACCCTGAGAGACTACATAGAGATGACAACTTTACTATGTTTGTTTTTTACTGATTTATTTTGATCTTTCTTCTCTTATGTAACACTGGGGAGTAGAAGGCAGCGTAACAAACCAGAGGAAAAAGGCATCTGAATATGTATCTTGATGCACTCACTATACATTTGTAGTATTAGGAAATAAATACTTCACTCTGAGATTCTCTTCAGCTGCAGTGATCAGAGCTGTACTTCCAGTTTGAGGGTGCTGAAAAATCTAGGTTTCTGAGAAATGAGTAAACCTTCGAAATATTTCTGATTATAATCTCCACATCAGTCTCTGAATTTACCTCCAGGAAACCTTGGAATAATTTATTCTTAGATATTTTTCTTGTTCCATAAAATTAACTTAAGATTAAATGATTCCACTATACGGGATTTCAAAACTGCTGCACAGTATCAACACTAAAATAGTATTTATCACTGGACTTGCACTGGTTTTGAGGAGCCCTATGTAAAGTAACATCTAGAATCCCATTAAGATTCCTCCCCACCTATAACTGGGTCCACCCATTTCTGCGCTACCAAAAACATCCAGAAACCAATGAAAACTAAAATCTTTGTTCAGATTTATTTTGTGATCCTACCTGTCATTTTCAGAACATTATTCTGTATCTCTTACATTTACACAGTAGTTTTGTAGAAGAGGAGAAGAATTTCCATTTTATTGCAAGAATTGTATTATGATGAGTTCATCTCTCTAGCATCCAGTGAATCAATGAATTATTAAAGGATAAAAGTATATGAGTCATGGTTCAATTTTACACACCACAATAATTTCAGTTCAACTGAACATGCTAATGTTGAAGTGAAATCCAAGTAAGTTCAGTTTAAAGTGAAAGCTGAAATTGACATATATTAAAAGTTAAAAATAATAAAACACTCTACAAGTGACCAAAGACAATAATTTATATAGAAATACTGCTCATAGGACATTGTCAATTATTTGGAGTTTAATATCCTGTCATTGACAGTGGGCAATTATAGATGTTTCAAAGGAAGATGTTAAAGTCCATGATAGATGATTTTATAATAAGATGTTCATGAGGGAGATTTCTTCCTATCCCAGGCAATTAGTAGCTGGCTTATGTCCTGAAAACATTAACGTTTATATTACTTACACATTTTACCTAGCTAGTATTACTGTACTTGCAGATGGTATAAATGTCTAATCCTTTTTTGGATTCTACTGAGCTATCTGCTTCAATAATATCAAGTGGCAGCAAATGCCATAGGCTAATTGCATAAGAAGTATTTTTAAATCAGTTTAAAAAGTATTGCTTTTTACAGTGCCTGGTCCCTTTTCTTGTATTGATTTTCTCAAATTAGCTTTCCATAATAAAGTCTTCATTCACACACAAACACACCACACAACTACTTATACATGCAAACATAAATCAAACAATTTAAAAACTATTTCTCCTAAAAGCTTTCCTACAAGAAAGATATAATCTTTAGGAACCATATACATACTTAGGAAGATGGAAATATGAGAAAGGGTAAATTGGAGAATCCAACACATCCTTTTTTGGGTTTAATTCAAGCCATTGAAGTCAATGGAAACACTCATTTTGACTTCAGTGTGCTTTGGATCAGACCATATGCCATCAATTACTATACATATACCAGTTGTGTCACTTTATTAATCTCTTTAAATTGAGCAATTTTAATATTTTTTCTTTCTCCTCTTTTAATAGAACCATAGGCTGAAAGGGACCTTGAGAAATCATCAAGTCCAGCCCTCTGCACTGAGGCAGGACTAAGTAAACATAGACCATTCTACCCATTATGGGAGTAATTTCATATAATTTCAAGTTTCTAATCCAGCAGTTCCCAAACTTTTTTAGGTTGGAGACCTCCTTGCAATGACTTGCTGGATGGCCATTCTGTCCCACCCCATTAGTATATATGTCCCCTGAAGCATGCTCTGGAACTGTTCTTGCGATTAATTTTCTTTATTTTCTGTTTCTTGTCCTTTTCCACCTCTGTTCTCTCTGCTCCTTTTTTCTTTCATACTCTTTTTTTAGTGGCTCATACTTCCTGTTTCTCACTCAGCAAAAAAGTACATGCTGTTTCTCACAGAGACATTCTTTGGTGGCTGCACTGAACCACATAACTCTGTGCCTTATACAGCACCAAGCACTGTTGATGTTAATACATTACAACAATAATATTTGTAGTGTTCCTTATAAAGATTTTATCATACTAACTAGCCCTAATAATAATCTTAAATACAGTACATTGCTATAGTTTGTTTTAATTTTTCAGACTAGCGATGACTGCAAAGGGGGACAGAGATTAATCACTAATGAATTGTAACATTGTTTGTTTTGTTTTACATTATAGATTCCATCATACAAGGTAACACATGCTTTTAGGTTAATAAATGTCTAAGTGGCAAAATAAGAGTTCATTTTCTGCTTCTTGCATCTAAGATCTTGTATACCTCTCATTATTTTATCTCCTTTTGTCTTCTTTTCAACTGCATTCAGAGCAAAACTGATTGGAATGGAAAAACAGATGGGAATGGAACAAAGTGGGTTCAATCCAACTCCTGCTGAACTCAATAAGAATTTTCCTACTGTGTACTGTTAAATATGTGCAAGTTCAGGCCCTTATTTCTTCTTACATTAACTAATAGGAAATCCTAATTCCTTGAACAAGTGCCACAGTTCCCTCTATGGACTTGTTGATAGTTATCCCCAGAGATTTATCCTAGATTAAATTCAAGTTATTATAACAAATTGTACTTTTATATGGCACTTTTCATCCAGGATCTCATAATGTTTAACACAGAATAATATTAAGCTTCATAACTATTGGATAAGGATGTATTATCCCCATTTACACATGGCTAAACAGTTATAGAGTGGCTGAGTGGTTTGCCCAAGGTCCCACAGTGAATCCCACAGTGAGATAGAAGTCAGTACTCTTGATTCCCAGTCCTCTAATCACTGGACAACACTTTCTCCTGCTGTGTATTAGAATATGCATTCCATCAAACAGGGTTGTAAGATTATAATTAGATGGTGATCTCCTTAAGATTTTGTCTCTTTTACTTTATTATAAACTACCATGCATACCAATTACCTATTGAGCTTCATAAATAATAACTGAAAATAACAGGTTCTGTAAAATATGCTGAAACACTGAGGTTACTTCTTACCTAGAGCTTGTTTCAAAGCGCACGTTTTGAAAGAGAGACACCAATCCGAAGAGCAGCTAAATATCATTTTTAGGTCATAGCTGTCCCTCTTCACTGGATAGCAGCTCATTCACACAGTGATTCTGTGTATTTTGATTTTATTTTCTGAGTGCTCTTGAGATTGCATAGCCCACTGTGTTCCTATTATTAAAGCAAATTCTTCTAGCATAAAATCCTTCCAGCAGTCACTGCTACAACCAGACTGTTTAGTTTACAGTCTGTTGCTACGGCAACTGTCCACTGGGCATTTTGTTTGGAGAATTGTAAATTGGCATCTCAGCCATCTATTAAAACAAACAGGTTAAACTACATGGTAGGATTTTAGGCCCCAAATTACAAAAGAGTTGTGCTAGCACACAAAGCAGCCTACTTTTCTCTCCCTTGTCTGCCTGGCTAAACATTTGCTGCATGGCCTATTTTTATGGCACTTTTCAGTGTGTGTGTCAATTCCCACTACTTTCCTGAAAATTCATTACTTCACTCCCAGTAAGTTCCCTGACCTCCTTTCTCCTTTTAAAAACAACCTCAGACAAAAACATAAAGTATATCTTTCAAAATACTTTGTTTTTATTCTTATATTTCTATTTAGAACAGTACGCTGTTTAATTTAAAATCTTTTCAAACTGTTTTAGAATACATTAGGGGTGGCCAAACTTACTGACCCCTGAAACACCCTCCCTGCTAGGCAGAACCTCCAGTCCCACCACCCTGCCGCATGGCAGAAGCTCCAAGTTCCCCACTCCAGTCTGGAAGGCGGAGAATGGAGGAGGGGCATAGAGGGCTCCATAAGCCACACGTTAACTGTAAAAGAGCCGTGTGTGGCTCACAAGCCATAGTTTGGCCACCCCTGGAACAGCTAGTTCATCCAGTGAGGTGTTCTAATTAATCAGATTCTACTATATTTGCTTTCCTTTCCCCTTCTTAGAGAACTCAATAAATAATAGAAATGTTATCTTAGTGGACATGCTGTAACAAAGCCTATCTATCTACAAATTCATACTGTCACTAAGCTGTGTACTGTAATGCACCTGCAGGCTCATTGCTGGTGTTTGTCTTTTAATCTCCAGTAGGACATCCAGCCAAGAGGACTCCATGGTCTCTCCAGCACAGGAAAAGGAAATAATATACCAAGGCCAGAGGGGAAGGATGTAGCTCAGGAATCCCAGAGACGCAATGTGTGTAAGCAGAAGCAGAACAGAAGCAGCAGTTTGGGAGCTGGATTCAGGGAGAAGGGTGGGCAGCTTTGGGAGAAGGAACTAGAAGTTAAGAGACAGGCTGGAAAGCAGCCTGTTGCTGGCAAAGGGGCCAGTGGCTGCAGCAAGTGAATAATTAGCCAAGGCCTGTCAACAAGAGGGCCATGTGGACAAGTCTGACTGAGATGGACAGAATAACTGAATTCTGGTTGAGGGAATCTGCAAACCAGTGTGTGTGTGACTGCCTGCTTCCTGAAGGACGTAGTCCTGGCACTAGGCCTGCGGCGCCCCTGTACTGGACTCCCCTTGGGGCTGAGCGAGGAACTGTGTGTCCCTGAAAATAATTGTGCCTATGGTACTTGCAAAGTTTATAACTAAAGAAACCCTCTTTCCTTTTTGAGGTGTCAGTGTACTTGGGAACTCAGAGAGGGATAGAGCCAGAAGAGCCTAGCACGCGGAGAACCTCTCATGCTTGCCTCCACGGCAGGGGCTGCATCCAGCGTGGCGCCAGGCTCTGTCTTCATTGCTCAAAAGGTGTGTTTTGGGTTTTTTTGACAGCGCGATAACTAACCCGCACAGCCTTGCTGTGAGAGCGCCAAGTGAGGTCAACTCCGTGCCCCCTTCTGGGGCCGACCACCCCTGGGGTGAAACCGCAGCGCCTGCTCTCCGGTAGGGTTTCACGGTGGGCTTGTTAACGCGCGTCCATTACCCGAGAGCCACGGCACACCTTTCTGAGCAGTGGAGACAAAGCCTGGGCAAAGGGCCACAGGAACGGCCAGACTGGGTCCAACTCGCCCCGGATCCCGGCGTCCGAAGGGGCCAGCGCCAGACACCTCCGAGGAAATGAGCAGCTCAGGGCCGTTATCCAGGGGGCCGGTCCCTATTGCCCAGGACCAGCGTACGGCAGCGGGCGGTTAGGGACACCCGGGGTGGGGGGTAACCTCCCCGACCGGCCTGTTTCACACTCACTGACGGCTCTCGCCTCCTCTCATGCCTCTCTGGACCCCGCTGTCGCTGGGGCCCTCACAACATCCCCTGGCAAGGAGTTCCGCAGGTTGCTGGGTCCCAGCGCGAAACACGACGCCCCGTTGGGGTTAAGCCTGGCTCTCCTGTGTGGAATGGGGCGGGCCTGGGGGCGTGTCCAGTCACGGCGCCTCTCCCCCTCCCGCCCAGCTCCCGTGATCCTCTGCGCGCCGCCGCCCGGCCCACTGGCTGCACAAGATGGCGGCTGACAGTGAGGTGAGTCTCCCGCCCCCCGGCCCCCCCCCGCCGGCCCCCGCTCGCCCGCCCGCCCCCTCACCGCCTCTCCCGCTCTCTCCCCGCAGCCCGAGTCCGACGTGTTCGAGATCACGGACTTCACCACCGCCTCCGAGTGGGAAAGGTACCGGCCCGGCTCTGCGGCACGCCCCGGCCCCGGCCCCGGCCCCCGTCAGGTGCCGGCCCGCCCCGCGCCCGGGCAGCGCTGCAGGTTACGGGGGGCCGTCAGAGGGGCGCGGTGTCATGGCGGCGGCCCAGCGCTCGGGACAGGACCCCCCTCCCCGGGGAAAGCGCCATGGTCACCAGCGCCCAGGGTCCCGCGGCCCCACACACGCCCTGGCGCTTTCCCCACCCCTGCTGGCCCCGGAGGAGGGAGCTCCTTGGTGCGCTGGCAGAGGAAGCGGGCAGTTTTTACTGGCCTGGGAGACCTGCTCCGGGTCGGTCCTGTGGCAAAATAGCCTGTGGCTTCCTGGAGCCTCGTCCATCTGTGTTCCTCTCCCTCTGTCATCACGGGAGGAGAGCTAACGTGAGCCACAGTAGGGGTCTGTCTGCAAAACCAGCATAGCCACAGTTCTTCTGTTATCACTCCAGCCAAACACGCTGGCGGTGCTTAAATACACAGGGCAGTATTTCCTGTTGTGTGCAGTCCAGTGCAGAGAGGTGCTTGTCTGGCTAAAATACAGTGCTCGGATTTGCCTGGCCATATCTTTGACAGGGAAAAGTTTATCTTCTTTTGTAGTGTCAGAAAGCGAGTCTCTTTTTTTTTTTTCTTGTTTGCTTATTTAAAGTAGTAAGGTAGACAGTGCACAGAATGGATTTCTGCATGTGACACACACTCAGAAGTAGTTGCCTGGAGTGCTAGTTTGTCTGTCTGCAGAGAGAATGAGCACAGAAGAAAACAGACCCCTTCTAATTCGATAGGTGCTATCACAATCATAAGAAATAATCCAATTTGGAATATTGAAATGCCAATAAAATGTACATGAGGCCCAGTCCAACTCCCAGTGAGGTCAAAAAAAGTAGAATCAGACCCATCATCACTTTGAGTGTGTGAGAGAGTGAACTCCCTTAAAGTCAATATATCATTAACGGAAAGTACCAGAAAATAGATGGTAAAGAATAATCCTGCATTATCTACCTTTTATAGGCCTTTTCCATGGCTTGTTTTTACGATTGAAAGGGGGCTAAGCCATGATACAAAGTTTTATAGTCTATTTATGTGTTAAAATCTAAATTTGGTTTGCTATTTGCATAATCCATGGTTTGGAATTTTGTTGCTTGTTAGTTTAAAGTGAATATTTCTAATTGAATCCCAATATCTGAGAGTTTCTGGTGGTTACACTGAAGTTTCAAAGAATGAAGTCTCTCAAGGAGAAAAGTACACACCAGAATCTGTCTTCCCATTATTTGTAACACCTGGTATAAGTATGCATTTTCAGCTGTTGGAAATGCAGAACAACATTCTTGGCTAGTGTTGATTTATTGACTTTTACAATTGTTGGCTTGGTCATTTGGATTTCTGGTGTTTCTGAGCATAATAAAATCATCTGAGAAAAGGGTTCAGAACTGTGTATTGTGAAAAGTGTTACCTTGTTCTGAATTACAAAACATGAATTCGAATTCTGCTAAAACTCATCCAGAAAGTTCAGGCAACTTTCTAAACTAAGAGCAAGATTTGAGAGGTTTATCATTGTAACCAGAATCATAAACTAAATGTACAGCTTTATATCTGTAGGGTGCATTGTTTATTTTGTTAGTTACAATAAAATATTTGAGAGAGAGTGAGTGAGTTTCTGGTCATCTTTCTCTATTCCATATTGCCCTTTATTTGTTCAGATACTGGATGACTTAAGCAGCTCTGTATTGTACAGTAAATATTTTATTTTAAAATTAACTTTCCAAGTGTATAATTTCTGAGCTGTTCAGTGAGGCAGACAAAATCATACCATTTATAAATTACTTACTTTCTGCAGTACTATTTGGGTAGGTGTAGGTGTCCCTTCCTTCCCGCTGGATGGAATGTTTGTGCTGCATACTATGGATCAGATTGTGAACACTTCATTTACACTTGTGATCAGTGAAATGAAAATCTGAATGAAGTGTAACATCCCGTGAAATGGAACTAGTGAGAGTATCTACTCATGTGAGTAAATGCTCACCAGTGTAAATAAGAGGCTCACAATCTGGCACTCTGTAAGTAAAGTTTAGTATAAATGAAATACAGTGAAAAAAATAGTATAAAATCCTAAAATAAGTTAACTTTTTTTCTCTAGGGTTGTTTGTAATGAGTTGTACAGTGGGCATTTTTCAGGAATTTCAATGTATTGTACTGTCATTTTTAGGGAGATGAGTTCTAATGTAGACACCATTCAGGAAACACTAACAATTTTTCCACCCACTAGATTTATTTCAAAAGTTGAAGAAGTTTTGAATGACTGGAAACTTATTGGGATTTCTTCAGGCAAACCTCTAGAAAAGGTCAGTTTAATTACTTCTGAAATTCTCTTTTAGAATTGGAGATGGCAAGGTTTACCATATAGTGTGTATTCATATTTACACTTCAATTTACATTGTATTTGGCAGACTAAAGTTTAAGATTGCTTACAGTGAGAACAGTTTTCAGTGGGAATTTTACTTGCCAAAATGAATCTGTGGTCAAAATTACCTGTAAAGAGATGATTGGGAGGTATCTTTTTCCAAAGGAAATGTTATATTAGTAATGAGTAGATCTTTGTGTGCTCCACTGTTCTTTTTTCTGGATTCAAAATGGGAAGGGCATTATCCATGTTCCCATATGAGTTCTCAAGGATCTTTTTCCTCCACTCCATGCCACTCAACCTTTATGATGCACCTGATAAAGGTCTCTCAGGACTCCTTCAGAGCTCCTCAACACTTGTCAGAATTTCATTACAGATGATGCAGTTGTGACTGAGGCACTCCCTTCCCTCAAACTCTATTTAAAAAAAAAAAAAGCTCCATCCTTTTCTGAGCCCAGAAAACCCAGATAGAAAGTACAGATATAGGGACTACAGATATCTATATACTATAGATATCCTGCATAGCAATGCAGAGAAATTCTGTACTGGGTGGGCTGGCTGCTACATTTTGAAAGGAGTATTATGAAACTAAATTTGGTGGTCAGGGGACAATTTTCACGGTTAAAACTTGGTTATATAATCAACTACTTTCAATCTTAATTATTAATGTATTCATACACCTTAAGTCTGGAACTTGTCTCTTCAGTTGTCTAATCCAATAGTCTGTTGATAGGAGCCATGTAACAAATAAGAGGATGGTGCAAATTAAGGAATTATTGTAGAAAAGTTGAATTGTTGTTAATCATGCATATATAGTATTACATAGTGATACTTAGTGTCATGCAGATACATTATATTTTAAACAATGGTCTGACCACAGTTTCTTCATCTGAAACTTGATTGATGTTTTGTTTTTCATACATAGAACTATTTACTGTTCTCTGAAGGATAGAATTGTGTAATTACTTAGAAACAAGGTGAGATTCAAGATGAGTATTAGAAACAGAAAAGTATTTCATACCAAATACTGGAACCAAGCAGTATACAATAGATGTAATCTCCTAAAGGAGCTGTCTTATCTTTCAGCAAAGCACTGGTGAATACTCTTAAATCAGTGATTTTGTAGGGGAGATGTACAAATGCTTTAGGATTGCCAGATAATTGCAAAAGTGGTTTATTTAGAATAATCAACCTTTGAAATGAACAGACTTGATCATAGCAAGATTTATTTTAGTATTTTGTTAACTTTGTAAAATGTTTTGGGACACCTTTTTTATTAATATATATAAAGTATGATACTATGTAAATTACATATTTATTGAGACAATAAATTGTACCAGAAAGATTAATTCTGCAGGTAATACTTGCTATATACTTTATATAATATAAAGGTTGATAAACCTTGATAAAGGTTAACGTAAAATTCCATGACCAAATAATACCTTGCCTCTTTTCCAATATGCAGGGTATATATACCACTGGAACATGGGAGGAGAAATCAGATAAAATTTCATTTGCTGACTTTAGGTTTTCCATTACTCATCATTATCTTGTGCAAGAAGCCAGTGACAAAGATGGAAAAGAGGAGTTGGTAGAAGGTAAATGATTGTTCTTTTACATATGGTAAATATGTGTAGGGTAGATGACATTCAGAAATTACTCTTCATTGTATCATGATGCTAGTGTGAAATTTGCAGCACATTAATTTGACTTGTCTAGAAACTTCAAAGATCTGCAGATTATGCGCTCAAACCATACATAGCATGTCTGTTTAAAGTAATTTGAAAATGGTAGCTTCCATGTAATTTATAAATCTAAAGGTCCTAAAATTCAGCTGTCTGGCTGTTATAATGGTATAAATGACAAACATAGCAAGTGTTTAACCTGTATGAACTTTTTTGATAGTTTTTAAGATCTTTAATTAACATCTGGTAATCTGTAGATACTCCTTCTTGTGTATGTGGTTATATCATAGCTAAACAAAACAGATCAATTTTAAATGGACATTGTCAGGCTTGGCAAGGTTCTTTTTTTATTGTACCCGAATTACTTTGTCTCTTTAAATGTCCTCCTGATTCTGGGGAGAATATATCTCCCCCTATAAATTATGCACAGATTAAAAAGTGAAATGCAAAAAATCAAATAGCTTTTCTGAGCAAGAAGCATCCAGTAAATTGATGGCTCTGTATTTTTTACATTTGCTTCCTGGGAGGTGAATGTTGCACCTTTTCACAACTAACAGGAGTCTTATTAACTTAATACCTTAAATGTTTAAAAAAAAAAAGTCAGAAAAGACCTACGTCTCAACGTGCATGCATATGTGCATGAAATAAAAGAAATCTAGGAAACCATTAATTATAACTGGCTCCTGACCACGACACTATATAAATAGTCTTATTCACAATAACAACATCTCTTTGATACGATACTTTGCACTTACATTTCTTTTATCAGAGGATTGCAAAATATTTCACAAATTTTGAGTCTTTAAATATTCCATAATGTAGTTTTTACCCTCATATTACAAAAGGATAAACTTTGGCACAGGGAGGTTAATGGCCTGAGCTCCCATTGATTTCTGCTGAAGTTGGGGTTGCTTATACCTGTGAAAATCAGCTCCTAAACTACTTTCTGAAAGTGCACAGTGGGAGAGTTGAGGGTTAGAGTTTTGAAAACCTACTTTCCCAATCCTCTGTTCAACCTCTAGTTAACTTAAGTAAAAAATCATATTTTGTGGTCTTCAGTCTCTTTCATATGTTGAAAACTGCTTTCAAGAACAGTTTTACTAAAACTTTTCAGTGTTTGGAACAGTGTGAATCACACTCTTGCTAATATCTCTGGGAGGACACCTGAATCTTATGTCTGGTTGGCTCTTTTAAAATCTAATGTAAATACTGCTGTTAGCATTTTACAATAGGCAAACATTATATCAGTGATGAAAAAACATATTGTAGCTTAGCAAACCTACAAAAGCTTTATAATGGTATGTTTTGTTCACTATAACATTTACTTTCTTTGGCCCATTAACAAATACTGCAGCAGAATTTAAAGCTGACAAATCTGCATTATTTAATTATTTTATCATGAAAAGGATGTGAATGTATATAATTGAAGTGTTTCCAACTACACTGTCATCTAAAGGTTTCTCGTATCTATGCAAAGCTTAATCAGAAAGCAGTAAACCTAACTCCTTCCCATTCACCCACCACCTCTAAAACATGCATCAGACTTTGAAACTATCAAGAATAAGTAAATTTCTTGCTTCATCATATTAAGCAACGTCTCAAAGCCCCTGAGGACTCTTCTTCTTTTTTAGAAATGCAGATGGTAGCCAGTACATGCTTGCATTATTTGATTGGTAAAGTCCTTACATAGACAGTCCCTGTCCCAGAACTCTTTCTGGTATCTATTGATAAATCTTGAATGATGTTTAGGAATTACCACAGTAGGAGCATCTACTATTATTGTGATTTTTTAACGATGTGCTTCAACACTTTTACAGATTAAGGCAATACATACATTTTCCAAAATATTTGATAGCTATCCCTTCCCAGTGGAAGAAAGAATGGATTTGTTTTTTAAGGAAGTCACTTTAAATAAAAGATATATCCGTGCTAGTGAAACGTGCTAGACTGACAGCTGTGAAGGTTGACATGAGGTATGATGTGGAGTTGTCAAGTGGTGCAGTTACCACCGAAACAGGGATAAACAGTGACAGCATCATCACAGTAAAATGATCACTTTGAAATATTTGGATTAGTTTATTTTAATGACCCTCTTTCTACTTCAAGACATAAAATTGGATTTCTCTGTGACCTCAAAGCATCACAATGACAATCTCAAGGGTAATAATCCAATAATAATTTGTGACAGCGCTGGTGACATTTCTAGTTATCATTATCACCATCTTGTTCATCATCATTCATGATCTCTGTTGCGGGTGCGTGGGTTACCAGAGTCTTTGTTATCTTGGCATGTACACAGTACTGTGCAAGGAAGATCGTTCTGACTACAAACACAGTTGATGGTGCAGTGACAGCTACTGGTACAGGCACAAATAAGGTCAGATGCTGTTGAGTCCTTGAAGAATATAGGAAGTAGTTCATCATCTCCATTTTTTTGTCCATGCTGCAATAGCAATTCAATATCTGTTTTACCTGTCTGCGAAGACATCTAAATCTTTGTTTGCCAAGATACTCTTTTGACATGCTCCTCAAAACTGTCTTCACATGGGAGGAGTTTGGCCAGTGATGACTAGATTGAGGTGCAAGCAATTCAGGTCTCTGTGGATCTCCTTTTCTGTCTCACTGTGGTCATACAGCACTGATACTACTGATCAGCACTGATACTACCTTCCTTGCTTCAGAAATTGTGGCTTGTCAATCACACTCTGCAAATTTTTCAAGGTCTCAGAAGTGGTAAGCCCCCTTTGTTTTTACAACTCTAAACAGAGATTCTTCCCCTCCATGCCCTGTCCCTCGCAAATACCAAGTTGATATGACATTGTCGTCCGTCGTCCCGTCGTCGTCGTCTCCTCCCCTCCCCCCCCCCCGTTAATGTGTGTACAGCATGAAGTATGTTGCAAAAGTCAGGCATGAGTGTCATAAAATTGCATGCAATGCTTCTCAGTTGTGCTGGTAATGGGGCCTATATTCAGCTCTCATGATATCTATGTTCCATTTTTAGAAAGTAGTAAACAGCAAGGATCAAAACATCTATATTGGGTGACCTAATTACTATAGTTCTTTTAACACCAAGAAACCCAAAAGCCATATTGGCACATACAGCATGCAGGAGCATCTTTGTACCTGCTTCCTCTTGAGTACTCTACAAGTCCTTGGGCTTCCTCAGCCCTTTGATTGATGATGGGTTTGCTACTTCTACCACTGGAAAAACCACCAGCAAGGAGTGTTTGTGTTGGCTGTGCCCCGATTTCCTTCCTCCCCCTTCCAGAGTGGGAGCATGTGGTGATTTCTTGTTTGAGGTGGTCCTTTCTGGAGTGTATGAACTGCAGGAGATAGTTCCTCATTTTTTCCTGAAGTCCTTGTGTAGCATGTTGTCTCATTACATCAATCTGTAAGATACTAATGCTTCTTTGTCCTATGACTGCAGAGATATTAATTGCCCACTTCATTTTGAAGTTCAACATGTGGGTAACTCCTCATGCTTAACAATTTGTTCCACCTTGTATTTAGCAGTGACAGTCTGATTACCTTTCTCTGACCTGAAGATGAGCCATATGGAGTTCAAAAGCTTATTTCTTTTGCCAATAGGAATTGGTCCCATAAAAGATGTTATCTCACTCTTATTGTCTCTCTCGTATCCTGGGACCAGCACATCTACACCATTGCATACAGTCTTCTACCAGGCAAACTAGATGCTACATTGTATGTACAAGAGCTTACAAATGGAGAAGCCTTACTTTTAGGAGTTCACCTACATTTATATCTAGCCATTATGCAGCACAAATTATGAGCATGCCATCTGCTGCTGCTGGTGCACAACCCTCAGCGTGAGACTGATCTGGTCAGAAAATTTCAGTTGAAAATATAGAAAACTATAATCACTTGTGAGATACTTTGGCAATTAAACTATTTCATATCAGTATATTGTAAAATGTTGATATTTGCCAAATGCTAAACAGCTTCACCATTTCTGGAAAAAAAAAATTGCCCATGCAAATCTAATACAGAATTACCTTTTAATACATTGTTTATTTGGTAGTTCTGACCAATAAACACCATATTAAAGTGTTGAAATTAACATAATTAGTAAATCCCACCATCATAGTAATGTTAGTGTTTTTGGAACTGCAAAAAATGACACTTTCACACTTTGGGTACCACTGTTTCACCTGGCATACAGGGTTTATGACACCACTTGACAGCTGTACATCATACTTCATCTAAACATCAAATGATAAATCAAATGATTATATGATGTGAGTGTTTGCAGGGTGGCTATATTAAATTCCAAAAATATCACTCCTTTTGGAGAGCTGCCTCACACCTACAAGGAATGAATACCACTGACTAGTAATGGTACAGAGTTGAATGTGATGAGTTGAGTATTTTTTTTAGTTGAAAATTATTTGATTGGTCATTTTCAAGGGTAATAGCACCTAAATTCTTTGGTGATTACTGCTGTTTTATTTAAAATAGATTGATTAATGGTGCCCAAATTATTGCTTGCCTTCAGAAACTTAAAGTTCTGCTGTTCTGTTTCCTTTTATGTCTTTCCTTTGGTTCTTAAAGGAACAAATTTTATTAAATAAACCTTAAAAACCTAACATTCCTCTCCAGTCTTGGACACCAAAAAGGCAATAAATAGACTTTGTTCAAGTATCTCTTTTTTTACCTGAAGGTAGCATTGTAGCATGGACAACTGTCTGCAGGCAGTCCTGTGGCTGTCAGTGATGGATCCCAGAAAGATAGTGGTTATTATATAGGGCCTTGAGGAGAGAGGAAAAATATGAAAGCAGTAAAAACAGGAAGGCAAACTGTAGGGCCTTAATAGGGTAATGAACTTTTTGTGGTGCATGGTGAACATTGAGTTCTGTTTATTACTGTACTAGGAACTAAATCTACAGTGTGAATAAACATGGATGTAAAATTGAGTTTAACAGGAACGTTTTCTGTTCCAAAGAGTCTGTTCTAATATAATGAACCTCACCAAAGACTTATTAAAAGAAGCCAGTTAGAGGACATTTTCTCTTTACCTTTCACGCTTAACAGATTTCTGTTTGACACAATGAAAATATGCTGACACTCATCTTGATCAAATTGTTTCACAGATGCTCTTCCATTATCTATGCAAGACTTGCTGTGCATGAACAATGATTTTCCTCCTAGAGCCCATTGTCTAGTGAGATGGTATGTATACATTCTTCATTCTGTTTTCTTCTATATTACAAGTAACATTTGGATATATTTTATAATTTGATTTTCAGTGGTCAGAATGGGCATTTGTTTGACATTCTTTGTGTCAACATTTAAACCTTACAAAAATAAGCATCACTAAGTATTTGGATTTGGAACATTTAGCTAATTATTTCAATTAAAACTAAAGTAAAAAGTTTTCAGAGTTTAAAATAATCAAATGACACTTAATGGAATGTGTCCTAAAATTTAAGAGAGGATTAAATGCATTTCAGACTGAATATTAGTATCAAATATTAATTTCTTTTGTATCAGAGCAAGACTTTTATGTTCAATAAAATTTTTAAGGTGTATTTTTGTCATTCATAACTTTGATATGTTTTTATTAAAGTTAAATAGACACTGTGTTTCTTTCAGTTTCTTCATTCCCTTCAGCAGTGAAGCAGAATTAGTGCTGTCACAGGTCTTTCTGGTCAGAGTATGATGTTACAAACTCAGGATTATGTCTTGGCTGCAGACGTGGGTGGAAGGAGAATTTCATTATTTAATTCGTGATCACTTAGAGAATAGAAATGGAAATAGAGAAAGTTATTGTCAAATTAAATTGCTCTTTGCATAAATGTTGGTTTCATTTACCTTTTCTTGTATATCTTCTCCGTAACAATTATAGTTAAGAAACTAAGAAAATAATATATTTTGGCCTCATGCAAGCTTTTATGCTTCAGCCTAGGAATACATGATCTCAGTGATTTCTGCCAGAGTGAATAATACATATTGTCTTTTTTTTTTTTTTTTGCTGGCTGTATTTCAGATTGAGTACATCACTGCACGTGTTGCAGGGGACTGTACTTATCAGTTGTCTCTAATGTACCTTTTATTTATAATGTAAATAATAACATAATATATAATATACTATGGTACATTAATTATAAAAGTGGTTATAAAAAGAATAGTAAGTTTTAGTATGGGTCTTTTAAAAATATTTAAAAATCAACTGAAAATCCAAAATGCGGTTTAAGTTTGGCTTTTTTTCAGGCTTCTTAAATACTGCGAATAGTCCATCCAAAACTTTTTATTTTAATTGCAAACACAAAAGAGAAAAAGAACATTTCTAAAGGCACAGGGTCAGACTGAAATTGCATAGTCTATCAGGCTTGGCTGATTATTCATGAAACATACCTTATGGCCTCCATTATGTAATCTTTGATAATACGTAGGGCAGTTATTTATACATGCTATTTTATTTGCGTGCTAAAGCAAACAAGCCATCTTCAGGACTTGTAGTTGCACCAAATGGTTTTAAGTAGGGTATAGCCCCACAGAGTGCATTGTATTTGTCAAATCTTGGTCTGACAAAGGTATAGATGAAAACTGTAGAAAAATCTGCATCTAGAATAAAGGTCACAAGTTCCCAATCACTTGGAAGTAAAAACAATAGTCCTGACCACAGTTGCTACCTGTTCATCTAAAAGCAGTAGAATATTTTAAGATTGTATATTGCAAAGGCTTCATATCCTTGCTTTCCCTCAATCTGGCATGAACCTCAGACAACTAGTTGTCATCCATGCCCCAGTCCCAACCAGGCACTGATGTAACACCCTAGCTGTGTCATCTGAACAGATGATATGAAGACAAACGTAGGTATAATTGGAATACTGAGGACGCTGTATCACATGGCTCCTCATTCACTGATGCATCACGGGTTTTGGGACCCCAGCAGAGTAATGGCAAAAGCTATCTACAGTCTCTGTTGTGTTGGAGTCTGGAGCTAGTCAGGTGATTGTGGCTACTCCTGGAGTGGGTGGTACATTCTGCCTGTGAGAGGCATTGATTTAGTACCTCCTTCTGGAAACCTCAACTGGCATGGCTGCAGGCAAAACATGATTACGTTCAATAATTTTTTTTAAAACTGCCCTAATAGGAAGAAATTATCATTTGTTTGCATGTATTTCTAAGTTTAAATATGAGAAGAACAAACATTTGTAGGGTTTTTTAATCGAATACTACTACTTGTATTCTGGCTGCTACAGTAGGTCTCTTGTTCACTTATGTCTGTTAAATAAATTATTGCAGGATCTTAAATTCAGCATTTCTTTTGAGTCTGTATGTTCTGCCAGCGTATATTGGGTTCCTCAGCTGTGTCCAGCGTTTGGAGCCCTCTGCTTGAAAATGCAGTAAGGCTACTTGCTCCAGCTCCTTCAAAAAACCCAATTATTTTGACATCTCAAACCTTGATTTAAGTCCCTAGAATCTCCAGGGTTTTTGTGTATATGATTGTTTATGTGGAGCTTATTAGTACAATTTTATCAAATAACTTCTTTAGGAACATTTTCTCATTTTGCCACTACATTTCCAAAACAGCTTTCTCAAATTTGTCAGTCTTGAGACTGTTTGTTTTCAAATTTGGATCTGTGATTACAGTGTGGACTCTGTTGAAATTTATGTTGACTTGTAAACAGACAGTAGGCTGTGCCCTGGCATTCCTACTGCAGTGCTTGCTTGATGTTAGGGCTCTTGCTAGGCATCAGAGGATATGTCTACACTGCAGTTAAACATCCATAGCTGGCCAGTGTCGGCTGACTCAGGCTCATAGGGCATGGGCTATGGGGCTGTTTAATTGTGATGTAGGTGTTCGGACTCGGGCTGGAGCTATTAGCTTTTTGTGTATAAATATCAATCTTTCTTTCTCTCGAAGGTAGCGTGCTATTCATAGCTATGTGAATCCTCACATTACCCCTCATGCCTGAACCCAATTGACTATCTGTATTTGGTAATTAGAAGGTTGACAAAGTTCATTTTTTTACCTTTAGGAGACTGTCAGTGGGGTGGGGTGGATACCAATTGTTGTGGTGGCTTCTCTTTCCACTAGAAATTGGATCGAGATTACAAACCCATTTCCTGTTTGATGTTTAATGGTTGTAAAATTGTTACAACCAGAATAGAAGCACTGATGCATAGATGAAAGGCCCATTATTTCACTACTGGGTTCCCTGAGACCTCAGTACCCAGCCTATTGTATTTGTAAAATTTTTTATATTTTTTCTTATACTTCTAAGATTACTATGAACAATAGTTTTTACAGAAACCTTATGCCAAACCTCCAACATTGTAACAAACTTCTGTGTTTTATGATAAACTGCACTTTCAGGAGACTTTTCGTATTTATGACCGTTAATTATCAAAAAGATAAGTTTGCCTCGTGCTTTCATAGAAGACTCTTTAGTGTGAATAGTGATGTGGAAATTAATTATTTTGACTACATTTATACAGGGGCTTCCTGCCACATAGCTATGATTTTGCATCACATTATAAATTGTCATGAGAATTGTTTTCATCATATATTAAATATGATTAGACACGTCATATGAAGTCTTATATACACTGATTATATTACAATTTTATATTAAATCTTTGCAATGACAGCACATCAGCTTTTCAGTGTTTCTACTCCAGATATGTCTCTGCAGTATTCAGTGTGGTTTAAAAAAAAATCTTGTGTTTTAGCCTTGTGGTCACTCCTAATAAACCATGTGGCAAGTGAAAAAATTCTTGAGTTAGATAAGTCATTGTAGAAGTTCTGATGTAACTCTAGATTGTAATTTTTGAAATAGTCTTTGCCTGGGAATTCTTATGTTTTGACAATCAAAGAGATGACTGCCTCTACTCTTTACGAACTAACCTAAAAAGTGATCAACCTCACTGAAATGTTTAAAGAAGGAAACTATTAATTTTAAATTGCTTGTCAGTGCTAGTCCATGCTAAATAATTGCCATTATATTACCGCCACAGTGAGCACTAGTTAAGTAAATTGGTGACAGCTGTACTCCAGCCTACTTAGGACTGACTTAAGAATATGCAGTTATTTGTCACATGTAATTTACTACAAATGTTATCTTTTTTTAGGTATGGTTTAAGGGAATTTTTGATTATAGCTCCAGCAGCAAATCATGATGCAGTTCTTAGTGAATCCAAATGTAACCTTCTTCTGAGTTCAATTTCAATTGCATTGGGGAACACTGGCTGGTAAGTGAAGTGCTAAAAAGATTACATGTCCAGATACTACTTTTATTATAACTTGGAAGATGATTTTTGGTAAGGAAAAACATTAGATTGATAGCAACAGCATATACTGTAGACTTAGTCTGATACTGCCATAGAAAGAAATATAAAAAAAATTCTCTCTCCCAATGGAAACTTGGCCTAACCTTAATAGTACAGGACTCTTTCAAAGATAATTAACATTTTAATGCACTGAAACCATATGTATGACTTTGGTTCAGTAGGCTTTTTCAAACTGGGAAAAAATATCAAAAACCATAAAAGTAACTACATGATTTTCATAGAAATGAACTAAATGATTTCCTAGAAATGTAGGGCTTGAAGAAAATTTGAAAGGTCATCTAGTCCAGCCAAGACCTCCCCCCCCAAAACAACAACAACAAACAAACAAAAAACAACTTGTCCAGCCGCCCAACCTCTTCTTAAAAACTTTCAATTCTAGGGATTCCAGAACCTCCCTGGATAATCTGTTCATTACTTAACTATCCTTATAGTTAAAAACTTTTTCTTAATACCTCCCTTGCTGCAGATTAAGTGCTTGTCCTTTGTTCAGTGCACACAGAGAACAATTGATCACTGTCCTCTTTATAACAGCCTTTAACATATTTGAAGACTGTTATCAAGTCATCCGTTTGTTGTCTGTCTTCAAGACTAAACATACCACATTTTTTGTCTTTCCTCATAGGTCACGTTTTCTAAACCTCTTATTTTTCTGGCTGTCCTCTGTGCTCTCTCCAGTTTATCCACATCTTTCTTAATATGTGGCACGCAAAACTGGACACAATATTTCAGCTGTGAGCTTACTAGTACTGAGTTCAGTGGGACAGTTACATCCCATGTCCTCAGTACGGCACTCCTGTTAATACACCCCAGATTGATATTTGCCATTTTTGTAACTACATCACATTGATCGTTCATATTCAATTTATGATTCAATATAACCTTCAGATCTTCTTCGGCAGTACTACTGCCTACCCATTTATTTCCCTTTTTATATTTGTGCATTTTATTTTTCCTTCCAAAGTGTAATACTTTTTTGAATTTTATCTTGTTTGTTTTCAGACCAATTCTCCAATTTCTCAAGGTCATTTTGAATTCTAATCCTGTCCTCCAAATTACTTGCAACCCATCCCAGCCTCATGTCATCTGCAGATTTTATAAGTATACTCTCCACTCTATTATCCAAGTCATTAATGAAATTGTTGAGAAAATTTATAAAATTTTCTCAGTATTTAATATAAACTTCATAAAAATATAGTTTATAAAATTATAAATTAGTTTGTCCATAAATCTGATGGCATAAAGCCATAAAGTTCGTGAAAATATTCTTACTCTTTATTAAATCTCTTAAGACCAGAAGTTAAGACAAAATGCTTGGTAAAACATTACTTATGACATTGCAGATTTGATGACATTACTACAATTTGATGTACATTCCACTTAGCTCTGTTAGTGAAAGTTGCAGTTAATGACTTCTATTATTTAACTTAACCATTTTTCATTAAAACCCAAGTACCAGTATATGGTGGTGGTTTTCTTTATATCTCTGTGTAGAAGTGTCTGAAATTGCTTTGAAATACATACTATTAAATAGTTCTGAGGATATTAGAACAGTGAACATTTTGTAATCTACTGCTTCAATATTTTGCAGTCAGGTACCATTGTTTGTGCAAATACATCATAAATGGCGAAGAATGTATGTTGGAGAATGTCAGGGCCCTGGAGTTCGAACTGACTTTGAAATGGTTCATCTTCGTAAAGTGCCAAATCAGTATACTCATTTATCAGGTCTATTGGACATCTTCAAATCCAAGATAGTGAGTATGTGTATACACTAGAAATCATGCTTTTTAACCAAGTGAAACGTAGGGTATTTCCTTTCAGATCAGCAATTTAAAAAAATCTCTAGATTCAAATCATTAAAGGGGAAGAAAAAGGGTCTCTGCTTTACATCAACATTGTCTGCCTATTTTTTCTTTTAGTTTAAAGACTTTACTAGCTTTTTTAAAAATAAAAAAGTGATACTAAATTGCTGATGTGAGTACTGTTTTGAATAATTTTTCATTCTTTACTTTTTAATACTGTGCCAATTCTGTAGTCTTCTGAGTGACACAAAACAACTCTGTGGAGTTTAAATGAAGTGGGTGTGGAGCAGGGCGAAGAAAAAATAAGCATTTGACTTTTTATTGTGGTAGTCTGATCTTCCTGCTCCCATGTGTCTTGCAATGAAGAGCAGAATACCACAATTGAAATTCAGCTAGTCCTGAGAAGATTTTCCTTTTGCAGAAGGATAAAGCTGCTGAAGTTGACAGTGCTGGTTGTAATGAAAATCAGGAATCTTATCAAAATGTTTAAAGCTTTTTTCCATAATGGAAACTGTCAGTTTTTGGAGAAAAGTCAGTTGGGCTCCAGTTCAGCGAGGTGCTTAAATATATGCCTAACTTTCAGCATGTGAAAAGTCTTTTTCATTTCAATTGGACAGTGTAGGCAGTTATTTTAAGGTACTTGCAACATTATGAACAAAGAACCCATATTTCCCATGCTTATTCTCAGCTCAGAGAAATTCATTAGTAATTTTTTTAAGACTGCTAAGCACCTCTCAGATATATGGTCCCTGCCTTCAAGAAATTACACTCTACATTTGACACTTATTAATGGGGGAAAATGGAGATGAAGGGAACCATGACAAGTATAAGGTCACAGGATTACCATAGTAACCGAGATACACATCTTGATGGGATTTTTTTGTACCTTTCTCCCATTACTCCTCATAGTGAGATATTGAGAGCATGTTTCTATTAGAAATGTTCCTTGAATTTATTTGAAAAGTATGATAGAAATCTCTTTGATTTTTTTGACTTTGGTCTTTGACTTTCTTTGCACTTGGATACACCAGTTCATCAGGGACTGGACTGAGACCAGTTCATTTCACATAGGACATCAAGCACCAGTCAGACAGTAATGATTTTCATCATTATCTTTCTGTGTTGAATTTGATCTCTTGCCAAAAGATGAAGGGTAATGTATCCCATTATCGTCCTTCTAGTTTAGTCCCATTTTTGTGGGAATTTGAAATAATTTTCTACTTATTTGTGCAACCACATGATTAATGTTAGCTGTCCTAGAACCAAATTCTTCTGGCATTATTCAGGCAATGAGTCTCACTGAAGTCAATAGGATTGCTGATCTGAGTATGAGAAACATGATTTGGCTCATGTTCTAAAAGTAATCTAATTTGATTCATTTGAATTTGTGTATTGATACTATCTACCCTATTTTTATATTGTACAATATTTTTTATATATTGTAGGGAAAACTTGTGTTTAAAATTAGGCCAATTATTTTTTTAAAGCCAGGTGATTGAAGTAGACGATGATAAATAACCTCTTAGGGTTGAAACTTGAGAAGAGATTGTACTGAAACAACATCTCACGTAACATTGAAAGCCCATTCTTCACTCTTTGTTTTTAAAAAAACCTCAGTATTTTATTTTCAAATAAATGAAGTGTTGAGTATTATTGCAACTCTAGTTAACTTATTTTAATTTATTTGTAGTGTTTCTTTACGTTTATTTGTTTAGGGATGTCCTTTAACTCCATTGCCTCCAGTAAGCATAGCTATTCGGTTAACATACGTTCTTCAAGACTGGCAACAATATTTCTGGCCTCAGCAACCACCAGGTAGGAGATTAATGTGAATAGTGTCTTCAGGGCAATTTTAAATTGTTTTATGGAAAACAACTAATATAAAGAAAATTTGTTTGATGTGTATGTTGCTAGAGGAATTAATACTTGTATGTGGCTAAATAGAATTTGCAAAACAATAGTAGCTGTTTACTTAAAAAGATATGAATATCTGTGGGTTTGAGAACAATTTTCTGACAATGTTTAAATAATCTAGTCAGTTCAGCTGTTGTCCCACCCCAACTCAGCGGAGACCTATACACCAGTGGGGGGGAGAGGTACTCCCCAGCTTCAGCCCCTGCCTCCCTCCCTTGCTCTGCATAGCACATCAGGAGTCTCTCCTGCCTCCCCCCAGCAGCAGCCCATCCTGCCTCCCTGTCATTGCGATCCTAGAGTCAGGGAGAGCAGGATTTTCCCTCTGAGTTCTCCCACAGACTCTTCTCCTCACAGACCCAGGAGAATGATCCACCCTCTCCCCTGTAGTCCTCACAAGTTTGCTGCCAGGAGCTGCATGCTCAGCTGGGCAGTAGGTGTGTGAGCTCTCCATGCTGAGCAATTTCAAAATTTCCTGGGGCTTTGAAGGGGGGGGGAGGGCATGCCTGTGTAGCTGGAATGCAGGGCAGTGCAGTGGAGTTTAAACCAGTGAGCAGAGCGGTCAGGGTGGGCATTATGGGATAGCTCCTGGATCCTAGTTATGGCACACAGCGTCTACACTGATGCTTTGTTGCTCTTACTTTGCTGCAAAAAGCTCTACTCCTCTCATTGAGGTGGTTTTACCTTATCACCAAAGCAGGGCAGTTTCGTTAGTGGGGGGGAGCTTGCAGTGTGTACACCACCACTGTTTTGTTTACAAAATTCTGTAGTATAGACCAGCCCCAAGTGATCACTTTTCTCCCACTTTATTTGCTCTCCTGATGTCTTGCCTGGTGTGCATATGTTCTTCTCATTGTCTTTGCTTACACTTCAATTTACACTGGAGACACATTCAAGCAGGTGTAACTGCATTCCTTTGTCTGGAAAAAAAATTGTTTTTAACGATTCACCCTGACATGCCTGTTTTAAACATATTTTAGACATAATTCCAGCACAGCTGTATAATCCTTTGTAGGTTCATTGTACATACATCATGAAAGAATATTTATGCAAGTCCCACTTGCCTATTTGACCGTCCGTGCTCAAACATTGTCAGATAGTCCAGCAAGAATTCTCAGATGTAGGCGATGGCCTATCTTTTTGATTAAATCATGGTGCCATTCTTTTATTTTTCAGAACTTCATTTCATTGTTTTGCATTTTGAGTTAAATACTCCAGTTAAGTAACTTGTTTTTTGTAATTAGGCATAAATATCTATCTAAGGCTAAGCCTATTAGAGACCATAAAATCTTATTCTTTCTTTGAAACTGTTGTTACTTTTCTAATAAATTAATGCTTTAAAATATTTGACCATTCTTGATAATATTTGACCAGTCAGTTATTGTTGGACTGGTCAAATGCCCAACACTTCTTCCTGGCTACTTCAGGAGACCTTTCTAGTTTAGTAGGGATCATATATTTGACATGTTTTGCATTTATAGTGTCTATAGCAGGTGAGTGACCCAAGACGTCAGTAAGACATACATCATTAAATAAAAACTGTGTGCTGGTAACATTTATCTTTTAACTTGGTTTGCATCTGTATTTAGATTGAGAAATCATGTAAGTTGATTTGTTGTTCTAATGAAGAAAAAATCACTTAAAATGTAAATAATAAAAGTAACTTTTCCTCCTCTTTAATTACCTTAAAACAGTGGCTCTCATCCTTTCCAGACTACGGTATCTCTTTCAGGAGTCTGATTTGTCTTGTGTACCCCCAAGTTTCACTTCACTTAAAAAAATGCTTATAAAATCAGACCTAAAAATACAAAGTGTCAGAGCACACTATTACTGAAAAATTAATTCCTTTCTCATTTTTTACCATATAATTATAAAATAAATCAATTGGAATATAAATATTATACTTAATAGTATATACAGAGTAGTATAAACAAATTGTATTAATTTTTTGTTTGTACTGACTTCCCTAGTGACTTTTATGTAGCCTGTTGTAAAACTAGGCAAATATCTAGATGAGTTGATGTACCCCCTGGAAGACCTCTGCACACCTCCACAGGTACATGTACCCCTGGTTCAGAACCACTGCCTTAAAATAACTTTTAGCACTTGGAGTATATTGTTTGCCAAGACAAGGTGTTGGTTGTTAGTAATGTATATCTTATGATATTGTGTAAATTGTAATCACATGTTCCAACAGAAAGATCATATCCTTGTGAGCTTTATGTTTAGTAGGCAGTGTGCTATTTATTGCTCTAGCAAACTCTCACCATATTTATATTATGGAAAATGTATTGTTCTGTCTTCAGATATAGATGCACTAGTTGGAGGAGAAGTTGGAGGCCTGGAATTTGGGAAGTTACCATTTGGTGCCTGTGAAGATCCCATTAGGTGAGATGAAGTGTGCAGAAAATTATGCATATTATAAAATAGTGTAAATGGTTTTGAAAAAAAATCAAAACTACTATAAATTAACTTAATGTAGAATTTTGTTTTCCAGTGATATATCTGTGTGCCACTGCATATTGCTAACAGAAAGCTTCACAGTTTTAAGTATTGCATAGGAGCTAAGAGCTCTGTGTATTGAGAGATTGTTTTATGAAGATTGAAAAACCCTAGCATTGTTACAGTAGTGCAAAAACCTATATTTTAGTTTCCAATCTCATGACAGATGCTTTTTGATACATAAGTACTTGATGTACTTGATGCAACATAATAGATTATAATTTTTGTCAGCTTTGTATTTATCACTCAAGCCATAATGCTAAAACATACCATAGATAAAGATGTTGTGCCCATATGCAAAGTGTCAGACTTAGAACTCTTATTAAAAAAAAAAAAAAAAAAAAAGTTGAGCACACTGTCTTCAAAAGTAACCTGACTTTGTCAAAGAACAAAGGCATTTGTAGAAGGTGAGTTTCCTTGATCCATAAATACATGATATAAATGGCTTGGCATGTATGGTTACATTAAATGCCTGTATGATATTTTTGAGATCCAAGTTCTTTTTTTTTCTTTCTTTCTTTTTCTTTTTAATTCACCCAGTCTAAATAGAATTTATCTTGTAGCATTTTTAATGTCCTAGGTATGCCAAAGCAGTTTGCAAACCAGTAATGCCAAAGAGTGTAGCAACTGTGCAACTATTAAGGTAGCCATTGTGTGTTCTGTGATAACCAGGATTAGTTTAAACAGTGCTGTCAAACTTATACCCATAGTGGCCCTGTAAGGTAAGTGCCTCCACTTTGCCAGGGACTAGTTGAAATTATGCTTGTTTTCCAGAGCCACGAGATGTAGAGTATGTGGAGTTCTGTGGTGGTAATTTGAATTCTCTTGGGAGATCTCCACGTTTTTTCCTGCTTAGGGCATATTGTAGGTTCTCCCCTCTTGTTGAAGAGGAAAATGTCCATCCACTGTTCTAATTTTCTCCACCAACATATGGACCTGTTCTGAGCCTGTTCCCTGTTGCCCCTCCTTGCAAAGCTGGACATTTAACATACATACATAAAACTAAAAAACAAAACAACCCCCTTTTCCCTGTAGAGAGAGGAAGTGGAGGAAGAACCATGTTAATGGATGTTAGCTACATTGTTTCGTGTACTGTTAGAAGCCATTCACATACTATGGGAATAGGCACAGTGCACACATAATGAATTAAAATAGAAAAGGTACAGTCAGTGGAAGCTTATCAACTTGTCTGAGTTAAAAATATATTTTAATATTTTTGCTTCTTCGAGAAATCAATTAATTATAAATTTCACATGATCATATCCCTCATGTGCCCCCAAGTTAAAAAAGTTAAAAATAAATAAATAAATAAATCCCAAAAAGGACTTCAAATCAAATTTAACAAAAATGCAGTAACAGAGGCCTGAAATCAGATTACTTAGATACAGCATGTATCCCAAAATTGTAATCCCATTAACTTGATTCAACGTCTTATTGTGCTAAGCCACAAAGGGGGAGAGTTTTGAAAGGCATAAATGGCTGTTAGATTCCTAACTTCCATTGGATTTCTTTAGGGGTGGAGGATTAGCTGTTGTTTTTGTCTTTTGAAAATCTCTTCCAGAGCTTTTTAGAGTTCATTCTTGGATCATTTATACCAAATTTTTGCTGTTTCAGTGAGCTCCATTTAGCAACTACGTGGCCTCATCTAACAGAAGGTATCCTTGTGGACAATGATGTTTATTCGTAAGTATGTGTATTTTTAAGTACATGAATTAATAAATGTTTAGATCTTTTTTCTTCATCCATTAGCAGCTTGTATCATCCTAGTGTCAACTAACGTTTAAAGGTCTAACATTTTTATTTTTAATCCCTTGATGAATGCGTAAGTCAGTCGTTAAGAATGTATTTCAGAACCAATAGTTTTCTTAGCTGTTTTTCCCTGTGTGCGCGGAAAGGGCCATTACATACTGATCTCAATATACATAGTACATGTGCTACTATCTATGAATTAATTCTCTTTCTAGTTTTGATTTGACTGTCTTTTATAATGTGGTTTGAGCATGGTGCTGGTCTAGCCTTGAGGTGAAAGACGATGCCTAAAAAAGTGAACCTGGGAAGCACAAGGAGTGAAGAATGGGATATTATTTCTGCTTTCTGCTCCACCTAGCAAGCATGGTCAGCAATGTGCACTGACCTGTTTTAGAAAAGAATACTAAACTTTAAGTAATTGTATTAACACATTTGTGGCGATTGGTTCTAATTATGGAAACTTGAGGAAAATATACATAGAAAATTAAATGTTCTTTGAAGATATGTTAAACACTGAAATACATTGTTTAGCTTTAAATAGTACTTATTTTTTTGTATGTCTCTTTCCCTGACTTTTTTTAGACACAATTATGAAAACAGTATCCTCATTTTTTTAGACTTCCATCTGTTATTAATTTTTTTCTCACTTAACTCATATTGTTCTGTTTGATGTTTTGTCCTTCCCTGTAGCAACAATTATGATGTGCAAAATGGAACCTATATTTATGACTTCCATAACCTTGCTTGGCTGACTTCTTTGTTTATAGACTTATATTTTACTTTGTAATTACTAAGGACATTTAATTACTTGTAGCACAAGTAATTGCCCACCTAATACTGGTGTTGACAAAATGAAGCACTTTTTCTTTTTTTTTTTCTTTAAAGAGACTTGGATCCCATTCAAGCACCACAGTGGTCTGTGAGAGTCAGAAAAGCAGATAACCCTCAATGTTTGTTAGGTAAGACATCTTTAACTTTTCCATTTTAGACATGAAGAAGATGAATTTTGGTTTGAATAGATGATCAGTCTTTTAATCCTCTGTGATTTTGCATTTTCTTTATGATTTTCCTTAATTCTGAGCAAAATCTCTTCTAATTTCGTTCAAGGTCTGAATTAGGTTGTTTTTCAAGCCCTTAATCCTTGAAAAAAGACACATTTTCTTATGTGGAGTGTTATTAGGTCTGTGACTTCACTGGTTTCTGGCTAAAGTTCATGTGCAAATTTTGTTCTGTAAAGCACATTGCTTAGAATCTTTATCTAAGAGATGGCTTCTTCCTGTGTCCATCACTAAATATGAGATCAGGTGAGGTCCACTAGATGTGGCAGTCCCTAAATTTGTTAATCATGGAGGCATGATGTTTTCAGTATGGGGCACTTAACTCTGGAACTCACTTTCCCTGTTGGGCCAACAAGTTTATTGAAGTCCAGAGCAGTCCAAGTTTATTGAACTTCAGAGCATGCTACAAAGCTTGAGGAGGTGGATTAACTGGGTATGGAATTTCTTCTTGGAGTGGTGATTGTTAGCTGTCTAGCTGGCCTTGATTCACTCTTGTTAAGATTTAGTTTGTAGTTTTGATCCAAAAATGTGTAAGAGAGATGCCTAGAGATAGTAGTAGATATATTTTTCAAATTTAAAGTAAAAATAATTACCACTTCTTTCCTTTACCCCCAAGGACTCCTGCTATGGTGGGAAAGGACTCATGCTATGGCTCATTTATTGTTAGAAGATCTCCACTGAGTAAATATTCAGAAAATTATTTTCTTTGTAGGTGACTTTCTTACTGAATTCTTCAAGCTTTGTCGTCGGAAGGAATCAACTGATGAGATTCTTGGAAGATCTACATTTGAAGAAGATGGAAAAGGTAGAAATCTTTGTTCTTAATTTTTCAGTATCATAATTTGTAAATGTTGTTTTTTTTAATTGGATCACTTTCCCATCTCTGCTATCGTGTGTGTTCATGACATCAGCTAGATTTATTATTTTACAGCATTAGGTGAAACCTGTGGCTTCTCTTGACAGGGAGTATTTCGGGTAAATGCTAACATTTCTTCCCACATCCCAGACCTAGCTTGTGTATTGGGAAATGTCTACACTGCAGTGTAAACCCAGAGTTAGTAAAATATGAGTTAGCAAACCTAGGGCTTGTGTGTCTATACTTATTTGTAACCCCAGGTTAGGAATTGCATCTACTCTGCATTATCAGGCCCAAGTCCAACCACCCATATCCCAGGCTTCCTAGTGCTTTCCCAAAATGTGGCCACTCTAGTCTTTGTTTGTGATGCAGTGTGGAAAAAGTTGATTGTCCACCAGACTTAACTATCCAGAGGAAAGACGGCCCCGGGGATACTTTTGGTGGACTCCCAGAGCACAAGTCCACTGGGCTGTGTCTACTGTGCAGACCAATAGAGCTTGAATTGTGAGTTGTGGCTTGACTCTGGTTCGGACCCTCCACCCCATGGGTCCTGGGACTCTGGGTCCAGTCCCTGGGTTAGCATGACTTGTGTGCACACGAAAGGGGGATTGGCTTGAGCCTGAGTTTGAACACTGGGCTTACACAGCAGTGTAGACATATGCTTACAGGATTGGCAACCTGTTCTTTGGGAACCAAAGTTCGTTCTTGTCTTTTGGTTCTTATCAGAAAATGGTGTTTTCATTAGTCTATCTTTTCTTTTTCTTTGACCATCAACCAAATGTTGTACCCACTGGATTTTGGATAATAGTCAGTGGGTTTACACTTACATAATTTTCCTGGGTTCTTTTTAAATGTATTTTTCACTTCCTTTGTTCTCACTTCTGTTTTAACATCTTATCTGAGAGTAGGACAGTCTAATTTCTTGGTTGACTTGGGCATTGTAATCATTGTTCTGAATTGGCAATAGGTGACAGCCATTAGCATATGGACAACCCAGTCTTATCTTCAGTCTCTAAAAGAATAAAGGGAGTCTGGTGGCTGCTTTGTAATCTGACTCTGCCATGCAGCTGCATGGCAAAAAACAGTTAATTTCAGATATGGGACATGGCAGCAGAATTATAAAGCGTAGGTTAACTGGTTGGTTAGAAATGTAAGTCCTAAATAAATTGAGATGATGGATTAGAACTCTGAACTTACTTTGTAACAATTTCTTATTTTATAGAGGCTGCTGATATAACCCATGCCTTGTCAAAGCTCACAGAGCCAGCACCAGTCCCAATCCATAAATTGTCTGTCACAAATATGGTTCACAGTGCAAAGAAAAAAATTCGCAAACACAGAGGTGTAGAAGAATCACCATTAAATAATGAAGTCCTCAGTACTATTCTGTTGGTAAGCACACCATCCATCTTACTGCATGCATGTGCATGTTGTATGTAGGTCTTTTGTTTCTTGTTTGCGCTTATAAAATTTTAAAAACATATTAGCTTACTGTGGGAGAGATTAGTGATGACATAGTGCCATTAGGTTGGAAGAGTCTGTCGTATCCATAATTAGAGTCATCAAACAGTATTCCCATTATCAAATATAGTTGCTTTTTCTGGAGGCTACCTTTTCTGTTGACTGACAGCTCTAACTATTACTCTGAAACTTGACAAACCACTGTAACTCTAGTGGAATAGTCTCGTCCATTTCAAGAAAATATCAATTTCAGGTGTATCACAGCTGAATAAACTAGCCTCCACTGTTTGAAATAACACTGTTCCAACTCAAAAAGTTTTTCACTGCATATTAGCATAACTATACCAAGAAAAAATGGGGAAGGCACTAAAAACCAACATGGTATAAAATGTTTGCCTCTTTCCCTCTTCCCCGCCCCCCTCGCCAGTTCTTATTCCCTAATGCTGCTGACAAACTAACAGATGGATCTGAAGCCAGGCCTACTACTTCAAGAAACAATCCTCCTCCAGAGAGTGAAGAATATGTAAGTTCAATTGAAATTAAATTCATAAGAGAAATATATCAAATCTGAGCGATTTCTTAATACTTGATAAAAGTCTGTCACAGGATACTTGCAGAATGTTAGTTTATCTTTATGCAAGGATAAACCCATGGAGCTTGACTATCTAGTCTTTCTTTCTGTTGCATATTTCTTAAAAAAAAAATTGTTTCCCTGATGGAACACTTTTTGTCCACCTTAGTTCATTTAAAATGTTGTTTAAAATAAACAATGTTAAAATCAACTACATTCTTTTTTAACCAGCAGGATTGCTATTCACCCTTTCTTTTCTCTCCTATTACCACTGGCGAATGATTGGAAGAATAATTTTTAGTGGAAGTTCTACAGAAACTGTCTTCATTACCCTAAGTCTTTATCATTGATGGTTAATACTTTTGCAGACTTGAGTTTTAACCTCATGTTGACACACACAGATATTGATCATGTTTTAGTGAAATCAGAAGTCTTAAAAATATAGTTATTTTCTGGATTTTTTAATTTTTCTCATGTAGAATCTTTACAGTCAGTTCAAATCAGCTCCTTCAGACAGTCTGACCTACAAACTGGCTTTATGTCTTTGTATGATCAACTTCTACCACGGAGGGGTAAAAGGAGTGGCACACCTCTGGCAAGAATTTGTAGTGGAAATGCGCTGCAGATGGGAGAAAAATGACCTAATTCCAGGGTAAGAGTTCCATTGGAGCTGGACTGAAAATGTCCATAGTCTGTGACAGGATAACTAGTTATAACTTTAAAATATACTTTGATTTTCAGGCTTGCAAAAATGATTTTAGATATATACTATTTGAGGTAGTACTCCCTGATTCTCTTCCTCTCTCACTCCCATGAGGGAAGAAAGCAGAAGGGGTCAGAAGGAGCATCTGCTGCCTTCCCTAGCTCCACAGACCTGGGGAACTTAGAGAGAGGGGGTGAAAGACACACCTTTATCTGAATGAGGAGAGAGAATCTGGAAAGGAATATTTGTGCTGACACTTCCGTCCCTCCCCAATCTCCTCATTAAAACCAAGGCAGCTGGGAAAGTAAGGGTGAAACACCCCTTACTTCTCTCTCACTAGAAAAATGGCAGAATGGGGGGCAGCTGCTCCAAGTTCCTTGGTTGTTGGCACAGGTGTTCATGCCTGTTTCCCTTTTTGGGCACTTAATTGCTTTTTCGAGCAGCTGCTGCAGCCCCTGCCTGTAATGAGTCTCCCCTGGCAGGACTTTGGCCTGCAAACAGAAAGAGAGGTGATGAGTCTGGAGGGTCATACACATTAACAAATAGCAAAAATAAAATAAATTTCAAAAGACCTGGTCTAGTCGTTCATTTACCCTAGTCATCCTTTTGTGTGAAAGGTGGCATCAATGAGTAAAATAGGACTTTAAAAGTTTTTATTTACCATTCCATTATAATTTTGCCTTTCAAAAATTATTAATGTCCAGCTACCACTTGTAAAAGGTGCTGGATTGGTAAAATGAATATAGGATGGGCATAGACAGTCCAAGCATTCTGGGCCCATCTCCCAGTTTGCCTCATCCCTGATCTGGAGGAACAAAATGTAGAAGTGAAAGGAGTAGTTCATTTTCTATGCCCTTTTCAGTCGTTGGCCTGTATGCTGAAACCATAGCAAACAGGGTAGTTGTGGTGGTGGTTTTTATAGTGTTGATATTTGTTTTTTAGGAACTGTACCCAGGGCACCAATATGTATTAGTGTCAGAAGCACAATATTTTGTGGTAAAAGTAAATTTAACCTTTTGCAGGTTAGCTAGTGGGTCTCCAGATCTGAGATGCTGTCTACTGCATCAGAAACTTCAGGTAAATATCACAAATTAAGAATGATGTGTTTCTTAATTTTTCTTTCCTCATAGGAATAATCAAGAACAATAAAACATTTAGTCAATATTTTTGGAGTCACTCTTTGGAGTGTGTTAACTGTGATGATGATTACCATGTGGTTTCCCAAACACTGTTAGTTTTCCAGTTTCAGTATAGTTTGTGATAGTTGTCACCTCTCCGAACAGCTAATAAAATCTCAGTCTTGGTGCAAATTTTTCCATATTAATTATACTTCTATCTTTTAGAACTGAGAGCCTTTTGATGTTTTTAATATGTTTCACTGTGGTATAATGGCATTGCTGCCATTACATAACTGTATTAGTGAACAGTTATTAATGCATTAGAAATTAGTTGTTAATGTTTTTAACTTTTTAGATGTTAAATTGTTGCATCGAAAGAAAGAAAGCAAGAGATGAGGGGAAAAAAGCACATACATCTGATCGTTCCCCTAGTGGTTCTTCGGGTGATACTGGGAAAGCAGTAGACCGTTCTGGTGGAGATTATCTAAAGGAGACTGAAAAGGAAAGAGGAGAGGTTGGGAAGTCTTGGGAATCATGGAGTGACAGTGAAGAAGAATTTTTTGAATGCCTCAGTGACACAGAAGAACTGAAAGGAAATGGACAAGAAAATGGAAAGAAAGGAGGAACAAAAGAAGGAAGTAAAGAATCTGCAAATTTAAAACCAGAAGGTCGTCTACATCCACATGGAAAACTCACTTTGCTGTATCCTGGGGAACCTCTCTACATTCCAATAACACAGGTTTGAAAGTAGTAGCTTGGTATTTATAGTATTTTTAGCAACTTGTTTTTATAACCACTTATGTAGATCTGGTAGCACTTCCCATATAAGACCTGTTTTCAATTGCTTTAAACTTTAGCAAATTTTAACCATTAGGGCTAAAATTTTACATGCTGGATGTATACTTCATGCCGAATTTATTGGAAAACTTCAGCCAAGATGGTTCAGCTGTTTCCAAGAATAAGGCTAGGAAAAATACATTGTTTTGGCCATGTTAAAAAATTCTGGCAACATTTCTCTTTGAACAGCTTGAGTACTGCCATGCTTTGGAGCAGAAACTTGAAATTTGGCAGGAGGTATTCTTTGTTTCAGGAACATGCCTCGTGCTGTCCCAGTTACAATCTGACCAAATTTGGCCAGTGTACAAGCCTTTGAAAGAATCAAAATTTGCAGATGCTCAGTGGAAACATAATTAGATTTTAGCAGCTAAATTTCCTAAAGATTCTGTCCAGACTAGGCATCTTCCAGCCTGGGACTGACCAGGATTTTCCTTGCAACTGAGAGCTCCTGTGGGATGTGCTAGACCCAGGTCTAAGTATCTGAACTGAGGTGAGCAGGAGCATGTCTTCCCTGTGCTCCCAGTGTTGTTCTGCCCCCACCCCTGTCGGGCCCAGGCTGTGTGAAGGAGGAAACTGACTTGTTTCAGTGAAGAAGGTGCAAGAAGCAGACCTGTAGGGGAAGTAGATTGGGACAAGGAGAGGGGCAGTGACTGAGACTGGAATTTGGCAGGGAGAGGGAAACTGGGACTGTGAAATGGGATAGAGGTGAGATTAGCATTGGCTGGTCAAGGAGACGGAGCCAGTAGGAGGCAGCGGAGACTAAGATCTGATGGTGAGCTGGGATGGTTGTGGAAGGTTGGAATTGAGGACCATTGGGGAGGAGGAAGAAGAAAAAGATCTAGCAAGGATGTTGGGGAAGATCTGAGATTGGCTGGACAAAAAGAGGAGTAGCTGTTGCGAGTAATGTGGACCTAGAGATTGCATGAGAAGCCCGTGGATTGGGAGGAGCCTGTGAGGATGGAGAATATGGATGGGTGGTGGCAACTGGAGGCCAACGGTAAGGCAAGATGGCAGGGAATTAGGATGCTGGAGGATTGAGACTAAGACTGTTGGACAGGGAGACTAGGATGAGAAGCCTGAGGAGTGGAGATGGGACTGGGAAGACAGGACAGGGCAAAAGAGGTCATCATTGGCTGGGGGAGGGGTAATGAATAGAATAGTTTGTGATCAGTAGACACACTCCCCTCAGCCTGGAATGTAACCCAAGATCCCTACATTTCATCATTCCTCTGCCATCAGCAAAAATCCATGAATCCCACTAGCAAAGTGTGCATCTCATTTCCTTCTAGTGCTGGTCCACATAGAGGATGAAATTGTACTACAGTTATCTATAACCCCATTAAAATAGTCCCTATACAGATTTTTTCAATGTAACTGGTAATCCTTTCCTGTTTAAATGGTCCCTTTTCACCACAATATGATGTGTTTTCATTATAATGCCATTTTCCACAGTTCCCTGAAATCAAGGACTTCCTAGACCTTGTGTACTTATTTTGATATATGCCCCGTACATATTTAAACAGATAGTGTTTGTTTTTCGTCCCTTAGTCAATAATTCCAGTTAACTTTGAAGTACTGTCTGTGCTGAAGTTACCTCTCTTGAGTTAGCCTAGTTCAGTTTTGTTAGCCTGGTTCCCAAACATTTTCCTTGCATAACCCCGTTTTCAGCTGTGCTGTTTCCCACTACCATAGACAGCATGGAAGTTGCAGTTTAAGTTGCACTGTACATGCAAGGTCACGCTGCAAGGAGGATGCCATTTTGTTTTACAAAATGGTGTCCTCTGGACTGCATAATCTCTCACACACACGTGTGTGAGGTCATGCTGCATGGAGGGCGCCATTTTGTAGAGCAAAGTAGCTTCCCCTGTGCAATGTAACCTTGTTCATACGGTGCTTGTTAGGTCACACTGCGGAGGAGGCCATTTTGTAAACTGGCTTCCTCTGCACGCTCGGGATTGATGAAGTGACCCCACTTGGAGTCATGACCCACAATTTGGGAACTGCTGGCCTAGTTTGTGTGAGAGTTGCCACACTGCAAAATAAAACTTGAGATGCTGTGTCCAGAATAATTGCTGCGCTCACTCATGAATGGCATTAATACTACTGGGCATATCCAATGGTACTTTGTGCTGCAGTAAACTGAAATGCTCTGTAAACTATTTCCTGGTGAATTGTGGGTGAACTTGTCTATCCTTCCTGGGCACAAGGGGAGAACTGTGGAAAGGCATTTGAGGACTAGCAGCACTCAAATGAAGCTAGCCTACATCCATGTGATAGAGTGGTTATGCTAATAGCTGATGAGTGATGAGTTATGTTAACTCACGTTTTAGCCTATATCCCAGTACGAGCCAGCCAACTTGAGTTAAATGCACTACTATGATTGAGTCCAGGGTTTTTCTTTGTGTGGGTGGGACTTGAGTTGGTGCAAACACTCCATTATAATTCATGTTAACTTTGCAGAGAAGACAAGCTTTCAAATTCTAACCCCCCCCATCCCTGACTTCTGCAGTTCAGTCATAACACCTCTTCTCAGTATCACAATGTGAGCACACTTTCAGAGGTTAAGTATAAAACACCTAATATATTTTTTGTTTAAGCTTGCCTGTAGGAGCTCAATCTGGCAGGCAAGGTCTAAGCACCGTTATCAGATTGGGCCCCATGCATGAGTTAGGCAGACGAAGAAAGCTTCTCTTTCCTTGGTTTGTGAATCGTTCTGTCACATAGGCGTCTGGATGCCTGGTGTGAAGCTGCAGTGCGCATGCATCATATCAGAGGCAGAAACAGACACCTGTGGAACTTTTAATGCAAAAATTGAGGCACTGAGCAAGTTTAGGAACTTACAGTATTCAGGAGCAGCTGAACAAGGCTGCTTCTTTGAGCAGTGTCCCTATGAGGCTGCACTATTTGTGCACGTGTGCCCCATGTGACCTCAATCAGATTTTCATTAGCAGTGTCTGTTCAGCCCTTGCATGTGCCCTTGCTATCCTCATGCCCCATTCCAAGGCTATATCAGGCTGTGTGGGCAAACTGCGTCCTCAGTTCTTTCTCAGCTGACTCAGCCCAAGATAGTGGTAGTATGTCCCCTTCTTGCTTACCTCAGTAGGTTCAGAGCTTTTCGTTAGTGAGTTAGTTGGTTGTAGTTAGTTTAGTATGGATTCCAGGGTAGACCCTGAGACAAAGATGCCTCTTTTTAACAAGTTTCCTTGACACCCCCTGGGGTCAGGTGATTGTCCATGGCCGGCAATGGGTGTGATTTTTTTTCCCTCTTGAGCTAAAGTGCTCAGAGGTGCTTAGGCCAGTCCATTGTTTCTGTATGCATGCCTCTGCTGGGCGTGGAACCACAGCTTTATGTTTGCCTGCATCTATCCAAGCCATGTGATCCACATGTTTGGGGATATGACATAGCAGAGTTTCATATCTGCACATGTGTATGATATTGCAGGACACGTGCTACCATAACTAATGTTCAGTATGTCACGAGCATTCCAAAAACATCTTACATGACATACTTTGCATTGGACAATACAATTACACTACAAGGGTGAACATGAATGATACAGAAATCACACTATAAAAATGTACATGGGGTACAGCGTATCACACCAGGTTCTACTCAGAAACTTTCAGACTTGGAGTTTTCCAGAAGTCGAACTTTTTGCCAGCACAAACAAACAAACAAACCAAAAAATGCAACCTGTTTCGCTCAAGGGAATGGGTTGGGGCTTATGTCGCAATTCACTGGGGAATGCCTTCCTCCTGCCCTGGATGTTTTATGCCTTCCTGCTGACAGCTCTCGTTCTCAGGGTGATAAACAAGATGAAGCAGGACAAGGCCAGAGTCACTGATAGCCCTGACGTGATCAAGGCAAGTGTGATTCCTTTACCTGTTTCACCTCGCTCTCTGTCCTCCGACAGATGTCCCAGTCATCCCTCAACTCCTCTCCCAGGATGATGGATGTCTGATACATTCCAACTAGGGCATTCTTCATCTCAAAGCCTGGTTCCTAGGTGGTTTGCAGAGATAGTCATCCTGTTCTGTGGAGGTACAACATGTACCATTAAATAGCAGAAACATTTCTATGGAATGGCTTACCTCCAAAAGTGGAAAAGATTTGGCCACAGGTGTGAACTTCACAATGCTACTTCTGAATCTGCCTTGCTTCATCTTGTTCTGGAGTACACGCTACACTTCAGAAACCAGGACTGTCCCTTAATTCCGTCAAAGTTCACCTGGCAGCCCTAACAGACTTCTATAGTACTATCGAGGGGTTCTCTCTGTTTGCTCACCCCACAACTGCAAGAGTTATGAAAGGCTCGGGGAAGCTCTTTGCACCGGTAAAGGGACCTCCTTGGGACCTGAACTTGGTTCGCAAGAGCCTTACAAAACGCCCATTTGAAGTAATGGTCATCTGCTCTCTCTTGAATTTATCAAGGAAAACAGCTTTCCTAGTGGTGGTCATCTCAGCTAAGAGAGTTGGGGAGACCCCCTCTTTGACAACATTTCTCAAGGTGTTTTTACGGCTACATCTGAGGTTTCTCCCTAAAGTAAATTCCAAATTACACGATTCAGACCTGCCAGTTTTCTTTCCAAAACCACGTACTTCCAGCCAAGATGTCAGGAAGGCATTATCCTTCTATCTGGCTAGAACTGAACCATTTAATAAATCTAATAGACTATTTCTTTAGATTGAAGACAGATCAAAGGGTTCCACCATTTCTACCCAGAGACTCTTTAAATGGATTTCCACGTATATTATAACTTGCTACCAGGCTGCTGATATTCCACCCTCAGCAGTGTTTTGGAACACTTGACTATATCTCAGCCGACATCTGTGGTTCTCCTTTAAAATATTCCCATTCCCCAAATCTGTGCAATGCCCTGGTCGATGCCTCCAGATCTGATGCTGCAGTTGGCAATGCGGTTCTCCTTTTTGATGGACTCCTTTCAGAAGCCTTCTCCTCCTACTGGTGATACTGCTTGGGAGTCACCAGGGATAGTGCACCCATAGAGAGACTGCTCATGGAAGAGGTTACTCACCCTGTGCAGTAACTATGTGTTCCCATATGGGTGTTCCAGTACCTGCCCTCCTTCCCCTCTGCTTCGGAGTTTCTCTTTAGATGTGGCGGTGCTAAGGGGCATTTCGTGAGCACAGCCTGATACAGCTTTGGTGTGCGATATGAGAATATCAGTGGCACACATGTAGGCTGAAAGAACACTGCTCATGAAAATTTCCGATTTGAGGGTGCACGTGCACTAAGAGTGGAACACGCGTCTTGAGGAACCGCAGTTACTGCACAGGGTGACTAACCTCTTCTTTTGTGATTCCCAGTGGGGCCTAATTCTGGGATTTAGGTGCCTAAGGGCTGGTGTACACTGAAAAGTTACATCAGCGTAGCTGCATCTCTCAGGAGTGTGAAAAATCCACACCCCTGAGAGACACAGTTAAGTTGACCTAACCCCTGGTGTACACAGTGCTAGGGTCAGTGGAAGAATATTTCAGGTGACCTAGCCACTACCCCTGAGGAAAGTGGATTACTTGCAGTGACAGGTATTACTGTATTAAGAGTCTGCATTGAAGCACTACATTGGTGCAGCTGTAGCGGCTTTTTAATTGTAGACATAGTTGAAGTCCTTTTGTGAATATAGCCTTTTGTCTTTTTCAACATTACAGGAACCAGCACCCATGACGGAAGATCTGCTGGAAGAACAGTCTGAAGTATTGGCTAAACTGGGAACTTCGGCCGAAGGAGCTCACCTTCGAGCACGCATGCAGAGTGCTTGCTTACTCTCAGATATGGAGTCTTTTAAGGTATATGCCTTATAAAAAAGCACTGAATATTCTGGGAGTTTTCTGGGATTATTTTGACATGAGCAAGCTGGGATAATTGGCCAAGATGATCAATTTTAAGGATCTACTGACAGCTGTTTTCTTTCCATGCTGTCTGTTTTTAACTTTGCTATTCTTTTCTTAAATGACAATTTCACGGCACATTTCAGCTTGCTGAAAAGTTGTACGTGTTCCCAGAATTTTGGCAGACTTTAGGGAGAGGCATAATTTTAATGTGTTGATGGGAAGCAACACTGTTTAGTAGGTAAAGTACTGGGAGTCAAGTGGCCTAGATTCTGTTCACCACACTGCCACTGATTTCCCTATGATCTTGAGTAAATCACTTAAATTCTCTGCCTTGATCTCACCATCTAAACAAGGGACATTACTTATTTACTTACCCAGCTCAGTAAAGTGATTTGAGATCCTCCGATACAAGCACTATATGAGTTTTAAATATTACTGTGCAAGAATGTATTTATTACATGAATGCTGGAAGACTACAATTATACCATTATATCTTTGAGTGTTGATAAGTAGCTCTTGGTAGGTAGATGTATCAGACTACTTGTGAATGCAACACTTCATAGTAACTTTTGTGGCACAAGCTGTTTGAAAATCTAAAGTAGGAATGTAAAATATGACTAAAGGAAGGTGGGGCACATTTGATATGGCCAGGTATACTGTGTGGACAACCACTGTAATATTGTTAAATGGGCTTTATAAATTATTGGGAGAGTTTGACTTGTCAAATAAAAGTTAATGGGCTGCTTTCATTTAATGAATTGGTATGAAAAAACGAAGTTGGCTGGCAACTAGACATCAGCGCTTTTATTGGCATTAAGATAAGTGTTGTATGCCACCTGCTTCTGTAATCAAAACAAAGCTTAGTTTAGAAAGTATTTTATTGCAGCCTATGACTTTTTCCATCTCCAGTTTAAGGGGTCTATTTTTCTTATCAAATCACAAAAAAATTGTTTCTGATTCTTACGTGAATCATATGTATTAAACCTCTTTTGCATCATTGATGAGGGAAATGCCTGATTTTGAGCTTGCTTGAAATAACTGGTAAACCTGTACTGATGTCTAAAAATAAAAGGTTGAATTCTTTCATTGAGTTTTCTTTCCATTGCTGTGTACCATTTAATATATGAATATTTAGTGTTTTTTCTAGTGCTGACACAGTGAGTTGGTGGTTTGTGATTAGAACTCATTAATTCTTAGTTCCTAGCCCATCGCTCAGTCCACTGAACTACACTACCCTGCTAACCAGGTTGTATATGGAGAAATTCTAGTAAAAATTAATTTTAATGTATCTTATCTTTTTTCTTCCATTCAAGGCAGCTAACCCTGGTTGTTGTCTGGAGGATTTTGTGAGGTGGTATTCTCCTCGAGATTACATTGAAGAGGAAGTGCTTGATGAACAAGGGAATAGGGTACTTAAGGGTGAACTGAGTGCCCGAATGAAAATTCCTAGTAACATGTGGGTAGAGGCATGGGAGACAGCAAAGCCAATTCCAGCCCGGAGGCAGAGGCGACTGTTCGATGACACCAGAGAGGCCGAGAAGGTAAAAAGCTCGGTTACGGTACTCTGGTCTGTGATGCCTACTAAACATGTAATGGTCTCTTGTGAAAGATTTAATCAGTACCTGTAATTGCACTATATTTTAAGATCGTTCTAATGGTTAAACTGTTCTATTCAAATGCCCTACCATTACTCAGAGCGCTAACTTCAACAATACTGCTTCTTTGCGACAGTAAAACTGTTCTTAGAATATTTTTCTGAAACGTGTATAAATGATGCAGTTACCTTTTGAAAAGGTTCAGCTGTAACTTGGTATGCTGTAATACTTAAGGACTTATTTGCAGTTCTAATAAATGAAGAAGTTTTGATTAAGTTCAGTGGTTTATTTTCTTGAAATTTTCATTATTTGTAGTTTCTTTGCTTGCTTTGTACTGGGGTTAGAATCACAAATTACAGAGGACAAAGAATTAAGTCCCATCTCCCTGTGGAATATTTTCTAGAGCTTAGTTATAGAGCTTTTGTCATCAGGACTAACATCATATCATATACTTTTGAGACTAATGATTCTTGTATCTATCTCATTAATGTTGTAGTAGGTGGAGTGCAGCTTAATGTTCTGTTTTTGTAATTTAAGCTTTGGTGCTCATCAGTCAGTCATGCTTAATCTTATTTTTGTTAAATGAATTTTCTTGTAATGTATTAATTTTTGACATACCATAGGTACTTCACTATCTTGCAGTTCAGAAACCAGCTGACCTTGCAAGGCATCTTTTGCCTTGTGTCATCCATGCAGCTGTACTCAAGGTAAAAGATGAAGGTAAATAACATATAATAATTCATTAACATATTTTTAAGAGCAATGATGATACTATGACTAAAATTTTGTTGTTGTTTTTTAGAATCACTGGAAGATATCCCTTCTGTTAAGAAAATTATTAAGCAGATAATATCTCATTCCAGTAAAGTTCTAAGATTTCCAAACCCAGAGGACAAAAAATTGGAAGTAAGCCTCTCATGTTAGCCAGAGCTAAAAACTTCGCAGATCTCAGAATTGTCTATAGGAGTGTTTATTAAAATGCTGTTTTCCTCTCCTTCCCTCTCCCCCCAAATCACCCTCATACAGGAAATTATTGCTCATATTATGAGTGCAGAAGCTACCATTGCCAGGGCAAGGTCACTGAAAGCAAAATTTGGGACAGAGAAATGTGACCAGGAGGAGGAAAAAGAAGATCTGGAAAGGTGAGTGATACTTTATTAATTTACTGTCTTTGGTGCTCTTCTCCATATTTGTCTACGTTCCATAGCTTAGACAGTTGCTGATGGGAAGTAGTAATGATAATACAGATCCCCAAGAAACCTCAATATACCACATCATCTGAGAGACAGACTTCAAAGAGTAATGATGTTTACAAGTCTTGTAAATGGAAACATTTCTAGAAACTTTCTGTCCTAGGCATTTGGGATGCTTAATGTAATTTATCCAGCTTTTTGGAAATATTGTGTGGTGTGGACTTATTTTATATAAATGTGTTAAGAGTATCTAGTGTCTCTGTAGCCTGTCTTGTGCATGTGAAAGTGCACAAGTTAATCTTCCTATGTTGTTTGAGATCTAATGATGAGACATTATATAAGAGCCAGGTATTTTATCCTTGTCCTTTACATCATGTAGAACGAAATATCCAAAAGAACTACTTTCTCCCATTATTATCCTTACTAATAGGAAGCTCTCTATTGAGGCTGTATAAGAAAACTAGTGAACCAGTTAGCCAATGATTTTATTTCTGTTCACCACCACTCACTATGATTTTTTGTCTTAATCTGGCTAAATATATTAATATTAAAAAGTTGAATATTAGAAGACTAAATTCATAGGATTAAGGTGGTTGTTATGCTAGTATGAGAAGTGGTTCCTTCACTCTTGGCGTTGGGACTTTTTGGAGGAGCCGTTCTTGAATAGCTCCATGTCTCCTTGTTAGAAATTCTCCTAATTTCTGTTCTGTGTTTTAAATGTGCTCACTTCACCCCAACTGTGGATTCTTGACTCCTCCCTAAAATTGGGAGCTAACGGGGAGGAGAGCCAATAAACTGTTCTAATATGAGGCAGCTAGGAGTCAGCAGCATAGGAGGGGAAGCCTTTTCCAGCCATAGGGGAGAGATTAGGAATGGGGATAGAATTGCAGTCCTTGTTGGGATGGAGTGAAAGAAGTAGAGGGACAGAAGTGTATACCACAGATGAGGGATCCAAGGTTTAAGACTTTGAAAAAAAGCCTGGTAATATAATGTCGTGTAATACTGGAAAAATAATAAGTTCCTAAACTGGACGTTCAGATTTAATTCTGAATGTATGTCTGCCTAATACCTGTCTTAGTGCTGGATCTGTTTTTACACTCAAGCTAGATGGGGAGCATTTGTAGTTCTTACAGGAAACAGTCTTGAAGTTTTAATGACAAAATAATCAAAAACTGATACAGTTAAGAATTTGGATGCTCACTTTTCCCTTCCTTTAATTATTTTGTACTGCCAGGTTTGTAAATTGTCTTGTGGAACAGCCAGAAGTATCAGTCATCGGTGCAGGAAGAGGACCTGCTGGTTCTATCATTCACAAGTTATTTGTGAATGCCCAGACGGTAAACTGGAATTATCAGTCGATTATCTGATACCTTTAATTTAGACAACATGAGGCAACAACTTTCTGTGTGACACTGATTTCTTCTATCTATAAATAGGCTTGCATTTTTTATAAATATGCATGAAGGTTTTTTCAGTGAAAAAAATGTTGGCAATAGCAGAAAAAAAGCCATGGGATATTAGAAGACCGTAGATACAGCAGGATAGACAGACATCTGAGTGACCTTAAAGAGACACACACTTTGAAATGTGACTAACAATGCCATTATGTCATTCTACATTTGGATCTAGCTTTCCATTTCAGATGTGCTCAGTTTATAAATAAAAGATTTTTTACTTCAAGCCCTGAAAACTCTTCTGGGTTCTGAGTTAGGAAAAAAAACACTTTTTTTTTACCTGATCACTGGTAGTAAAAGTTTTGCAGGCCAAAATCTTCTCTTTGTGATATTTCTGCAATTCTTTTGTCTCAAGGATTTCTGATTGAGACTGCTTAGTAAACAATTCTGTTGATGATGCACAAAAATGAAGAGCCCCACTCTCTCTCTCCATGTAGCTGTGTTGGCTTTGTAGGGCTTAATAGGGAAAAAAGTTAAAAATGTATTTTTGTCACTAATAGGGAGCAGATCTGATAGGTAAACTGCCATTATTTTTAATTAGTATCTTACACAGTAGAATTGCCCTTTGAGCCTACAATAATAATATGCTCTGCATTATGTGGGCACAAAAAGAAAAGTTAAAAAAAAAATCTAGCCCTGTATCTTAAGTGACTGATCTTGCCCTTGTGATTTGCAAGAAGATAAAATACTCAGTTTGGCCCATTCCCTTTCATACCTCTGCAGTCTCTTTTTGGGAAACCATTCAGTTCTGATACTGTAATTCATTGCGGGTTGCTCCCCTTCTTTTGCTAACATGGTAATGTTTTTTAAAATATGATGACCTAAACTTGATCTTATTCTGCATTCTGAGAACAGTTACGGCTGTTGCATTGTTACACCTTTGCCTTACCGATAGTGAGTTCTCTTGGCAGAACAGTTTCACAAAATATAAAAGAGTGTATAGAATTTTGCAATTTCATTAATATGGAAATTGTGCATCATTGCAATCAAAGGTGTGGCTTCTTTTTAGATTTTAAAGCAATATTAAATGTGTAATCAAGACTAATGAACCAGCTTCTTACCTTTTGACCAGCTATATCTGCAGTGTGCTGAAAGGTGCAATTGCACATTGATATCCATAGCCTGTTCCTGCACTATATTTTTTCATTGTCAGGATTTTTACTGGCTCGGAGAGGTGGTGAAACTGCACCTGGATAGCCCTACTGGCCTCTTTGTATATACATTTATCAAACCTTCTCCAGTGTCTGCCAGTTGTGTTTTTGTTGGGCATAAACGAACTTCATATGGAACAGATACTAAACTTCCTACTTATCTTCTGAGATTGAAGTTCCTTCTAAACTTCTCCCAGTTATTTTAAATGCAGTGATATACATTTGAAAATAGTCATATTCAGTAGGAGTAATTTAGTGTAGAAGCAGATTATATTCTCAAATGCAATCCTGGAGTCCTCAAATGTAAAGCTCTCTCTTCCTGTTAATCAGCCTTCTTAAAAATAAGGGTTCATTTTAAGTCTTCTTTAGTGATCCTACCAAGCATTCTCAGGTTGCCAGCCACAAACTGATCTTGTAAGCTGTGGCAATGTTACACTATTCTGACTTGTGGGGAAAAGTTAACAGATGTTCTGTTTTTGTTTTAAAATACATTATTGTAATAATTAGCTAATAATTGAAAGACTTCTTATTAGTCAACTGGGATTATAGAAATGGGCTCTTAATTCATAAAAATAAATCTCTGCTTTAACATGCTTAGATTTGCTTAAAGGACTTTAACTTTGTTGTATCTAATTTTCCCTATGCAACAGAATTCTGTTGCAGATAAAACAAGTATAATAGTACTTCCTCCTGTGTTTTTTTTTTTTCATTTTTATCAAAGGCTTCTTCTTTTTATTTAGAATGTTTTCTTTGAAAAAGGCCCACCTATATATATATACTGCAAAATGTAATTTGGCTACACAGCATATATGCTGTAATATTGTATGCTTTGCCCTTTGCCTTTCTGACAGACATCTGATTAAGTGCATCATTCAGTAGTTCCCAGTGGAACTTTCAGTGGAAATTTGTTTGTTCAAGTTTAGTATTGAAGATGTACATAAATTTCAGGCTTTGACTACTTTGAGGCAGAAATAATCAGTTATGTCCCAGCTCTGACTCCCTGTTGGGAGGGAGGCATTACTAGTTGGAATTTTATCATTTATTGTTGGGAAACAAATATAGCTTGTTATTAAATAGCAAGTTTCATCTCAAAAAATTATTTCAGCAGCTACTTATTGGGTAACTAAAACCTTATTGACAGACTAAGGGGTGTGTGTGTGTGTGTATACGTACACGTGTTTTGTTCTCAAGGTATGTGTTTATCACAATAGTTATGACAGAAACACTCTTGAATTCAATATATGCTGTCTTTAAAACAATCCTAAAATCTCTGTCTAAACTTGGTAAGTTATCTGACTTGCCTTTGTTTCTATCTTTCATCACTGGTTCTCTTCTCATCTCTTCTCAAGATGACTGAATCTTCTGATGAGGTAACTAGCTTTTGTCCCTTGTTTCCTGCTCATCTTCCTAACTTCATGTAGGGGCATAGAGCATAACCTTTGAGTAGATATAGTACAGCAGGTTATGATTTGCACTGTGATTCACATATCTCAAGCATAAACATTATTTCTCCCCCCACTCCTCCCTTCAAACTGGCTTCTGCTCATCCACAGACTTTTGAAACTTGATAGGGAAAAACAAACAATTTGTAAACACTAATCAAATGAAGTTTAAATACAAGAAGTTAATTCTTCAATGTATGAAGCAGAGGCTTTTCACTTGCATCCCATTGTCATCTGTTAGAAATATAATGTTGCCATTGTATTAAACATAAACATGATGTTGTTCACTGGTTGGGATCAGCAAGCATAAAATAGTGCTAGGTGTGCTGTATTTCATTTGCCCTGCCATGGGACCACAAAATCCCACTTCTTGGCCAGTAAAAATCTGATAATATGCAGAGTTCTCTATGGGCATGTCTGCACAGTGAATTTGGGCTCAGGCTCAGGGTTGTTTCATGGCTGTGTAGACTTCCTGGCTTGGCTGGAGCCTGAGCTCTGGGACCCTCACACCCCACAGGATCCCAGAGCCTGGACTCCAGCCTAAGCCTGGAAGTCTGCACAGACATGAAACAGCCCTGCAGCCTGAACCCTGCAAGCCCAGGTCAGCTGGCATGAGCCAGCTGCAGGTTTGTCTTTGCTGTGCAGACGTACCTGTTGAGTCTGGGGGGGCAGGATTTCTGTGCACTCTAGCATGTGACCTGTGCTGTGGAACTAATCCTTCAATAGGAGACCTTTGGTAACCCTGTAGAGACATGCCTGAATAGGAAGGGAGGTGCAGTGAGCCTTAACTGAAGTGAATTAAACATTTTCCTATTCAGATTTTTTGACTCACATGATGTCACAATGCAACAAGTGAAAGATGGCCTGGCTTTACCAGCTGCATTTACAGGGTTCTTAATCTGAGCATGGGCAGTGCTGTCCTTAACCTTCCATGACTCTACGTGTCGCCTTTTGGTGTTTAAATTACCACATTGTTTTTCTCTTTGAAAATAATTTCTGATGTTAGTGTTAAGAATAACCCGCCCTTCAGTGAAACTTCTGGTTCTGTTTAAGGTTGCTGCAATGATTCCACTTGATGAAGAACTGAAGAGGTCAGGCTCGTCAGATGAACGGAGACTGAATTCAGGAGCAGTTGCAGATTTCCCAGCACCTGCAGGCCGTGAGCTCATATTACGTCTGTCTGTACCCAGACCTGCACCTTACTCTAAACCACTGCCTCAGCGTATGTACAGTGTAATCACAAAAGAGGATTTTCGACTTGCCGGTGCCTTTTCAGCTGATACAACATTCTTCTGATGTCGCTAGCTTTTAGTTATCTTGTGTGTCTTTACAAGTGGAACACTATTCCTCTTTCCATGGAATTAAACACTATGGACTATGCTAGTCTGTGGACAAAGAGAAGAGGTAATACTGTTGTAATTAGTGATCAAGAGTAAACCCCCCCCAGGGAGTCAAACCAGCATCTGAGAGTGATGCTTGCACCAACCCCTATTTCTGATATTTGGGACAGCTCTACAAGTTATTTTAATTAGACATTTCTCCAGCGCCTAGAAATCTCCCATCTATCCAAAGATGTACATTTTTGTATTAGCTAGTTTAACAGTGGACACTTCACTGGGCTTTGTACAAGTACTTCATGTTGAAATTGTAATGCAGTATGTGCTGCTTTTCAGTTCCTAATCTAGTCCTACTAAGGTGGTAGCAGCAGTCTATTTAAAGTGTAAACATTAAATAGTTGTATTTACTATCATCACATGAAAAATACACTATTAAATTCTGGATATTTTTGGTGATGTTTTCCCTGAATTCCAATGGCTGGTTTTAAAATGTTGTTAGAATTTTCTCTAGATAGCCTGAGCAAAATATATCTTGTGGTAAACTCTGAACATGCAGTATTTGCCTGGAAAAAGCCCTGTATGACATGTATTAGCTATATTTTTCTTTGAAGAGCTGAAATGGGTATTTTTGTCTCTAATGGGATATTAAGCTTAAAATGCAAATAGCCTTACATTTATCATTTACAGGTTTTGCGCTTTTATGTCAGTCTGCCTGAGAAGCACACTTTCAGCTGCAGTGTAGTCAGACCCGCATTAGATCCGCTTGAGCTCGTGCACTAAAAATAGCAGTGTGCCATGCCTCAGGCTCGCTGCCAAAGTACAAGCAGTCCTGACTCCCTGGGTACTTATTTGGGCAGCTAGCCCAAGCCATTGTGGCCAGATGGCTTTTTTTAAGCACACTAGCTCAAGTAGAGCTAATGTGTCTTTCTGCTCATGCAGGGAACATGCTCACAGCTAGTATAGAAATAACTTAAATGTGAGATAGCTGGGCCAAAACTATATGTAAATGATGTTTTACTTAAGCAAATTATTGATGCTTATACATACATTTTCATGACACACACTGTACAGCATGCATCTGTGTTCCCGGTGATCTGGTAATAAAAGTATTGTGAAACAAATATGAATCACATGCTGTAAGCTGTGACCCTGTCAAATATCATGCAAACAGTATGATTTTAATGTATGTGATGATGTAATCAGGAAAGGATTATTGTAAATAACAGCTTGCTTTGGTCTGAATCAGCAAAGTATCATAGCTGTGTTGTAAACTGAAATGTCAGAATGGTTGCGAAACACATAGTCTTGTTGCTTTCACTTATTTGTCTTTGAACATTAAACAATAAATCTTAAATTATAATTGGTTAATTATAAGTTATAAGTGTTCAGTTTACTTGTTCAGTTACAGGGGCTGACTTGACACTGCATGTGCTAAGTATTAATGTAGAAGTTGACTCAAGAACAAAATCATTTGCAGTAACAGTTTACTATTTTGACAAATGGGGAGGATGCCCATCTCTTCTTTTCAGGATACGACGTGTGACCATGCAAAGGTGTGGGATCTTGACTATTTTTGCTACTTGGGATGCAATTTTCAAAAAATGTCTAAGGCTCAGATCCTCAAAGGTATTTAGGTGTCTAAATCCCATTCATTTCAATGGCATAAATACCTTTTTGAGCATCTGTGACTAAGACTTTGTCTACACTAGAAAGTTTTGTCAATGCAAGTTACAGCAATGATAAAAAAGCACTATGATTATAACGCTTGTGCCTGTCCACACAGCACTTGTGTTGCTGAAGCGTGTCCACAATTGGTGCTCTAGCATCAACAATGAGAGCAGCATGTTGTTGGCAGCTATCCCACTTGTGCAACTTGCTACCTTGTGCTGCTAGGAATTGTGGGACAGTGGAGAGGATCACAGTGCAGCATGGGGCAGGTTCAACATTCCATGATGTAGTGATTTCCATCCTGTCATCTCATTGGTTTCCGACTGCATTTCATGGCATTTTTCAGCAGCCCCAGTTTCCTAGGCACCTGCCATCTTTATCTGAAAGGCTGGATCCTGCACTGCTCTCCACTGTTGGTGTCTGTGTTCTGAACACGTTACAGCTGGTCATGCAGCATATTACGAGCTCCCAATTGGAACTGGGCTCCGAGGCCCTGACCTATTGTGTGCCATACAAACAAAAACCACCAGATTACTGTTTGCATTCACACAGTGCACTGCTGCTTTTGGGCATGTAAAACAAGCACTGAGTGGTGGGATTGCATTGTTAGGCGAGTCTGAGCTGACGAGCAGTTGTTGCAGAACTTTTGAATGTGCAAAGCCACCTCCATGGAACAATGTGCGGAGCTCACCCCTGCACTGCGGTGCGTGGACATCAGAATGAGACCTGCCCCTCTTGGTGGAGAAGTGAGTAGTGATTGCCATGTAGGTGCTGGCAACTCCAGACTACTACCAGTTGGTTGTGAATCAATTTGGAATTGGAAAGTCCACTGTTGCAGCTGTATTATTGCAAGTGTGCAGGACTATTAATTGCATTCTGCTATGAAGGACTGAGAAGATTGGAAATGTGCATGAAATAGTGGATGGTTTCGCAGTTATGGGCAGTGTCACAGATGGCACGCATGTCCCAGTGTTGGCCCTGGACCATCTTGCAATGGAGTGCATCAGTAGAAAGCGGTACTTTTCTATGATGCTGCAGGAGCTTATGGATCATCGTGGGGGTTTCACTGACGTCAACGCAATTTGGTCAGGGAAGGTGTATGATGCACACACCTTCAGGAACACTGGCCTGTACAGAAAAGCTGCAAGGAGGGACTTTCTTTCGAGACCAAAAGATTCCAATGAGAGATGTTGAAATGCCTGTAGTGTTTTTGGGAGATCCAGCCTACACCTTACTGCCATGGCTTGTGAAGCCTTAAACGGACAACTTGGATGGCACAAGGAGCACTTCAATAACAGGCTGAGCAGATGCCAAATGACCATTGAATGTGTTTGGCAGATTAAAAGTTCTCCTTCGAGTGGTTGCTCATATGCATTCCACTTAGGTGTGTGCGCGCCCTCGTGCACGGCCAATCGGAGAACTTTTACTAGCAGTCCCTGCAGGGGCTGGTCCAGCGACCCTGTAGTGTCGCCGCCATGCGGCGGCACAACCGTTGCTGCTGGCCCCTCCCCTCTTCAGTTCCTTCTTTCCACCCGTGACGGTCGGTCGAGAACTAACCCTGCTCTTCTCAGGTTTTTTCTTTCGCCTTAAAAGTGAGTATTTAGTTAGTAGTTCGCCCCGAACTAAGTTAGTTTTTCAGTTAGCGAGGTTTTTGTAGATTAGTTAGGGAGCCTTAGGGCTCAGACGCCCGCGGCCATGCCCGGCGCGTCCGGCTTCAAGCCATGCGCTAGCTGCGGGAAGGCTTTCCCAGCTAGCGACCCCCATGACTGTTGTTTACGGTGTCTAGGGGAACAACATCGGCGAGACCGATGTAAAATATGTAAGTCCTTCAAGCCTCGGACTCAAAAGGACTGAAGTGAGGCTGAAGGCTTTCCTAATGGAGACCGCGCTCAGCCCGGCGGCCGAGCCCATGTGGTCCACCACGGCACTGAGTGTGTCCTCAGTGCGGAGTGCACCTCCGGCACCGGGGAGCATGGTGCTGAAGAAAAAGAAGAAGCGCCGCCCGCTTGTGGAGAGCTCCCCCCCACCGCAAGAGCGGCCGGGGTTGAGGGCAGAGGTGCGCCCCCTGGATCAGCCCCTGATCCTGGCACCGGGACTGACACCGACCAAGGGACCTACCTTACAGGCTCCTTCGACACCAGAGGCGTTCAAGGCGGCACGTGTCTTGATGACCCTGCCTATGCCTCTGGCACCCCCTTGCGCGAGGGGCCCAGAGCCTGTTTTCTGGGGCAAACCCGTGTTGGGTGTCCCCGAAGGGTGGGTGGCATCGGCACCGGACTTCCAGCCGCCCACCATCACCATCGCCCGACGCCGGAGGACTGAGCCCGGAGGCTCCTCTCCCCCTTCGTCATTGGAGGACTCATGGCACCGCTCCCGATGCCGCTCCAGCTCCGGATCCAGCTCCAGCCCAGCACTGAGCTGGAGCGCCCGGCACTGAGGAAGAGGCTGCGCAGATCTCCATCATTGTCTTTGGGATCGCCCCACAGACGAGTCAGAAGACGTTGCTCCTCCGACTCTTCATCTAGTGAGCCATGGAGCGTCTCCTCCCGGCACCGTCGCTGCCTTCCCCGCACCCCTGGCTCGGGATCCCGGACCTGCTGCCAGGAGCAAGAACCCTCGCCAGCACCGCAACCCCTGGTCCCGCAGACCCCAGTGCTGCAGGTACCTCTCCCAGCGGTGCTGACACCGCCTACAGCAGCGCTGGCGTTGCCCTCGGCACCGACGCTGCCTCTGAGTTGGACCCAAGGACCCTGGCAGTGGCCAATGTGGGCCCAATGGGCGGCTCAGATGAGGTAGGAACTATGCCGGCCCCTGCCTCGGTCACCCATTCCCAACAGGCACCCTCGGTGCAGGAGGGTGACCACTCCTTTTCCTCCGAGGAGGAGGACCCGGGGGAGGGCCCCTCCACAGGACCTCGCCACCCGTCGTCCCCAGACAAGGCGGCCATAAGGGACCAAGGGGCCCCACTCATTGACTTTAAGGCCCACCAAGAACTCCTGAAACGGGTGGCCTCGAACCTAGACTTACAGGTCAAGGTTCTAGAGGAAGAGATCATGACAGGGTCCTACGCCTAGCCAAAGCAGTATGGCAGACCCCTGCCTCGGCCGCCCCCACGTCTAAGGGCGCCGAGAAGAAGTATTATGTGCCGGCCGCGGGGCACGAATACTTATATGCACACCCTGCCACGGGCACCTTAGTGGTAGAGGCTGCCAACCAGAAGGACAGGCAGGGTGCCCAGAGCGCCTCCCCTAAAAGCAGAGAGGGCAGCAGACTAGACCTTTTTGGCAGGAAGGTCTACTCCACAGGGGCGCTCCAGTTCAGGGTAGCCAACCATCAGGCTCTCCTGGGCAGATATAATCTGAACTTGTGGGACTCCTTGAAAAGGTTCACGGTCCTGGAGGAAGGGGTGACAGTAGCTAGTGCAGCCTTGCAAACTGCGTCTGACGCTGCGGACATGGACAGCAGGGCTATGGCCTCCACTGTCACTATGCGGCGGGCAGTGTGGGTGCAATCTACTGATCTGTCAGAGGAGGTGCAGCACTCTATTCAAGACCTGCTGTTTAATGGAGCCGCCCTCTTCTCAGAGAGGACGGATGAGAAGCTGCACGCCCTGAAGGACTCAAGGACGACGCTACGCTCCTTGGGCCTCTACACACCCCAGGCGGCAAGACTGCAAGCCCGCCAACAACCGCAACAACTGCCACAGCAGCACCAGCAGCAGACTGGGCCACCGCCTAGGCCCTTCCCCCCTCCCAGGGGTCGGGACAGGGGTGCAGGGCGGCGCAACTGACCTGCGACCTCCTTGTCCTCCTTTAAGGGTCCCGCCTGGGGCCCCAAGGGCAAAAGACAATTCTGACATTGCATCTGAGGGTGGCATCTCTTTACAGTCCCTAGGCCACCCCCTGCCTTTCCGGGACAGGCTAAGACCGTACATCAGCCTGTGGCGGGAGATAACGTTGGACCAATGCGTCCTCAGCACCATCCGCTGGGGCTATGCCCTCCAGCTGCTGGCTACCCCTCCTCCACTCCCCCCCCCAGTCCCTTTTCAGGGACCCATCTCATGAGCATGTACTCTGCCAGGACATTCACACCCTCCTTCTCAAAGGTGCCATAGAAGTGGTTCCACCACTCGAGGTGGGGAGGGGATTCTACTCAAGGTATTTCCTCGTCCCCAAGGCAAAAGGAGGCCTCAGGCCTATACTGGGCCTGCGCAAATTCAACAGGTTCATAAAAAAGCTCAAATTCCGCATGGTATCCCTAGCGTCCATCATCCCAGTACTGAACCCAGGGGACTGGTTCGCTGCCCTCGACCTGAAGGATGCGTACTTTCATGTCTCCATCCTTCCCGCCCACAGGAAATTCCTAAGGTTTACAGTAGCTGGTGGCCACTACCAATTTACCGTCCTCCCCTTTGGCCTGGCCTCAGCCCCCAGGGTGTTCACGAAGTGTATGGCAGTGGTGGCGGCCTCCCTGAGGCGCAGGGGGGGTCTATATCTTCCCATACCTGGATGACTGGCTGATAAGGGGCAAGACCAAGTCGCAGGTGCGTGAGGCGGTTTCCCTCATCCAGACCACCTGCAATATCCTGGGGCTGCTCATAAACGAGCAGAAGTCAATCCCGTACAGAACATAGAGTTCATAGGGGCCCACCTAGACTCGGTGCGGGCCAAAGCCTCCCTCCCACACTTGAGATTCGAGGCCATGGCAGCGATAATATCGCAACTCCAGAGGTGTCCTACGGCTGTTAGGCCACATGGCCTCATGCACTTATGTAGTGGGGCTGGCCCGCCTCAGACTCAGGCCCCTCCAGAGCTGGTTGAAGAAAGTGTACATGCCCAGCAGGCATGCCCTGAACAGGGTGCTAACAGTCCCCCCTGCGGTGTTGGGGTCACTGAACTGGTGGCTGGACCCCAGAATCGTGTTGAAGGGAATTCCCTTCAGGGCACCCACCCCGTCGACCACTCTGATCACAGAAGCCTCAGACCTGGGGTGGGGAGCCCATATCACCGGTGGTCTGACCACACAGGGCCTCTGGTCCCGGAGGGAGACTGCCCTCCATATCAATGTAAAGGAACTGAGGGCAGTCAGACTAGCTTGCGAAGTGTTTTGCCACGCTTTATTCGGGAGAATGGTACAGGTGTTGACAAACAATACCACTGCAATGTACTACATCAACAAGCAAGGGGGCACGCACTCCTCACTACTGTGCCAGGAGGCGCTTCGACTTTGGGACCTGGCGGTGAGGCGCAACTTCGGTTTAACCACCTTTCACCTCCCAGGGGCCAGGAACAACGAGGCAGACCGCCTCAGCAGGTTGTTTCTCCCCCAACACAACTGGTCTCTTCACCCGGAGGTGGTCGCCATGATCTTCCGCGAGTGGGGTGTTCCCCACCTGGACCTGTTCGCGTCAGCCTGGAACGCAAAGTGCCCGAGGTTTTGCTCGCTCAGGGGTCACGAGCCGGGCTCCGTCTCCGACGCGTTCCTGATCGAATGGATGGGGGACCTCCTGTACGCGTTTCCCCCCCTCCCGTTCCTGCCCAGGGTCCTCTTGAAAATCAAGAGGGACAGAGCGGACATCATCATGATCGCCCCAGCGTGGCTGAGACAATACTGGTTTTGCCTGCTTCAGGACCTGTCAATCGCTCCCCCGATCGAGCTCCTGAAGAAACCGGACCTCCTCTCCCAGGACAAAAGTCCCCTGCTACACCCCAGCCTGGACTCCCTACACCTGACAGCCTGGAGGCTCTCTGGCTAACAGAGGAGAGAACCTGCTCGGAGCAGGTCCAACATGTGCTCCTGGGAAGCAGGAGGCCCTCCACCCAGAGCACATACAAGGCCAAGTGGAGGAGGTTCACCTGCTGGTTGGAATCGCGGGGCATAACCCCCGGTACGTCCTCCGTGCAGGCGGTCCTGGACTACCTGCTGCAACTCAAACAACAGGGGTTGGCGTTGGCTTCCCTAAGGGTCCACTTGGCAGCCATCTCGGCTTTCCACCAGCCGGTGGAGGGGAGGTCCCTATTCTCTCACCCCATGTCGGTGAGGTTTCTCAGGGGAATCGAGAGGCTGTATCTGCAGGTCCGTGACCCAGTGCCTCCCTGGGACCTGAACCTAGTCCTTGACAGACTGACGGGGCCCCCCTTTGAGCCCTTGGCCACTTGCCCCCTGCTGATCTTGTCCTGGAAGGTGGCCTTCCTTGTGGCCATCACTTCCGCCAGGAGGGTCTCTGAGCTGAGAGCCCTGACCTCGGAACGCCCCTACACGGTGTTCTTCCGGGATAAGGTACAGCTTAGGCCTCACCCGGCTTTTCTACCTAAGGTAGTCTCTAGGTTCCATTGTAACCAAGATATTTTCCTCCCTGTGTTTTTCCCCAAACCGCACGGGTCCGAGGAGGTTACACACCCTCGACGTGAGGAGGGCACTGGCGTTCTACCTCGATAGAACGAAACCGCTCCGCAAGACCACCCAGCTCTTCGTCGCGGTGGCAGAGAGGATGAGAGGCTCCCCAATGTCATCACAGGGCATCGCCAAGTGGATCACCGCCTGTATCCGGCTGTGCTACGAGAGGGCGGGTGTCCAGCTTCCCGGACCAGTGACAGCGCACTCGACAAGGGCTCAGGCCGCGTCGGCGGCCTTCCTGGAGAGGGTTCCCCTGGAAGACATCTGCAAGGCTGCCACTTGGTCTTCTGTGCACACCTTTGCCGCGCATTACGCTATCGTCCAGCAGTCCAGGGACGATGCTCGCGTGGGCAGGGCAGTGCTGAGGGCAGCCCGACTTTGACTCCTACCCGCCTCCAGGTAAGGCTCGTTATTCACCTAAGTGGAATGCATATGAGCAATCACTCGAAGGAGAAAACGTAGTTACTTACCAGTAACTGTTGTTCTTCGAGATGTGTTGCTCAGATCCATTCCACACCCACCCTCCATCCCCGCTGTCGGAGTCGGCAGAAAGAAGGGACTGAAGAGGGGAGGGGCCAGCAGTGACGGTTGTGCCGCCGCATGGCGGCGACATACAGGGTCGCTGGACCGGCCCCTGCAGGGGCTGCTAGTAAAAGTTCTCCGATTGGCCGTGCACGAGGGCGCGCACACACCTAAGTGGAATGGATATGAGCAACACATCTCGAAGAACAACAGTTACCGGTAAGTAACTACGTTTTTGCTGGTGATGTCTTTTATGGCAAGTTAGACTTAAATGAGGAAAATATTTCCCTGGTTACAGCTGCCTGCTGTTTGCTCCATAATATTTGTGAAGCTAAGGGTGAAAAGTTTGCCCCTGGGTGGAGCACAAAGGCTGATGTCAGGGCTATTTAGAGGGGGCACGGTGAAGAGTTTGTCGAGACAGTGCCGCTCCGGGTCTTCGTCGTGACGCTCCAGCTCCAGTCTGGCACCGAGACGCTGTTCTCAGCACCACGGAAGAGACGTCGCAAGTCGTCCATCCCTCGGCACCAGTCCTCTTCTTCATCTGTGTTGCCCAAGCGCAGGCACTGCAGATGACGAGGCTCCTTGGGATCATCTGGTAGCAGGTCCCGGAGCAGCTCTTCCCACACCGGCTGCCAGGAGGAGGTACACGCGCCAGCCCCAGCCCTGGCACCGAGCTGGCCCCAAAGCCCTTGGCAATGGCCATATTGGGGTCTGTGGGCAGCCCAGATGAGGTAGGGAACTATGTTGGCCCCTGCCTCAGTAACCCAGATAGCTCCCCAACAGGCAGTTTTGGTGCAGGAGAGGGACCACTCCTTGGAGGGGGAGTCGGACCCTGGGGAGGGCCCCTCCACTGGACCCCGCCACCTGTCCTCTTCATCATCGCTGGACGAGGTGGCCGTCAGGGACCAGGGGGCCCCTCTCATCAACTTCAGGGCTCACCAGGAGCTTCTGAAACGGATAGCATCCAACCTTGGCCTGGAGGTCAAGGTACGGGAGGAAGAGGTGGACCTCCTCTGCGGGCATGTGGAGACTCAAGGACTGTCCAGGGTAGCCCTCCTCGTTCATGAGAGGGTGCTGCGCCTGGTGAAAGCCGTTTGGCAGACCCCTTCCTCAGTCGCCCCAACCTCCAAGGGCACCGAGAAGTACTATGTGCCAGCCGAAGGGCACGAGTACTTGTACACCCACCTGGCCCCAGGGACCCTGGTTGTGGACGTTGCCAACCAGAAAGAGAGGCAAGGGCCTCAGAGTGCCACTCCTAAGAACAAGGAGGGTAGGAGACTGGACCTCTTCAGTAGAAAGGTCTACTCCACAGGGGCGCTCCAATTCAGGGTGGCTAACCACCTTGGGCAGATAGAACTTGAACCTTTGGGACTTGCTGCGAAGGTTTGCAGAGTCCCTGCCCCAGGACCAGGCTGCAGACTTTGCCACAGTCCTGGAGGAAGGACTGACTGTAGCCAGTGCAGCCTTGCAGACTACTTCGGACACTGTGGACATGGCCAGCAGGGTGATGGCCTCCGCCGTTGCCATGTGGCATGCAGCATGGCTACAGTCCATGGACCTGTCCCAGGAGGTGCAGCACTCCATCCAGGACCTGCCGTTCCCAGCCTGGTCCTGGGGCAGGGACTCTTCACAGGGAGTCCCACAAGTTCAAATTCTACCTAGCTAGGATGTAGGCACAGGGTAATTTCCAAATGGCTGCATAAAGAGTGATGTTTTTAATGCTTACCAGAGCCTATACACAGGGTTGTCAGTATTCTGGACCTACCAAACTGCAGTTCCATCTTCAGACCAGCAAACCGATAACCTTACTCTCTCTCTTCCCCCCATTTTCTGCTAAGGGAAAGGAAGAAGTTCTGTTTTCTCAGTAACTCACAACACAGCAACAGAGGTAAGGATGGCAGACTGGCTTTCTCAGAGTACAGTTTGAAACACCTTTTTATTCCAAAATTCAATAAAATGTCAAGTTAGATTGAACTGAGCCGATGTTTTATGGCTCTCCTATCAATTATGCATAAGAACTAGGCTTTAAATCATTCTGTGTTTGCAGATACTGTAGCCAGCTTCAGTGATAGGAGAAACTGTTGCCCTTGTTTTCCTGTGACTTGAGTGATCTCCCTTGTTGGCCTACGATACTAACCAAAGCTGCTTATTTTCTATTGTATTAATTATCAGAATTACTAGATTGAAAGCTGTTTGCCTCACCTTTTTTATTTACTAAAAAAATATCTTGTAACAGGAAATACTATTATATACCCTCCCCAAAACTAATTGCTACCCATAAGACTGACAAGCTAAACCTTTACAGATGAGGGAACGTTCATTCAATTTTTGATAAGTAGTCCTATATTGAAGTTCATATTAAAAAGAAGTACAAGTGGCTGAATAGCGAGGTGGGATTTCATTCTATAGCTTTAAGTCTCACTCTGTTGCCTGTGGCTCACTGACTGGACATTATATTCTGTGATAGGGAACAAAACTTGTGTGTCTAAATTTTATACCAGCAGAAACTGATGTAATCTGTTTCAGCTTCTGCTATAGGTCTGAAAGGCAATTAAGAATTTTAACTTGCAAGAAATGCCCTTCCCATAAATAAAATAAAGGTCTAACTAGGAGCTGGTCACTTTTACTGGTTTGGTTTTCCAGGAATGACTGGTGAGATTGTTACAACAGCATAAATCCAAAGCAGGGTCTAGCCAATAACTTGGTAGTTATGTCTGTAACAGATTCAAGATTCCCAAAAGTGAATTTTATGCATCTTCTGAAATAGTCTTATTTCACGCAATAGTGCACCTATCTGCAAGTCTTTCTAGCTCCTTTACTTCCTTACCATGGAAGAGCTTCACTTCATATACAACAATGGCCAGCTATCAGACTCTCTCGTGGCAGGGGCACACAAGACCACCTTCTCAATATTCCAATCCGTTCATGGTAAGCTACAGTTCAGCTGCACATGTGTGACATTCCCCAGCGTGAAACCTGGATTAGTGAACTGCTCTATCCCCTCAGCTCAATAGCCTGGGTTGCCTTTTACACTACTATGCAGTGAACAGCCATCATTCCCAGTCCTACTCACACATAGACAGTAGCATATAAAAATCACTCCCAGTTGAATATACGAATACTCTCCCAGCCACTCTCAACACACACAAATTTTTAGACTCAGCCTTGTTCCCCAGAAATGTGCATCTTGCAGTGTTCAATAGTCTCCTGGAAAGTGCAAGCTCAAATAGTCCAACATGGGGAAATGAGTATGCACAAGGCCCTACTTAATTCACAATATTGTGGAAATTGCAGATCCCACAATAGTAGGCTTCCAACACAGTTTCAACAACAGGAAACCTGGGGATGTGAGCCCCTGCTCTTAGTCCTGAATGGCCCATCATGGAAAAGTAATAATGGACTATATTACTACAAATAATAAGGTCCATTATAACTTTTCTGTGATTTTTCCATGGCTTGGTCCACAACTCAGCCACAAGTTTTGGACAATCATCCCATGATTCCAGTACACCCTTCATTATTCACCAGCATTGTATTCTCAAGTGTTCCCTAACACTTCAATCCAGATATACTCGACTGGCTAAAACAATAAAACAAATCTCTCACCCTAAACTGTAACAATTCACAGGCTGGATTTCCTTTTGAGTCAGGGCCCCCTCTCCCAGTTCAACGCTTGTCAAGTATTCATCAATACCATGAGAAGAGAGGGGTGATGTGAAGGTCACAGTCTTTTATTTTCATACCCTTCTCCTCTAAGACTTAACCCCTGTTGAGGAGCATACTAACAGTTCCCTGTGCACATAAGATTTGAACTGTGTTAGGGATGAAATGTAAACTTTTGGTTTACACCTTCCTCCCTACTGGTGAATGGACAATTAAGCAGGGAAAGGACCCTTAGCACTTTACTGGCATACTAGTGTGTCTGAGAAATTGGTTTGTGGGTTTTAGTGCAACATAGTTCATGAACAATCATACAGCAAAAGCTCATAATTTTAGATGCAGTGGTGTTACATACATTTCAACAGGATGATATTCAGCAGATTACGAGTTTTCAAGTGATACTTCAAAAGGCATAGTTTGTACAAAATATAACTATATAGAAGTGGTGAACATGGGGTACAGGGTATCACAACATGTCACCGCTATATGCCATTACCCCAGCCCAATGGCTCATTTTAAGCAGATTTTCTAACTCACACTACATTTAGCACACAATCTCTCCTTCCCAATTTCATCCCCTATTTAAAATAGTTTAGCAACTTCAGAAAATTGTTCCTATCGCCGAGATGCTTAGTTATCTGTTATTCACAATTCAGTATGTTTTTCAAAATGAGTATAGGGAGCAAAAAACTCACAAGCATATGTACGCTGGCAGTGTCATCAATTATAATTATTTGCTAAGTACCAACAACACTAGTTTCATTAGAAAATACAGCTAGAGAGAGTAACAATAAAATGACTTCTGTCTTCAGCAACCTGAACCTGCCACTAGGAAAGAGGAAGTGTTCCCCTTGAGTTCCTGGGAGTAGCATTAAATCTTCACAGGAAGATTTTTAATCAGGTGCTGCCTCCCCATGTTAAAAAAAACCAAACAAACCACTGCACTTCCTACTGTAGAACTGGCTAAGCCACACATGGGATATTTAAAATCACTGTCACTGATTGCTTTATGCTTTGCCTTGTTTAGGAGAAGTGGTTGAATTTGGTCAGGTTTATCTAGTTATCACCTACATGCAATCACTTTTCCTATTCCAGATAAAGTGCTGGCACCTGATTATTGAATACAGCTGTATTAATGAGCTGGCACACAAGTAGCTCACAAACACACATACACACCTTATAAACTCCTGCCAGGGATATGGAAACAATATCCAGAGTCTCTGTGATGCACCGAACGAAGTCCTCCAACACCTAGTTGAAGGGGTGGAGGGAGGGGCTAGTAATTTTTCCCTTTGCAGGTGATATCGTGCTTCAGTTTCCTATTATTGGTTTCCCACTATCTGAAGCTGTGCTGCTAGGCCTAACTGACTTTCTAAAGTGTGGCTGCACACCGCAGGGATCCAGTAGTGTCAAGGCTTGTCTGGATATCAATACTGAGGAGGTAGACAAAGGGGTTACCCCATAATTGAGGGGATTGTTACCCTAGAACTTGACCATGCTAACAACAGCCAGATTGTGTACATTCAGCCACCAATAATTAATAAAATAGACCACCACAAAGTTAAGGGTTAATTTGGACAAGCAGGACTTTTGGAGGCAAAGTTAAACACTAGCTGCAGGGTTGCTAATCAGCATGGGCGGGGAAGAGGAGCAAAAAGAGTCAACAGATTATGAACTCAGAAAAACATGGTTACTTACCAGTAACTGTTGTTCTTCGAGATGTGTTGCTCATATCCATTCCACTAGGTGAGTGCACGCCCTCGTGCATGATTCCTGGACTTTTTTCCCTTAGCAGCCTCTGTAGGGCCGGCTCCGGCGCCCACTGGAGTACCACACTCATGCCGCGGTACATAGGGCGCTACCAGCCCCACAGACCCTCAGTCCCTTCTTTCTGCCGACTCCAACCACGGGGATGGAGGGTGGGTGTGGAATGGATATGAACAACACATCTTGAAGAACAACAGTTACAGGTAAGTAACCATGTTTTCTCTCTTCAAGTGATTGCTCATATCCATTCCACTACGTGATTAAAAAGCCATACCTTGGAGGTGGGTAGGAGTCACTGGTGAGCTGCCCTCAGCATGGCTCTGCCGACTCGCGCATCCTCCCTCGCCTGCTGGACGATGGCGTAGTGTGAAGCAAAGGTGTGCACCAATGACCAGGTGGCAGCTTTGCAGATGTTGAGGAGGGGGACCCTTTCCAGAAAGGCCGCCGATGAGGCCTGAGCCCTGGTTGAGTGCACCGTCACGATCCCGGGGAGCTGGACGCCTGCCAGCTCGTAGCAGTGCTTTATGCAGGCAGTGATCCATTTGGAGATGCACTGTGTGGAGACCAGAGATCCCTTCATCCTGTCTGCCACCATGACGAAGTGTTGCGTCGTCCTCCAGAAGGGCTTTGTCCTCTCGATGTAGAAGGCCAGGGCTCTCCTCACATTCAGGGAGTGTAGTCTCCTCTCCTCCTCCAACCAAAACACGGGAGGAAAATGTCTTGATTATAATGGAATTGTGAGACCACCTTGGGCAGGGTGGGGTCTCAGCTGCACCTTATCCCGGAAGAACACGGTATAGGGGGGCTCCGAGGTCAATGCTCTTAGCTCAGAGACCCTCCTAGCCGAGGTAATGGCCACAAGGAAGGCCACCTTCCAGGACAGGATTAGCAGGGGGCAAGTGGACAAGGGCTCTGTGACTCTAGAGAGGACCAGGTTGACATCCCAGGGAAGCACTGGGTCACGGACTAGGGATAGAGCCTCTCAACCCCCTTGAGGAACCTCACCAACATCAGGTGGGAAAACAGGGACCGCCCCTCCAATGGCTGATGGAAAGCCGAGATGGCCTCCAGATGCATCCTAAGGGAGGCTATTGCCAAACCTTGGAGCCTAAACTGTAGTAAATACTCCAGGCTAGCCTGTATAGGGGACATGCCCAGGGGGATGCTGCATGACTGCCCAGCAGGTAAACCTCTTCCACTTGGCCCTATATACAACCTGTGTCGAAGGTTTTCTGCTGCCCAGCAGAATGCGCTGGACCTGTGATGAGCAGGCTCTCTCATCCTCCATCAGCCAGGCCGTGAGGTGCAGGGAGTCCAGGCTCAGGTGCAGTAGGAAACCGTGGTCCTGGGAGAGCAGGTCCGGCCTCCTCGGGAGCTTGAGCGGCGTGGCGACAGAGAGGTCCTGTAGCATACTGAAACAGTGCTGTCTCAGCCACGCTGCGGCAATCAGGATCACATCCGCTCTGTCCTTGATTTTCAAGAGGACCTTGGGTAAGAGCGGGATGGGGGGAAAGCGTGCATGAGGGTCCCGTTCATTCGATGAGGAACACGTAGGAGATGAACCCCAGCTCGTGACCCCGGAGCGAGTAGAACCTCGGACACTTCCTGTTCCAGGACGACGCAAACAGGTCCAATCGGGGAACACCCCACTTGCAGAAAATCCTGGCCGCTACCTCTGGATGCAACCAGTCGTGTCAGGGTAGAAACAACCTGCTGAGGTGGTCTGCCTCGTCATTCCTGACCTCAGGGAGGTGAGAGGTGGTTAAACAAAAGTTGTGTCCCACCGCGAAGTCCCAAACTCGAAGTGCTTCCCGGCAAAAAGCCGTGGAGTGTGCCCCCCTTTCTTGTTGATATAAAACATTCCTGCAGTATTGTCTATCAGCACCTGTACCACCTTGCCCAATAAAAACCCGAGGAACACTTTGCATGCCAGTCTGACTGCCCTGAGTTCCTTCACATTGATGTGGAGGTCCCTCTCCTCCTGCGACCAGAGCCCTTGCATGCTCAGGCTGCCACTGATGTGGGCCCCCCACCCCAATTCCGACGCATCGGAGATCAGGGTGACCGAGGGGATCAAGCCCGTGAACGGAACCCCTTCCAACACTGTCCTGGGGTTCCTCCACCACCGTAGTGACACCAGAACCGTGGGGGGAACTGTCACCACTCTGTCCAACCGGTGCCTGCTAGGCACGTACACTTATGCCAACCAACTCTGGAGGGGCCTGAGGCGGGCCATCCTCACCACATATGTACACAAGGCCATGTGACCCAACAGCTGAAGGCACTGAACCTCAAGCGTGGGAGGGAGGCCCCTATAAACTCTATGTGTTGTACTGAAGACAATGTCGATTTCTGCTCATTGACGAGCAGCTCCAGACTGTTGCAGGTGGCATAGACGAGGGAAACCACCTCGTGCACCTGAGACCTGGACCTGCCCCTTATCAGCCAGTCATCCAGGTACGGAAAGATCTGGACCCCTCTGCGCCTCAGGTAGGCCACCACCACTGCCACGCACTTTGTGAAGACCCTGGGGGAGGACGATAGGCCAAAGAGCAGGGCCGTAAACTGGTAGTGGCCACCAGTTACCATGAACCTGAGGAAGTGCCTGTGGCTGGGAAGGATGGAAATATGAAAATACGCATCCTTCAAGTCAAGGGTGGCAAACCAATCTCCTGGATTCAGAAGTGGGATAATGGCCACTAGGGACACCATGTGAAACTTCAGTTTCTTTATGAACCTGTTTAACCTGCGCAGGTCCAATATAGGCTTGAGGCCACCCTTGGCTTTTGGGACGAGGAAGTACCTCAAGTAGAACCCCTTCCCACCTTGAGCGGGGGAACCGCTTCTACCACTCCTTTGTCTAGGAGGGAATGGACCTCCTGAACCAGGAGTTGCTCATGAGATGGGTCCCTGAAGAAGGACAGGGAAGGGGGGGGGAAGCCACAAACTGGAAGGCGTAACCCCGGCGCGATGTCCCGCCAGTGTTCATAAAAGGGCCTTAACATGTCTCTGAAGGCCAGGGGTGAATCCAGGAGGGGGCTACTGATGCCACCCTCAGGCGCACCATCAAAACTGGCGCTTCCCTTTCGGACCCTTGGGGGGCCCTTGCTGGAATGCAAAGGATGACCTGGAGTGGTCGCGTCGTCCAACACCCCTGTTCCTATCCCTACCCCTTGTGGGGGGGAAAGGCCTAGGCAGTGGCCTAGGTTGTTGCTGCTGCTGTGGGCGCTGCTGCTGCTGGCGGGTCTGTTGCCTCACTGTCTGAGGGGTGTACAGGCCCAAGGAGCGCAGCGTGGCCCTAGAGCCCTTGAGGGTGTGCAGCTTCTCATCTGTCTTGTCGGAAAACAGACCAGTTCCATCAAAGGGCAGGTCCTGGATGGAGTGCTGCACTTCCTGCATCATCATCATCAGTAAGATCATTGTGTGGTGTTTGGGTAGGCTGAGATTGTTCATGGCAGAAGACGAGTTAAAAGTGCAAATGAATATTAGAAAGTTTCTCAGAAAATCTGTCAGAAAATGACCATGAATGTGACACAGAAGGACCTGAAGGAACCACCTGCTAAGAAAAGCAGAACATGGAAGGAAGAAAAACGAACACTTCAGGACCAGTAGAAATATAGCTGCTTGGGTCTCTGAAGCCATTTTATTTTGTACCTGAGCAAGTTGCAATGTGTGCTGTTTGTAAGAAAAATTCATCAAATTAAAATATACAATGCAATGTCACTACAGCACGCTTTCAGGGGAAGTTGAACAGAATTATCATGGTGAATTTCAGAGGTGCAAGCTGTCAAATGATGCAAAAATTGAGCTTGAAATACAACAGCAGCAGCTCAGATTTTTTTTTTTCAATAAAGCGAATCAAATAAGGGTAACTTTTAAAGTTGCACTACTTTGGGGGAAAGCAAGGAAACCATTCAGCCATGGAGAACTCATCAAGAAAATTGTTCTGGCTGTACACCCAGAAAATACGTTTGTCAGAGATATACCACTGAGCAACAACGTAACAGAGGAGCGCAAGAGATCTGGAGAATTTTCTACAAAGTGAAATAGATGAAAAAGTCACAGCAAGCCCTTTCTACAGCCTGTGCTTAGATGAGAGCCTTGAAGTCACAATGAATCCCAAGATAATCATATGCATTTGCTTTTTTGACTGTGATTGCTATTGTTTTTCAGAAAGTGTTTTATGCCAGCTGAGCCTCAGTTATAGGCCAACTGTATGCATACAGTACATGTCTGTGGATTAACATTTTGAGGGCTTTTTGTCATCTCATATTGCACTCACCTTAAAAAATATTCTTACATAGTTTGCCAACTCAATTACACAATTTCTGAATGTGTTCAGGCGAGAATGGAGGAGTGCTGTGTTAGCTTTGACAATCTGTGCGGCTTGACAGCTGATCGGCCAGCGGCTATGCAAAGTGCATGAGGATGGGTGCTGAACCGCTTCCAAGAAAGCTGCACTCAGAAACTATTTTTGTTTCACTGTTTTGCCCACCAAGAAGTATTTGCCAGCAAGACTTCAATGAAAAGGATGGATGAGGTTGACTCTGTATTGAAAAAGTGCATCAATGCGGTCAGTGCCAGTGGCGTCAATAAAGGGAGATTTGTAGCTCTGTGCGAAATGGGCTAGGAGAAACATACAGTGCTGCTGAATTACAACCTGGTGTGCCTGGCTTATTTTTAATGACAGTGTACAGAGGCGGTTTCAGTTCCGGGAAGTGCTCACTGAAGTTTTGAACACAGTTTCACCAAGATTATCCCAAAAGCTACAAGATCCAGAAGTGCATCGTTGTTTGATCTTTTTCATGTGTTTTTATCAAATCTTGCTTTCTTGAACCTGGAGCTTCAGAAACCTTAGATAATGATATTTGACAGCATTGAAGTAATAAATACATTCAGAATTACCATCACTGACATTGTCCAATACCTACAAAAGGAACAGGACTTTTGAGTTTTATGAGCTTTGTCAGTTTTATACAGGGGTATTTTAGCAACCAACCAGGTGTCAAAGCTACTGCCAATTATTGGGATGGACTATCAATTATTCTGCTTGCTGCTTTTAGCAATTTTCAGGGCTTTGCAGGAACTTAGCATGACAAGGCAAACCGGGAGAGGTAGGTTTGATAGTGAACACATGAAGTGAGCCTGGCTCTATGCACTGTCTCTCTATGAATATGCTAGGGTGAATGTCTGTGAAAACTTAAAGTCTGGATATATTTTAGAATAGTAGGTATGGGGAAATGTATCTATCAGACTAACAACTTAAAACTGCTTGCTTAACAATATTTTTGTGTGCGACATATCTTTGTAACTCCTGCTTCTGCCTAGTGATTGATTTGTTTGATCAGCTAGGTACCATTCTTTTGACATGTCTCTGTAACTTTTGGGCTATAAGTGGGAAGTAGCGAGTCTGAGTCAGGTGAATTACTTTGTGGACACACTGCGCCAGACAGAAGGACCCGCCCTCTGGAAATTTATGACTAAATTACCCGAAGACTGCCTCAGACTTGTGAGATAACTACTAAGTTTTGGGGTACTCTAACCACCTATTGTGTGTATGTGCTTAAGACTAATAAGTGGAGACTTTGGCAAAGGAATTCCAATGGGAATTGCTGGAGGCCAAATAAAGTAAAGTTTTAAGGTTAAGACACTTAGTTTTGATTTGTGTGTCAGCCATATAGCAGATGGTGGTACTGTGTTTTCTTTGGTTTATTTCCTTATATTGATTCAGAGAGACTAAAAGTTACTGGGTTGAGGAACCCTGGGTAACAGTTTCTCAGCTGTCAGGATGGAAATGTGCAGCAAAAGGACAGCTGTAACCTTAGCTGAAAAAACTTAGCTGTAACTGAATATCTGAGTATCATATTGGAGGATCTTGAAAATTGTTTCAGTCAGGGAAACTTTTTCATCAGTACACCTTCGTGACCAATGCAGTCAGCAACTCTGGTTTAGTTTCTTTGGCTGAAAACAAACTAACTGCCTTGCAAGACAGGTTAGCTTTCTTTGAGTCTTTGGATTTAAACAATCTCAAGTACCTCATGCTGCAAATACGCAATGATGCAAGAATGAAAACAAACTTCAGTAATTTGTACCTGTTTGAGGATACCTACAAGCCCCTAGCTAAAGTTGTTTTGCTTTTCTTGTCCCTGTTTTCTACTACTGTACTGTATGAGAGGGCATTCAGCGCACTGCACTTTCTGAAGAACAAGTACTGAAACCACTTCCCTGATGCTAACCTGGAAGCTTCCCTTCTAGTTTCACAGGAAGCCTGTGATCTTGCAGACTTTCCATTCAAAGAGCTCCTGAACTTTTGCAAGTAATCTGATCCACACAATGGATGTGTTAAAACTCAGAACTTTAATTTCATTATCACACGGTATTAGTAAAGTGCAATAATACAGGATTATGTTTGTTGTTACTATTATCATAAATAAATTATAATGATTTGGAGGTATATATGTGCCTATTTATTTGTTTCTCCTACAGTTAATTAAGTATTTTAGGAAAAATTGGCAGAATGGCCACCAGCAACCATTGGTGGGCTGCACTCTGAGTCCACCAAAAATTGTGCTGTGAGAACTCCTGCAGTTAATAAATACCACAGAAATCTATTTTTATATTCTAAAAGTAATTTTAAAAACGTTTTCTGAGAGGCATCAAGGATACTTTAGCAGCTGATTTTACCTGTTAAAAAGAAAACAACTAGTAAGAGGTGATTGACCAGTATGTGAAATACCGCATTGTCACAGGGAGCTAACTTTGGATGTTACTCTTCCAATTTCAAGTAACAAGACTGATCACATTCTGAGAGAGAGAGAGATACGTGTCTGTCAGTATGAGCTATGCATATGAGATTATGCTCTGGAAGTACCGAGAAAGCAAATTTTATTTTATCTAAAAAAAATCCCAAACTCTTATAGAAAAATACAGTGATCTCTGTCACATGAACAAATCTAAAGATGCCTCTGTGTCATGTGTATCAATTCAGATTCAGTTAGACTCAGTCATATTTTGAAACATTAGCCTCTAATCTACTATGTAGCCCATGAATAACAGCAGTCAGTACAGTTGTTATGGAAAATGAGGCAGAAATGCAGTTAGTATAGGAAATAACCTGCAAGTAATTTGGACAATTAAACTATAGATGCTTCCCTTTTATTCCAACTGAAATGTAGCCAAAATTATTGCTGAAAATAAACACAATCAAAACTGAATTTCCCAACGACACTCACAGTTATCAGTCTAGGTATTCATATGTCTGCTATCACTTTAGTATCAGAACATCTCCCAAGTATTGAAAAATAGAAATAAAAGTAAAACCCTTCCTCTCTTACTTCATTTAGGGAACATCTGTCTATTTCTGTATGTTAAAAATAATTCTAATGTCTGAACCAAAGATACCCAATAATGATGATTTAAGCAAAGACATCTTTACCGTAAGATGTTTGCCCCTGGTATGCCAGAGTAATTCAAGACCAATAAAAATTCCAGCAGAGCCTCATCAGTTTCTGAAAAGTACAGTTACAAATAATTTAATTTGGACACAATAGAAAAAAATAGCTCCTATAAAATACACTGAAACAGCATTAAGTTTCTGACTTATGACAACAAAACCCAGGATTATTTAGCTTTAAAGCTATTGTTCCATCAGTGAAGAAACTGTCATGATATATGACGACAATATGATGATGTGGTGTTCTGACACCCCTGAAATACTGAAGTAATTATGAATAGAATGACCATTTATTTCCATAGCTTTGGTTTTGACTGTGAGAGGCAAATTTTTCTGAAGTTACTCTATTAAAAGAATTAAGACTAAAGATTTAGAATTTTGTATCAATACCCAAGCAAAACCTATGGACATACATGATAGTTCTGAAATATTACAGCTAAACACATTTGCATTTCCCATCAGTAGTAGCTGATGTCATATACTTCTCAAATCTTAACAAAAAATTTTGTAATATCAGATCCATACTTTGAAGCTAAAGAATGTCTCTTCATCTGGCTTCTTTCCTTGGCTTGTTTAGCAGTTCTCTGAAAAGAAAGATAGACATGTCTATACAGTATATATTACAAATTATTCAGCAACTGCATTCCACATTTGAGTTTATCTTAGTTGTTAAAGAGTTGGGGCTTCATGTTAGATCAAAAGTGTTGTAACCACTTATCATATTATCTAAAATACAGATGCTTGCAACAGGGTGACAACTTGCAAGTTCTTGTTGAACTAAAGTCTTCTATTTTAGCATAGACATTCTTTATGAAATATCAAATACAGGAGAAAGATCAAATTTGAACACTGACTTTTCTGTTAGAGATCACAAAAAGGACATCAGTCTTACTTATTGGAGTTCAATTCTTCATGTGCTTTTTTAAAACTAGAATCTTGAAGTCTGGTATCCTTGATGGTTGATTTTTTTTGGGGGGGGGAAGGGCGAGGAGGTAAGAGGGAACAAGAACTTATTTTGAATTTGGTATTTCTACTATAAGTCACCAAAATGTCAGTCTAACCATTTGTAAAAGGGTTGCATTCTACAAGGCACTCGGATAGAATGAGGAGACCAATATAGAGAAATTATGATAATCTGAATTCTTGAATTCTATTTAAGGGATTTTAGCCAGCTAACTGTTGAAGGTGACAATTGAAGTATGTTACGCTCTGATGTACATAATCCTCTCCACCTGAAGGATGCACTGCAGTCAACTAGCACTTAATATTTACCAGCCAGGTAGCACTGTACATCAATGCAGTGCAAATAAATGTTCTTTTAGAGGGTTTTGTGATGACAAATGATGTAATATTTCTTTCTCAACATGGATGAAAGGACAAAGGATAAATGGCTTGCACCAAGTCACACGGCAAGTGAGTGGGAAAGCCAGGATTAGAACTCCATAGTATATGGCTCCAAGGGGGATTACAGAATTTCTTATACATACGTACATCTTGTATTTTTAAAGATGATCTGTGTCTGTATCTTACTGTGTATTCATAGTATGCCTGCATTAGTGAGAGTGGATAAGACGGAGTCTGTCTGGGTAAAAATCACACTGGGTAAAAAA
>ML675620.1:57805758-57834592 GCA_007922155.1 Mesoclemmys tuberculata | reverse complement strand
AGATGATCATATTGGTCCCTTCTGACCTATGAGTCTATGAGACTCATTTACCTTAAAAGGCAGCATCTTTTGAAGTTTTTCTAAAATTATCATCATTTGATGGCTGTTTACTTATCTGTGCAAAATAAGTTTGGTCATCCAGGTACAATTCTTAGAAGATAAGTGTCCAAACTACTGCAACTGGCAATAACAAACATCCTTATGGTCTTTCTCAGCAGTGAAAAATCAAACAGTCTATTTAGAAGTTTACTAATATTGTTACAACGACCCTTTCATCCCCATTGATACTCTTCACCCTCCAGGTTAGGTAGAACTGAGACACATTGACAAGACAGCATGGAGAAGATTCCAATGGTACTACTTGGTCTGTACACAAACAATGAGAAATTTACTATCTGGTAACTTGCTGCTAGCCCCTTTTCTCCTTGTTCATAACAAATGGGTAATGCCTTCCATCTGTGGACTTTGGAGGCAACCACTGTTGTAGCTGGAAGCTCCAGAACTAAGCCCCACTCTTCAGTTCAAGCCACCAGCAGAGTTCTTCCAAAATTGTAGCAACATTTTGGCAACTAATTATTGGCAATAATTTGCAGTGGTACTAACTAACTTTAAGGAAATTATATTTTAAGTCTCTTTTTAGAGAAAATTTTCAATTTGTTACAAATTGTATTCCGGTAATTTACCAGACAATCAAAGTGGGCTGAATGAGGAGAGAAGCCTGTATCAGAAAGAAAATGATCAGGTAAAAAATTCCTCATTCTGTTGCAGAGCTTCTCTCCTTGTTCATAACAACTGGGAGTTAGTAAGCAGTGAATTACAGACGTAGGGAGAAGAAGGATAAGCAGAATTTTTATTACAACTACTGCAGAACAACAGGCAGAAACAGAGACACCCTCCCAGAAAGCAAAAAGCTTTGTAACTTAAGGAATTATTTGGAAGCCAACCCAGTAGCATCTTCCTACCAAAGGAGGCCTCTGTAGAGGACTGGAAACTCCTCTGTAATCTTCTCCAGGTGAGGCTCACTCTTTCTTCCTATGATGCCACAAAGGACCTTGTGGAGGAAACCTTGATTCCCTCAGTCAGTGGTTTCTCAATGCCTAACATGCTAACTGGTGCAGGATTTTAACATCTTGCCTGCAGCAACTTTGAGGTTCTAAGACCCTGGCATTTTGGCTAGGATGAGATGAACAGGAAACAACTGATATGTATATGTCACATACTGGAGATATACCTTTAGAATTCTATGAATACCCATTTATGTCACAACTTTCCAAAGGGACACTGAGGATTGGAGCAAAATGACAGGAGAACTATCTCCCAGTAACAAAAGAAAGATGAATCTACCTCGGAACAAAAAGTTTCTGGAGATAAGAATAACCCTTTCCTTGCAGCAGCATGATTCTTGTATTGACAGAGGAACTAATTCCAAAACCTGTGTTTTAGAAGTAATGGCAACTAGAAATGCCAGCTACAGCTTGTCTAATCTTGCCTTTCTGATTATTCTTGACACCGAACGATATTCAGTTGGTGAGTCCAGTGTAGGTGGATAAAGAACACTGTGAGGGCAGTTAACCACTTTTCTATAGTGTTTGGTTATAGGATTTCAACCAACCATCCTGTTGAAACTCAAGTGTAGCAGAAACAATCAGAACTTTGTGGTGATTATTATACATTTATTAAAGTAGCACTACTGAGCTAGAGGTGAAGGTCCCATTGTGCTGGGCACTGTATAAACTAAGAGACAGTCTCTGCTCATTGAGCTTTCTGTTTTCTCTTACCTCAGAAAATGAATAACATTTCCTGTTTGAGTTCTGCCTGGATAGCAAAATATACCAATGAAGCTAATGGAGAATCCTTGCTGAACTATGCTTCTTTCAATGAGTAGGGTGTTAAATATAAGTGGTGCAGGTCTGAATGGGGAATAAGTTCTTATTTCAAGAGGTCTAGTCTCTTCTACAAGTTCAGCAGAGACTTCTTGGCTATTGGTCAAGTCCAAAAAAAGGGGCCTTGTGTGCCAGCAGAGGACTACATGATGATCTCAGCTCTCACTTTTCCTCTTTTCTGTATCCTGTATGTGAGCTGTCTTGAAAGGCAGCATATTCTTCTCTTCTCTAGCCTCTATTTCTATTGCCTCAGTAAAGCTTTGACCTCTGGTTACTATCTAATTTTAGAAACATTCATGTTTCAGAGCATAAGCTAACTTTTAATGGGATATAGGAGGATACAGGTTCTCATGTGGGCAAGTTATTCCATCGCTATCCACTCCAGGATTTCTTGCACTTTCTTCTGAAGCAGCTAGTATTGGCCACTGTCAGATACAGTCTACTGGACTTGATGGACTAATGGTCCAATCCCATATGGCCATTCCTATGGTTTTGTTTAGACACAGTTGATAGAGCTATTGAAATGAAAAGGATGTTGACATTGAAATTTTGGAAAATTGTACAGAACAAGGTATGTTCATGAGACAACAAGCTGCTTTCCTTTTTCTGAGAGAGGGAGGATAGCCATGTATGCGTTAATCTCATCTTTCAAGTATTCTCCACCTGTGAAGCTTGCTTCTGTAGTACACATGCAAAGGTCTAGTGAAAATTGTGTTGGCTATTAGCAAGATTTTTATACTTATCTGTCCATAATGGGACATTCAGATGTGATCCAGGAATGATGTATAATTTTGCATTGCAACTGGTGAGTGGTTCCTTATCCTTAGAAGCAATTTAAATCCCACTCAGAGGATGATACTGATGGTTGGCATCAGCCATCCTAGTTACTGGAGAAAATTAGTTATGGATGACTACTGGAAGGAAATGAATGATGCAATGAAGTTTAGGGTCTTTGAAAATCATTACCATGATGGTAAAATTCTGGCCAAAGCCATGGCTATTTTAGCCCCTAGATAAACAATTCTTGTGTTGAGGTAAAAAAGTTCTTGATATTGAACAACTGACGAAGTTGAATCCTTTTCAGCAGCTGGCACATTAACAGTGGGCTATTTCTTTGGGTAGAAAACTGGGACGCTGTCCATGAATGGGTATAGATGTCCAACTTGTACCTGAGCCTTGCTGTGACTACTCCTAGCTGTTAAGACTCAGTTGCACTGGGTAGATCAAAAGGAAGAGACTTGTATAGGAATTGTGAGTGCTCATTGTCTTTTTTCTCTGCTAGCGTATAGTCCCTTCCTGAATATCCTTTGTGTTGGTAGCAACCAGTGGAATACAACGCTGTACTTGATAATGAATGTCAAGGCCTTTCTGCAGTCTCAGATATTAAATTTCTCAAATGTTTCCCCAAACAGCATTGCACCTGTAAATTCAGATATGGAGGGTTTCTCTTTAGAATGATTGATTGCTATAAAACGGCTCCCTCATTGTCTCTGAATTATGAGTCATTTGTTTTGCCACAAATCACATCAAGACTCAGGAAAAATTGCTAAGAAAGAATATTTTACACTGCTGTGAGGATTTGTCCAGAATGTGAAATCAAGACCTCTCACACTGAAAGACTCATACCTCTGAATAACCAAACCCTCTGCTTGCCATCCACTAGATTGTCCGTATTAAAGATAGGATACTTTTGGTCTGAAGGCTACAGTTGAGACTTTGAAATCTGTGTGGTATCCTCACTCTTATGGCCTATGGGGGATCTATTGGAAGGGAGTCCCCTTCTGAGGTGACTGTGTTCTTCCTTGGGGGTTAAAGGGGAAGTTAAGTTTTGGGAACTTAAGGTAGAGAGCTGTTTGTGTAGTTGTGTGGGGAATTGAGACTTTCTGTGCCCTATTATGGGCACAAACTGCCTGAAGTGCACCTTATGCTTTAATGTGGAACCAACCAGTGAAGAAGTAGAGGGACAGAAAGAAACCACTTGATGCCTTTCAGACTCTTGGAAGACCAAGAGTCAGTGACAAAGTCAGACAGGCACAATTCTCGGTAAGCTGCTACCTGAGAAAGGGCTTCATAGAAAATCACAGGCATCTCATCTCAGACATACTGCACACATGTACTTTATACAGTGAGCATGATATAGAGCACTGTGAGAGCCCCTATACAAGTGGAGAGCCCCAGCAAACACACACTCATTGGTGGGAAGGCAAAAGAGAAATAATTTAAACCTGTATTTTTACATCACTTGCTCACTAACAATAAATATTAATTCCTCATGAATTAATGCTTGCCTTTGTCCTTTTGGGACCTGGAGCCGCTGGAGTTTGCAAGACTTGGCCCTGAGCAGGCTGTGAGGAATCCTTGTCTCCTTGGAAATCTTCATGCTCCTGGTCATGCCTTCCAATGGTGGAATTATGACTTTGGGTAGGGAGTGCAGCCCTGGCATGCCAGTCTGATTCATAGCCCCCTGTCCTGCCAGAGCAAGGGCTGATGTCTTGTGGCAGCAGAGCATAACTTGCTTTCTCAAGCATGTAACCCTGGCAAACCAAGGATCAGTGGCTTGGAACAACAGGGCACAGATCACCCTCTGAGGCACCTGAAAAGCTGCCTATAGCATTCAGACTTAGCTTGATGCTTGTATGGCTTGTTTGCTGTCATGGTGGTAGCAGGAGGGCAAAGGGACCTCACTAGAGCTACTGTACCAGTGAAACCAGAGTGTAAGAGCTTCAACACTCAACTGATTCCACAAACTCAGGAGAATACAAGAAGCTCTAGAAGCTGAAATGAAGTTGCTACTCCATGAAAATGAATAAAAATTCAAGTTTTAAAACAACGTGGTCAGGAGAAACTGACCTTGTTCAGCTGCTGGAGGCAGATATTCTGATGACCTGAGCTGAAGGGTAGGGCTTAATGTTGGAGCCTCCAGCATTGGATCACCTCTGAATTCAACAGATGTGAGATATTATCCATTAATAATAAATGAAGAGGGAAGCTGTGCAGCAAAAAGGACTTCAGTCTCCACTTGTAAAAACCTGACAACCACTTTCACATGCACTAAATTCACCTGAGTATTGTAAAATGTACTGTTCTACCATATATATGCTGCTGATATACAACCAGCAACGCACAACTTGGAGCATGTATGCTGACTACAGCAGCACAGTAAGTCTGTTCCCAAACTCACACTGGGAATTTCTGTAAGGCTTTCCTTTTACTATTTATCTTACACTTAGTACTAGGGAAAGGTTGTTACCTCTACAAAAAGTCTGCTTACTCCAACCTGTTCAACTGTGGTTGCAAGATCACTTGCAGGGTACTTGCTGGTGTGATATTCTACGTATACACCAGCAACTTCTAGGAAGCTACACTTTAAGAACCTACTAGAGTGAAAAAGAGAACTGTAAATTAACATTATAACTATACTGAAATGCTCGCTCACCCTTTTATTTGGGGAATTCAGCATGTAGCACTGAGTAATATTTCTGGTGCAATATTTTTATTTTTGCAGATTGTTTGTAGTAACAGGAATGCTAATAATGGACTATGACCCCACTATGCTAGTCACTGTACAGAACTTTTTACTTTATAAAAAACAGGATAACCAATTATTTATTATTTTGACTATTCACAGCACAAAGATCTTTAGCACATAGTATTTTTTGTCCAACTTTTATAATCTTATACTATTATTTGCAAAGAAAACAAAAAGAAAACTGCTGCTAATCTTTGGATGAAAAATGGGCGGTTTACTGTGTTCCTGAAAACTTAATTTACTATCCCCAACAGTGTGTGTGTTTAAGTATAAAACAAAGTAAGGGTTACTAATTATGATTACTACTGTTGATTATTATTTCCTTTTAGTTTATAAGTTTATTTTACTTATATTTCTAAAGAACAATGACATTCATTTCATTCAGTCTATTTCCCAATGTATTATGTTCACTGGTTGCAAGGTCAGCTGAGTTACAGTTACACAGAAACAGAAAATGTGGTTTGATGCTTTATGGGGAGGTGATGGGAGGGCAAGGAACATCTCGATCCATCTCATATGACATCATCTGACTTCAATGTGGCTCCACACATGAAAAGATGCACCCACCCAGATACAACTGTAGGATCAAGGCCTTTGATGGAAGCCCACAGATAGCTTATTATTTTAAATTAGTTAAAAGTATAGGAAAATTAAGTGCACATCACTGGAATTAGCTGCATTACCTGACATTTAAAACAGCTCTGCCCTGTATACTTTCCATATTTAGACTCTGCAATATTCCAGAAAGCATGACTCTGCACTTTAGAAATAAAAAATCTTTCATTTTAATGTTCATAAGTGTAAAGTGATCAGGGTGTTGTAACTCCTAATGCTTAAAGTTGCAAATACTGCTTTCTAACCTATTTGTGCTGTTTGGCCCCCAATCTCCTCCTCTGTTTAGAAATATTTATTAGCAGCGAGAGAGCTTAAAATACTGATCCTACATCAAAGGGTACAATTTTACATTGAAAATAGGTCTCTGCTCTGACAATACTGTATTTACTAGGCATCTAAAGGCTAAATCTACACCATGAGCCAGGGAAGTGATTCCCCTGCTCGCATACACATGTATGCACTAGCTCTCATCGAGCTAGCATGAATATAAATAATAGCATAGCCACAGTAGCACAGGTAGTGGCAATGGAGGCATGGCTTAGCTATGCGAAGTACAAATTCTCTTGAAACTGGTGGATATGTACTTCGCATGGCTAAGCCATGCCTCCATTGCCACTACCTATGCCACTGTGGCTACACTGCTATTTATACTTATACTAGCTTGATGAGTGTTAGCACAAGCACGTATATGCAAGCATGGGAGTCACACGCTTGTAGTGTAGATGACACCTAAACTATCACTTACAGGAAAATCCTATTAATTCCTCCTCAAGAGGTGGAAAAAGAAGCAGCTTCTACTGTACCCATTGCGGAGAACTTATATAAAGTAATGCTTTGAACAGTTTTATATCAAGAAGTTTCAACGAACTCTGTCACAGGATTTGAGGGCATTGCAGGTCATATCGGGGAATCAGGTAGGAATAGTTTATAGCATATATGCAATGCTACCAGAGTACTAACCATACACTTAAGCCAATATTTTCAAAAGCAACTAGCAATTTTGGGAGCAAATCTAGAGACATTTTTTTAAAGGACTGGTTTTCAGAAAGTGCTGAGCATCCACCCTCAGAAAAATCAAGCCCCTTTAAAGTGTATTAAGTTTGGTGACCTAGAAATGGTCTAGTTACTTTTGAAAATTTTGGTTGTAAAATTTTTCATTAACACTTGCATAAGTTATCTACTTAGCTTCATGTTTGCGGTTATGGGTTCTGATTTATACTGACCTCCTTATGACAAACTGTACATAGAGTTTGAAGATTTTCCAGAGAGCATTGTCCTCCTCCGCTATAAACTGGTTTGATATGATCCACTTGCCAAAACTGGCCTTCTGTTGGATTTGTTATAATTTCATTTAACTGAAGTAAACAAAGGAAATTGCATCAGAAGTTTTAAACAGCCAACTCTGAACTGATAAAATTCTGTCATACTGTATAAACATGACTGTAGAATGTAAGAACAAAGAAAACAATACATGATGGCGGCTTTCTATAGCTTTCATTGAGAGAAGGAAATACTTGGGTCTTAGAAGTTTAAAAAAAAATTGTCAACAGGCAACAGGAGTTGTATGTTTAGAAAGATTATTTTCACCCAACCCACAGGAGTTTGATACATTATAACAAGTACTAAAATACAGGTCTCCAAAGGTAATTTATAGAATTAAAAAAAAGAAAACTGAGAAAAGATGCAGAAATTAAGGATTTTTGTTTCTAACTGACACAAGCAGTGTGTCCTTAATGTCTGTTACTAATGGCAGGTGTAAATACTAAAAACAAATGTCAGAGTAAGAAAAAATGATGCACTTTTAATCCTGTCACTTACAAAATAAAGTCAGAATACCATCATAAATTTGGCAATTCACAAATAAGTAGGTATAAACTGTGACTGTTTAATATTTCTACTACGTTTAGTTGTAAAGTTTGTTTTGTTGAGGGGTCTTCTAGTGAAGTGAAACACTATAACCCTAAGAAAGCTTTCAAAAAGGCTAAGGACTACAGTAATTTAAACAATGTGGAGGTGAACAGTAACAACATCGTATTTGTATAAAGGATGTAAGGAAAAGGGACTACTTGGTCTTTGTAGTTTGAACTCTGCTTATTTTTTACTCTTTATATCTTCAAATGTTTTAAGTCATGCTGTGCTGTTCTTGAACCAAATGCCATCAAAAGCTATCATGTAAGACCAGGAATGTGTTGTAAATGTTGATGGCTAATGACAAATTTTACAGTTTGCGTCTGAGTTTTTCATAATTCTGAAGGGCCTTGGTAGAGTTTATCCCATTAAACTTTGATCTCTGAAGTGATGTTTATTCAGCAGATGCCACATAGCACCTTTTCTTCTGAATCAATCCTGAAGCAATGCCCTGAAAGGTGTTACTGTAAGTGTATTTTGAGGAGATGCAGAAATGATGTCCTGTTGTCATTAAAACTTTAATGAACATTTTGAAATAAGAGGAGGCATCTGACCTAGAGTCCTGGCCGACTTCGAGTAGGATTCAACTATACCTACATCTCTAGTAGCTTTAATTGCATATGGCAATCCTCCCTTCTTGTCATAAACTAACTGTGTGTTACTGCTGTTGCCATGTTGTATGCCAAAAACAGCTGCATTTCAGTGGTGGATGAAGCTATGCTTAATTTATAATTAGATGAAGCATGTAATGTAATGCTCTGCTTTTTTTTTTTTTAAACTTGTTTTTCTTCATTGTTCGGCAGTTCCAATAGGACAGATACTTTACTTTCATCTAAGACTAGTGATTTATTTTCAATTTGTAAATATATTTTTCTTAAGAGTTATGTGTTAAGTGGCATCCAATCAAAATGAAAACAGATTTATTTATTTTCATTCAAGTAATGTGTTATGCTTCTAAAGCTAGATGGAAGAATAATCAATATTTCAGCAGGCTCATGGTAAGACAGTTGTTTTAAATGCTACAATTTCCAGTAGCAGTCTGAGAATTAATACAAGTCACAAAATTATTTTAGAGATAAAAATAATATTTCTGTATTTAAAACCTACTGTTTGTAGGGAAATCTGATGCCCAAAACTTTGTCAGTTAGTGATTTAAGCTTCTCAGGCTACAGGACTTTTGGAACTTGACATACAAATTTTTTAATCATAACCTAAGGAAGCTGTAGTGTAGGTTAGAAAGATGTGATTATTGGACTGACTCTGCTGGTACGCTACCCCGCTAATCCCTCTCTCTAGCTCCTTAATTTCTAGCCCTGAATTCTCACCCTGTGCAATCATATAATATTTTGAAAAAATAGGAAATTCCCACATAAAACAACTTAACTTAGCGTTAAGAATACTCATGTGTACTTCCTCAGAAGGCAAACCCTCAAAAGGAAAATATAAGTTAAAGCAACACTCATGCCTAACAGCAGCAGTCTCTAAACAGTGATACCCTACCACAGGGCTCGACAAACCCTGGTTGCCATAGCGCCTAGGAATTTAATTCTGGCACTTAGCATTTCTCCAAGTGAAAGACTGGGTCCCGGGGGGAAACCACGCTCTGTCCAGGGTGTCACTGCATCCATGTGGCAGCAGGGCTAGTAGGAGAGCGCGCTACGGCTGCCGCGCTCCAGCCATGGCGCCCTGCTGCTGGGCCCATGTTCTAGGAGAGGGGGGGAAGGAGCGGGGCTAGGAAGGGAGAGTGGCTGCGATGCTCTGGCCAGTGTGCTCCGCCGCTGGGCCCATGTTGCCTGGTTCCTTAATTTTTGGGCTAGCTCCTAGCTACAATGCACATTTGTCAAGCCCTACCCTACCAACACACTCCACTTTCAATTCCACAATACTATGCCCCTTAATACATGTATTAAATAAATGAAACACTACATTAAAGAAGTTTTTTGTATGTTAGACTTATATTGTACTGCATTAGTTATTAAATGGAATTTTAAAGTATCTACCTATCTTAGGGTTTTATAATATCACTCATCACTGTACTACAGCAATTTCCATGTAAAAATCAATAGCAGCAGTCAAGTCCTAGTGGACTTCATGGAATCTTCTGGCACTTCTCCCTTTTCGGGATCAAAATTCTGCTTGGGGTAGTTTTTTTTTATTTAAAAAAAATGTAATTCCCTCATTTTTTGTTGCTGTTAGGGGCCATTGGGCAGATGTGTACACCCCAGGTAGTTCATTTGTGCATTTTTTTTTACTCTTTTGATTATTAAAGATTTGCTTTCAGCTACTTACCTTTTAAAATGACTTGAGGAGCATAACCACCACCTACCACAGAAATACACTGATTTTGTGTTACTGCTTAAATACCATCGACATTACCTGTCCTAACGGAAGTTGAGACATCCAAGAACTCTCCAAAAGATTCTTACGTTGACTGTTAGGGGCATCTTTGATGCTAAGGTAGAGTTCCTGGGCATTCAGATTGCAAAGCTGACAAATACCACGTTCCACTTCAAATACTTTGCTCCTCAGATAACTCTGACTAGAGCGAATTAAGAAGTCCTCCTGGCATTTAAGAGAACAAAATCGTGTTTCCCAAGCAATAGATTTGCAATGTTGGTCAAGATGAACTGTTGGTTGTTGGCAACTAAGACAAAGTGGATTTCCTTTATTATCTACAGCCTGTATATATCCTTTATATATGGCAGGACCTTCAGCAACTTCATCTTGAACCAATCCTGCATTAAGAACAGGGGGAACTTTCCCATCTTTTAAAAGTAACCTATGATGAGGAAGAGAAACAGTTATTTAATAAGAGTAGACTTCATCAGGGTCAGTATACAATACTTCATAATCCTTAAATACTCAATATCTACTATTAGGTTTCTTTTATCAAGAAAAGTAGCAATTTCAGTGAAAACATATTTTGCCTTGGTTGGTCACTGAACAATGCAATTAGCCCACTTTAATTATATTTTCAGTTAAATTTTATGACCTGATTTTTAAAAGGTCTCACTTTTTTTTTTGAATATGCAAGCTTTGTGCACACCCATTTGCACATCATCTTACTATACACATAAATTTAATTATTAGCTGTAATTTCCCAATCTTCCAATGGAAATACTAGTTTACGCATGCATAAAAAGATGTACTCTTAATATGTGCATATACAAAAGAAAGTCTATAATAGAAAGTTGTAAAGGGGATTAAATTCTTTTGAGGAAAAATCATAAGAACTTCATGTTTGTTTAGCCATCTTTCATTGCTATCTAGAAATATCTTGACTTAGACAAGGGTTCTATACTCTCTACTTCTCTCCTTAGGTAGAGAAGTGTCTGACAAAGAATGTTAGAAAAAGCAGGCTTAAGGGTCCTTTCCAGTTAGACACTCTCTTCCCGACACGTATTACATTTTAAACAAGTTAGGAGTTTGGGTATGTCTATACTTCAAGGTAGGGTCTGATTCCCAGGTCAAGGAGACATATCTGTGCTAGATCCAATTGAATCAGCATGCTAAAAAGAGAGTATAGCTGAGGCAGCATGAGCATCAGGAAGGGCTAGCTGCCCTGAGTATGTGCCTAGCACCTCAAATGGATATCTACTCGGGGCAGCTAACTCCTCCTGCTGCCACAGCTATGCTATTTTTAGCATGTTAGCTCAATTAGAGATAATTGTATGCAATTGTATGCAAGTATGTCTCTTCGAGATGGGCACCACACACCCCAGCTCAAAGTGCAGACATACTCTGTGTGTCCTTAAACTCTTTGCTGTCAATCTCACAGGGTTGTTTGTGTGTAAGATCTCCATCTCCCATTTCCATACAGCTTTTTTCTTCTTTCATACTAAGGAACTCAGCTGCCAGTTGACAAACTAGCTAACATATATAATCTAAATCATTACAGGAAATAAGATTTAGTTCATCAGCACAAGGTAAAATGCCTCCAATCTTAAACAATGCATCACATTTACATAGCCTTGTAGCCTATAATTTCATTACATAAAATAAACATAAAATAGTTTAATCACTGCATTGTGGCTATTTTGTCTTTTTTATTAACATTAATGAACTTACTTTGTGGAATGGCCATCCGTTTCTCCAGCAGAAGTACCTTCATTTTTCAAGTAAAATGCAGATTCTTTTGTGACCAAACACACAGTGCCCCCACTGTTTTTAGCTTTGTTGAGTGAGGCTACAGCAATATCCTCTTTTGTCACATATCTGGAATTATTACAAGTTGTTTCAGTATTCGTTTTTCTCTGAATTGTACTGCAGACAACTGAACACTTCTTTAGAGAACGTTCATGTCATTACCTGCAGCAATACTGATGTAGAAAATCCCTTCCAAATATTCCCTACTTCCTAAACCTGGCATGAGTACAGTTTGGAAAATGTATTTTACTCCTTCAGCTTTTCCACATGAGATAAAACTTCCTTTAAAAAACAGCTTATCATCTGTTCTGTAGCCAATAGATAACAAGTTTATCTAATTAAGTTCTGTTAAAATTCAATAGCACCCCCTGCTTTGGTCACTCTTTAAATATAATCATTAATCAACCTAACTAACGAATGGCCAGGGCACGATTACCCCATCTCTGGGCCCTAGGCAAACATACACTTCTGGGTCCCTCTAATGGCCAGCCAAACTAGATGCTTCTGCAATATGGATGCATTTACATTAACCTTGTCCTGGCCACCATAGCTGAAATAGTAATCTATTGACCCAAGCAAGTCCAGCTCTCGCAGCATGGATATTGCTTTGTTAAGCTTCTTCTATTCAGGTCAGTCAGTGACTGGCTCCTGCTGCCTGGACACTGCCCTATTAACCCTCTCATGTCTGTCCCCACAGAGCTTTCTGCCACCCCACTCAGGGCTGGCTCTGTGTAGTTGTTGCAGGTCTCGAGACTCTTGATGAATGAGGCCTTGTCGACACTAGTACTTATGTCAACAAAACTTCTGTCGCTCAAGGCTGTGAAAAAAAATACACCCTACAGTGACATTAAGTTTTGCCGGCATAACCATTTGTGTAGCCGCATTATGCCAAAGGAAGAGTGCTCTTCCATCGACATCATAAAACCAGCTCAATGAGCTATGTTGGTGGGAGAGCATCTCCTGTCAACACAGCGCTGTGCACACAAGCACTTATGCCAGCAAAATTCATGTCACTCACAGGTCTGTTTTTTTATAGCCCGTAAGTGCCGAAAGTTTTGCCAACGTAAGTGCTAGTGCAGACCAGGCGGGAGTCTTGCGGACATGATGGAGAACATGGGCTGCTGAAAGGAGGGTGAGCCAGGCAGGTGCATGTAGGTTGGGGGAACCCTAATGCAGAGGCAGCACTGGCCACCCCACTACCGATTCAGGTTTGATTTGGCCACCCCTCTGTCATGGAGGTTGGGGTAAGGGTGCAGAAGTCAGCCATGCCAAATATGAATGAGTGGTACTGCAGCCTGGTGCATGGGGTTGCAAAGTTGTTCAGTTTGGGCTTTAAGCATGTGCTTAGTTTGCCTATTCTTTAATCTGGCTCTGCTTTATGCTACCACCCAATCACATTAATTCCCACACACCATCTTTATATAGCAATAAATGCCATCCTGGTTATTCAAAAACAGTGAAGAATTCCTTTTAGATTCCTCTTTTACATGTCATATGATGAAACAATCCTGTGTCAAGTTCAGAAATATAACGTTCTACTTATTAGTACTATTTGCTGATTTATACTTGTTTTGGAAGCCTGAAATTACAAACTGCTCTATATATTTACAAGAATTCCTGTTGACCATCACAATACAGCCAACCCTGTGGGGAGGTTTAGCAGCAGATTAAGAGGAGAAACAGGTTTTAGATATATGTTGTAGAACCACCTTGGTGATAGAGCCCGGATGTATGTATGCAAAGTTTGGAGAAGAGTAATTACAACACTGAGGTTATGAGCCCCACGTTAGGGAGGACAATGATATTATCAGAGACTGAAACTATGTCCACACCGCAATCAGATGTGTAATTTGCTAGTTGTGTGGACGTACTGGCACTAGCTTTAATCTAGCTAGCTCACTAAAAACAAATGTGGATGTGGCGGCACATGCTTTAGCACGAGCTAGCAATGTTTAGTACATTTTATGAGAGGTCAGGCAGGCATGTACAACCTGTGTTGCTGCATCCTCATTGCTATTTTTAGTGAGATGAAAAAGCTAGTATTGGTACATTTACACGAGCTGCAAATTACACCTTGGTTAAAGTGTAAATGTAGCCCAAGAAAGGAGGCATTTAGATTTTACCACTAACTGGACACTTACCACAGTGACATGTAGAAAGAAAAGCAATAATTAATACTGGAAAAACCTGGCATTCGAGGAGGATAGGAAATCAGCTCAGGAAGAAGTGAGGTTGAGAAAGTGTAGAAGGAGACTCTGAATTATGAAATAAATATAAGCAGAATTTTATTCCTGTTTCTAAACCTGGAGAAACAAGATGATGAATTTTGGACAGACCGAAATTTGGACTCCTGGGACAATAGAGGAGGGATTTACAATAGGGAAGACAAGAGATTAAGGCACAAATATGATTTTGTTGAAATGTTAAATGAGGACAGAAGAAGATGAAAAAAATGGAGGGGAATAGTTCCTATGGGGAGACAGATATTCCCTTCCTACAGGACAGAATAAACTTTTAAAGGCCAGGACTATAGTTTTACAGGGAATTCCTTAATTTGACCTACTGCCAAACAGAAAAAGAAAAGTTACTACATGAAGCATTTGCAGCTGATTTGGTTATTGTTGGCCACATTTCAATATGGCCCTTCAAGAAACAATGCTATGCCTATACAGAACAAGAACAAGTCTAAGAGCAAGAAAGTCATAAAACCAACTCTTTCCACAAAGCCTTAGCTGATGTCAACAAAATAAAAACTAACCAATCAACCAAAAAAATAAAAATAAAAAATGCTATTATCTACACATTGACAAAACACTAATATAAGTAAGTAAATAAATGCTTGAGGTTAGAATCATTTCTCCCACCACATTTTGTATTATCTAAACAGACTGAAATTTCTTCAGAACAGCTATGCCTTCCTACATGCCTTTTAAAGCTCTAAGCACACAACTGGAGCTTAAATTAACAATAAATAATAATACAAATGAGATGTGGAAGATGATAGATGTTATTCTGATAATATGAAAGAAAGATTTTTCTCAGGAATCTCTAGTAGGTTCTGGACTTTTAAAGCCACAGAAACCTTCAGAGACAGAATATCTGTTGAAAGGTACTCAGAGTGAATGTGTCTCGCAATATGTTCTCTTCTAACAGATCTGCACAAATGCACACAAAATGCATAATTTTTTCACTACAAGACAAGTTGTCACTTAATATTCAGCTTATTATTTCAACATGATTCCACTGAATGTTACATACAAAATGCATACCTTTTGGTGCTGCTCAGCCTGGCCTGTTGCTTAGAAATCTCTTCTGCAGCAAGAATAGGGCTACAAAAAGTGTTACCACTTTTTCTAATAATTTTCTGCTTCATGGCTGTTAGACTATTCCATTCTCTCACAAACCTCAGAATCTGGCACAGAGAAGGTCAAGCGGTCAACAGAACGAATATTAAACAAAAATCTTTAATTACGCTGAAATAATGTTTTAGATTAGTGTATTAAAATTATTTTGTCAACTGGAAAAAGTTTGCTTGTTGTAAGATATTCTTTTCTGGGCTATATCATTTCTGATGTGAGCTTCAAAGATTCTGCTGAAACTTTAAGACTTGGACCTGATCTAGGAAGATTTGCCTGTATAGCTGCCAGTTAGGACTGGGGGAAGGGAGAGGGACTCTCCCTCTCCATCGATCTATGCTGGCAAAGCCCAATTATCGACACAGAGGTGGAAGCAAAAAATTATTTTGCTGATATAGCTTATTTTGTTCAGGGAACAGGTTTTAACTGTACTGTCGAAAGAACTCTTTTGCCTATATAAACTACATCTCCACTACAAGAGTTTGCTGGTATAGCTATACTGGCAAACTCTTCCTAGTGCAGCATAAAAATGTAGACAAAAGTTTCAACATGGAGGGCTCTGTTTAGCCATTCTTATTCAAGCAAAACTTCCACTGCTCTGAATAGGAATCATAGGTCAGTACAGTCGTCTCAACAAGATCTGTAATCAAGTTCACAGATACAACCCATGTCTCACTTACAAATAAAAAACCATGACCTTGTTATACTATGTGAAGAAACATCCACTTTGGGGATTAGATTATTTCAAAAGTGACTTAAGCCATATGTAGAAACAGACTTTCAGAAATGAAATACTAGGCTAGGCTATCATAACTATTTTCCTTTCCTCCTCATTTCCTTCCTTCATCCTTATTTTTTGAGAATGAATGAAAATGAGTACATGACAGGATTTCTCTCCCATTGAGTGGAGCAGCATGAAAGAACATCATGAAATTATACATTTCAGTGCAGCTGTGAATCAATATATTTCTTCTGTTAGCATTTTATAGAATGTATCTCCCTCAGTTCATGCTTAGAATGACGACGTATACAAACCAATGGTGTTAAATAAAATCTGCTACTGATAAAGCTACAGCTCTATGCAATAGATATAATCACAGAACCAATAAAGTTGCTTGTAGTGCATAAAAAGTGTCTAACATCCTAACTAAAGTTTCTTGGGCTAAGACTGTTCAGGCTGAAGTTTTCCATGTTGGGTGTCTGCTTCAGGTTAAAATATTTCTTGTAAAGTTTCAGCTAAAAGCTGTTTCTGGGAATGAAGACAGGGAAAAATATGTTTTGTTCATATTAAATTCTTACAACCACTTTGCTGAGGTGCTGTAGCACTTCCATGTTTTAGAGCAAGGATTTGGAAATTTCACACTGGTGTAGCCCTGGTGTTAGGAAGGTGTCTTTTGCTGTCCTTATGAAAATCCATCCAAATTTCACCAAGTAATTTCAGTTTGCACATGCTCAGTAGAGGTTTGTTAGAATCTTTGAAGAATTTATCTCCTGCCTTCTATCTACAATGAGCATGCTCCATCCCCATGCAATGCGTATGTGCTGACTGGGCTGAGCATGCTCCACCCCAAGGCTGCAAGGGCTGAGCAGAACTTTCTCTGAAATTGTTTCTCCTAGCATCAGGGAAAATCATGATGCTAAGCATGAGATGAAGAGCAGGGAAACACTCTCCTATACTGTCAGCGTCCCCACTGTTGGTGCCCAGGTAGCAACCCAACTTGAAATCAAAAGGTGAGAAGGGAGGGTCAGACTGGGAAGAACAGAAGCTTTTCTTTCATGGAGATAGGAACAGAGGGGGTCAGAAGTAGGTGCTGTGGCAGGTTGAGAAATAGGAGCAGAGGAGGATGGGAAAGAAGGGTCTATAAGCACTAGAAACACACTCCCCCACTCCAGACCTCGAAACTGAATCCAGGATTCTTGAGTCTCAACACTCCTCTGCTGTCTAGTGAATAGCTGTAAAAAGCACTGACAAAATGTGTCTCTCTTTCTTCCCAGCAGCTGATCCACATAGCAGTAGAATGCTATTATCTCTATCAGTTACTCAGTTAGCTTAATTGGTTGAGGTCTGTGCTGTGGATCAAAAGGTCCCAGCCTCGTTGATAAGCCATGGGGAATCAATAGGATTCCACATGATGGAATTTGTTATTTAATAATTTGCTATTTTAAGAAGAAAGAAAATTGCATTAAGAAACCTAATTTAAAAAAATTAAGTTTCCAGTGTTGCAAGGCAACCTTAATAGCATTTCCTAAATTCAGAGTGCTCTGAATCTAAAAGTTCTAATGTTGTGTTTTGAATGTAATCTTCATTATAGAGATAGAATGAATGGAGACTACAAATCTCAGTATTTCATGCTCTACATTGGTTTGAACACTTTTGCATAGAGCGCACTGAGAACTCTGCGGCCTACGCACATAACAACTGTGACGCAATCAAGCATATTTTCCTCTACTCACAGTATGTCACTCTTACAGCATAACCTTTAAAATACATGATTTTGATAAATTATAAACATCACTTACTAATCTGTAAATAGAATCACATCAATTAGTTTCTCATCTACAGAAATGGTAACAGGAGGTGTGATAATTTGCCAAAGTAACAGAATGCACATTTATTATTCATATCAACATTTATAAAATCTGGCTGCATTGATGAAAATGTAATCAGCAACTGAAACTTGAAGCAGGGTAACAAAATATTCTCCCTTTATAAAAATTAGAGGTCCAAATTACACATTATGTTATTTTCATAATAAAATTTGAAAGACTGGTCTTACCAGTGAACAATTTTGTTTTTGCTGAAAAATCTCTGGTAAATCCTCCCAGTTATCCAATTTTATATCCAATGGTATAAAATTACAGTTCAGTGATTCTCCATCCTGGAGATGCAATACAGACAATTTTGTTAAATTCATTAAATCCTGAAGGAATCCAAGTCCTTTATTTTTGTTTACAGTTGTAATGTTGTACAATATAGAAAAATGACTAATTTTTTTGAATGGTTACCCAAACAATCTGGTCTCCTAATATTATAAGATATTCAAAAAGTATTGCACAGTGGATATAAAAACACAGTAAGGCTACCAATTCAGGAAATCTGATTCATGATACTATAAGGCAACTAAAGAGGACGGCAATTTTAGCTCTACAGATATTTGCATTAAATTAAATAATACACAGTTATTAATTCAACTATATTGCATAGTACAGAGGATGAGTATAGAATTATTCCTCTAAAGTGGAGAAAACGACTATTTCACTTTAAATCAGTTGATGGGATATGTTGTGGTGAAGCATGCTCAGTGCTTCCTCTCACTGCATTGCTCCAGAGAGCAGGGCCTTGCGTCTGGGAATTGTCTACACACTGGTGAACGGTGCCTGGGAGATGGGGACTGCCATGCAGATCTCAGTGCTGCTTTGCCCATCAATAGACTGCATCCTGACTTTGGTGCTGAGCCCCGGTGATGAGATCTGCCCTCCCTAGGCGTTGGCAGTACAGGAATTGTCAGAAGGGCTTTCATTGCCTAAAAGGCCTTTGGAGTCAACGGCACTGCCAAGTGACGTGGCCCTTAGTGCTACCCAGAGTCTGTGGAGGACCTGGTACAGGGCTCAAAGCTTGCAATGGCAAGGTGTCCTTCGGGGGTTGTGGGGATTGGCAGCCCAATGAGGGTCTCGACTGGTCTCCTGCACTATTCTTCCTGTCAGCTGGCGAGTGCCCTTGCTTGGTGCATCTTTTTTAGCTCTTCTTCGGCACCAGAGATGGCGATCAGTGATGAGAAGAAGGTGCCAGAAGAGCACTGAGTGCCGACAGTGCGCTGTTCGGTGCCAAGTCCAAGTGGCCAGGCTCCGATGCTGGTCTGAGTGCCGAATCCATTAGAATGGCCTTCAGCCAAATGTCATGGTCCCTTATAATCCATGGGCAAAAGCTTTTGCAAATTTTAAACTTCTCATGGATGAGAGTCTCCCTGAGGCACTTCAGGCAGCTCTGATGTGGGTTGTTCTTTGGCACAGGCTTCCTACACAAAGCACAGGGTTTAAAACCCAGGGTATGGGGCATGCCCCATCCCTGGGCCGCTATCTACAATAAGTTCTACTACTAACTAAAATTAACAATCAACTATGTACACTTAAAAACAGAGAAAATCTCTAGAAGTGAAAAGATTTGCAAGAGCAAGCAGCATTCCAACACCGTCACTGGCAGTAAGAAGTAACCGAGGGGACAGGGGCAGCAGCATCTATATGCAGGCACATATGCATGCCATTGCATGGGGCGCTAGAGCTGGCCCTACAGGTACCATTAAGGGAAAAATTACCAGCACCGGTCCATGTGGCACACACACACCTAATTGGGAATGGACATGAGCTAGCAATTGAAGCAAATACAGTTAGGAGAGGTCCACTAATCTGGGAACCAGCAGACTATGATCTCTAATCTTACCTCTTTTACTGATTGCTGTTTATATTGTGTGTATTTCAAACTGAGTATGGCCTCATACCATTCACTCTAGGAGGGAGGCAAGTATTATCCCCATTTTACAAATAAAACAACTGAGAGATTCACTTGCAGAAGGTCACTTCTGGCAGAACTTGTACAAGAACCCAGATTTTGAATATGAATGACCCATGGGCTAAGTATGTGTTGCTTTTAGTGGCAGCTCCACACAGAAGATAACACTCATTTCTTTAGCTCAAATAGTAGAGGTTTGTGGTGAGGACGTAAAACTTTTTGGTTCAAACCCTGCTGTAGACCCATGTGAGTCATATGAAGGAATTTGTTTTTCCAGTTCATTTGAGCAAGTAATTTATTTAATTCATAGAGTAGAAAAATTTCAGTTATGGTGGGATATGAGACAGAATACAGGTATTTCACATTTCAGTTGCTTCTGAAACACAGCAGCTAGTTTGAAGATTGATAGGTCTGTATGAAACAGTCCATTAGATTGAACATGTCTCCCTCCCAAAAGCAGCAAAGAAATAGAATGAAACAATGACAGCAACTCCCCAAATGACAATTAAAAAGGGGGTTGGTTCCCTCTGCCTGCTGCCACTCAGCTGTGACAAGTGATGATGTCACTTCCCCTCTTCTGTAGTTTCTTTCAGCTTGCTGGAAAGATCCTTGCTGTGATGCGGGGGTTAGGCAGCCCCCATTGACAGGCAGTCTCCACTGCCTATGTGCCCTCTGTAAGAAGTCTCAGGGATGGACCTTGGGAAAGTGCATTCCCTTTAATGGGCCATCAGCACTGGCTGGCTGGTCCTTTGTTGCAATTAATAGATTGGCTGTGGGCATCTCCCAACATATTTCAGTAATACGTATAGCAATACTTCATAACTTCACACCCAAGATAGCACATCCAATTCAACAGGACATTAATGTTCAACAGATCAAGACTTTTAAAATGATATCTTACAAGGCATACCTTGTAAAAGACATATCATAATTATATGACAGTGGAAAACATGGGGATTCCAGGGTACTACTTTTAGATACAAAGTGCCACAGCAAGATTTTTACAAACAAGAGAAGAAAAATTCTACCACCTTAATAACTCAGTGTTATGAAACTCCTATTTTACAGCAAAGAAACCTCATAAATCAGTAACAATTGTATCTCAAAAGATAACCCAATTAATCAGACTTCTAATACATACCTATAGAGAAAACATTTTTACTTGTTTGTAAATTAGGAGAAAAGTTAGCTGCCTAGTGAACTATTAATAATTCCATGGTGGAAAAGAACTAGAAAATAGATTGCCTAATTTTTGTAAATCTCAGTTAATAAAAAAGAAAGCTTTGGCACAAAGAAAGAAATTAAAACATAAATACATGTGTTGTAAACCTTTCATTATTACAAAGTCATAGAAGCATAGAATATTAGAGTTGGAAGGGACCTCAGGAGGTCATCTAATCCAATCCCCTGCCCAAAGCAGGACTCTCCTCAACTAAATCATCCCGGCGAGGGTTTTGTCAAGCCTCAGCTTAAAAACCTCTAAAGATGGAGATGCCACCACCTCCCTAGGTAACCCATTCCAATGCTTCACCACTCTCCTAGTGAAAAAACTTTTTCCTAATGTCCTACCTAGACCTCCCCCACGGCAACTTGAGACCATTGCTCCTTGTTCAGTCATCTGCCACCACTGAAAACGGCCTAGCTCCATCCTCCCTGGAACCCCCTTTCAGGTAGTTAAAGGCTGCTATCAAATCCCCCCTCATTCTTCTCTTCTGCAGACTAAACAGGCCTAGTTCTTTCAGCCTCGCCTCATAAGTCCTGTGCTCCAGCACAAAATCATTTTTGTTGCCCTCCGCTGGACTCTCTCCAACTTGTCCACATCCTTTTTGTAGTGGGGGGCCCAAAACTGGACACAAATACTCCATATGTGGCCTTACCAATGCCGAATAGAGGGGAATAATCACTTTCTGCGATCTGCTGGCAATGCTCTTACTAATGCAGCCCAATATGCCATTAGCCTTCTTGTAAAGTAAAATGTTGTCCTATAATAAGCATACGGGTATGTGAAACCTGTATAGATTGAGAGCATTGTAATTCTTACCTTTGTATACAGGTGAATTCTATCAGTATTCCTACTTGCACAGAACTTCAGCCCATCATACACTGGAAAAGAATCTGAAGCATCTACGTGTCCTATAAAAAAAAATAGGAAAGTTTTTCCAAAAAACATCTACTCTTCATTTCCTGGAGCAAAAATGGAAAATGAGCACACCAGCCACAGAAACAGGTTAATTAGATCTAAAAGTCATAAGTTTACATTGCTCTTTCGATGCATATTAGGATTCGCTTCACTTCTAAAATGGAGTTCTTGGGAGATGCTACAAAAAGTTTTGATATTTAATTTAGAACTTGGAATTAAAACTTAGACAGGGTTCTAACAACTTAAGCAATATAATTCCATAAACCTTTCTCAAATGATGTTTCTAATGATATAATATACACAAGCTATTACATCTGTTTTGTACCATTTCTGTCCGTTCTAGCATGTGACAGACTTCTAATATTGTAATTTTTATCCTTACATTGTAAGGATCTTGGGTGCAGGGACAGTGTTTTTGTATGTGTTTGTATCAGACATACCCCAAGAGGGCCTTGATTCTGACTGGAGCATCTGAATGCTATTATCTAAATAATATTTCATTACAAAACTGTATTTAAAGTATCACATCATACTGCCATCCTTAACTAATTCAAACCACTGTACACTTGAAGTATCCAGAAAAGACAGCATAAGGGTTGGTGAAGATCCAGACCTTAATTGCTTGGTATAGGGCATTGGATTGCAGCTCCCCTGCCATCTACTGCAGAGTGGCATTGCTGGGAGCAGTGAATAAGATGACTGCCTGATTCACTACAGGAGTGACACCGGGCAGTGGGTGCGAGGACTGCCTCATGCCGCTTGTGCGGATAGTTCTAAAAAGACTCCCCCGAAGGGGAAAAATCACACCATGACCTGGCTGGAAGGCCAAATCATGAAGCAGCCACAGTAGGACTCTGTAAGCAGGAGGAGAGGTGCACAGTGGAAGTCCAGAAAGGAGGTGCTGAACCAGGTGGAGCTAAATCCCCAGAGTTGCCAGAAGGCCATGCCACCCTGTGGTGAGTAGAGCGCCCTTTAACAATATGCTTACAAGAAGGTGTCATAGTTGTTACATGAATACTCTGAAGCATCTTTTTTTAAGTTTTCAAAAGTGAGATGTACTCCAGGTGCTGCTGAACAAACTGGATGAGAATGAATAAGGACATGGTTCTGTCATGGTGGTCACTTTCCTGGAACCTGTGAATTCTGCCATTTATTTCAACTCGACTATGAAAGGTCATCACTGCCACACATCTGTGAACTTTACCATTTATTTGGATCCTGCTGCTGCGCATTAGCAGTTTCTTAGTTTGTTTTGATCAATTTACTTTGATCTAATCCCGTTTCAATGAGGACTAGATCAAAGTGAACTAACAAACTATTACTACATGGCAGCAGGAGGGTTGTGTGACCATAGTGTGAAATCTATTTTTTACCATGGCTCTGCCATGGATCATGCATTATTTTACAGTAAAAAAAAATCATATCCATAAGAATGAACATGAATACAAGACATTCTGCACATCTCAGAGATTCTGTATCTAATCTCTGCCCTGGATAACAGCTTGATATGACCACAAAAACCTGTACTAGCAGGCCAATCAATGAGGCACACTGCAAAATTCACTGCATCCTACCACCCACAAATAAAGAAACAAGGTAGAAGAAACTTGTAGGAAAGATGGGAGGAGAAAATTAAAGAAAAAAGGAAGGAAATTAAAAGAATTTTTATATTTTACCCCCATACTTGTTTCTCATGAAACATTACATTTTATCTATATTGTGTACAATATAGCCTCAGACTAGTAACTACAGCCACAAAGTTCAATAAAAAGACACATTGTACATGGATTAACAATCTGCTAATTGGCAATTGCTTATAGGCTAGACTTGACACATGGCCCAAAAGCAAATTGTGAACAATACTATGTGTATCTGTGATTCTGCCACAGTTGAATGAAAGTGTTGAGTTTGGACCACCTGACAATTCATCTGACTGTCTTATGGTGAAACTTAGAAGCCCAGTGGGCATTCTACATATGTCATCTTATCTGTGTCTCAAATATGTAGTTTCCAACATTTTGCTAAAAATCATTGTGCATCCCAGTTTAATGCAATTTTGCATGACTTATGATAGATTTGCTTTGCTAGGAATCCTATTTTTCTTTACCTTCTTGAAGCTTTTGCTCATAGTCTTCAGATTCATTTTCAGTAGCATTAGCTACCTCTCCCCCAATCTCATCAAATGGTTCAGTCACTGTTTGTACTAAGACTTCTCTCCTATTGTCTACATTGCATACTGCGGTACCTTTGATTTTTCTAGGGTCCTGTGATGCATTTTCTCCTTCATTTGGCGTAGAGAGATCATTCATTTGATTTTTATTCTTTTTAACTATAGTTAAAGAAATAGGAGAGTGACCATTTTTACTTTGCTTTGATAAAAATAGTTAAATAAATAAGATAAATATTAGGCAATAATAATTTATATTTGAAATAGAAAATATCCTAAAACGAATTTTGGTTATAATAATCCAGTAGTTAGTTCTGAAAGAAAGGCTGTGACATAACACAAATTAAGTTAACGCTATCCTGGCTGAAATATTAACAGATAATTTTAAACAATTAAAAGCCTGAAAACTGTAATGTTTAAATTTAAACTTCAATATTAAAAATATTTTAAATTACATGATGTTGAAAATTACATATTATTCAGCATATTATTCCCATTATTAAATATGAATGTTAATACATTTCAATAAACTTTTAAAGTTCAACTCATACAAAATGTCTTTTTCCCTCATCACACCAAATATATTTTATTTTAGAAACTAGAGATTAAAATCTGTGAAATCAATTAGAACCACAGTCGTCAGAAGGTTTTTCCCCAGTGGTATCTGTAGGGTCAGCTCAGGTGCCCTCTAGATTCATGCCCTCATGGCACCATACATAGGGCCCTGCTGATAGCCCACCTCTTCAGTTCCTTCTTGCCAACTGACTCGACAGAGAGGTAGGTTGGTGGGTCTTGGAATGGATGTGAGCAACACATCTCGAACAACAATTACGGAAGATTAGTAACCATTTTTTCTTCTTCGAGGGCTTGCTCATGTCAATTCCAAATAGGTGACTCCCAAGCAGATCCATAGGATAGCAGGTCAGAGTTCAATGACCTGTAGACTGCAATGCTGCTCTGCCAAATGCAGCATCACCTCTGGCTTGCAATGTACTTGTATGGTGTGCAGTGTAATTGTGGGCAAACAATCACATCTTGGATCTACAAATGTCTTGAATCAGGACCAGAGCTAGGAATGCTGCCGAGGGTGCCTGTGCCCTTGTGGAATGGGCTGTCAGTGCTGGGACAGGTATCTTTGCCAAGTGATAACATGTCCAGATACAGGATATGATCCATGAAGAGATTCTTTGGGATGATATGAGAAGGCCCTTTCATACTGTCTGCTATTGCTACAAAGAGCTGAGCTATTTTCCTAAATGGTTTAGTCCTTTCAGTCTAAAAAGCCAACGCCCACCTGATGTCCAGAGAATGTAGTTTCTGCTCACAGCTTTTGGCATGTGGCTTTGGGTGGAAAACTGGGAGGAATATGTCCTGGTTTGTATGAAATTGTGAAATTACCTTTGGAAGGAAAGTTGGGTGAGGGCACAGCTAGACCTTGTCCTTGTAGAAAATTGTGTAAGGAAGATCAGAGTTGAGGGCCTTGAGCTCAGAAATTCTCCTGGCCAAACTTATGGTCACTAGAAAGGCTACCGTCCAGGATAAATAGAAGTGAGCATGTAGGTAGGGATTTAAATGGAGGTCCCAGTAGCCTTGATAACACGAGGTTGAGGTCCCATTGGGGAACTGGCTGACATGTTTGACAGCATAACCTCTTTAGACCTTTGTGGAAATGCCCAATCATGGGGTTAGCGAAGATCAAATGGCCTGCAACCCAGAGATGAAAAGCTGAGATTGTGCCAGGTAGACCTTGATTGACAACATCAACAGCCTTTGCTGCTTTAGATGTAATAGATAGTTCACAATGGCAGGTATTGATGACAGTGCAGGCACAGCTGCCTTCTGGACTGATCTGATCAAAAAATCTCTTCCACTTAACTAGGTAAGTGGCCCTGGTGGAAGGTTTTCTGTAGCCAAGGAGGACTTCTCTCCCTGGTTCCGAGGATGCTAGCTCCAGGTGCTATGGAGTTTCCATGCTGTGAGGTGGAAAGACTCGACGTTGGGGCATCAAGGGCAGCCATGGTCCTGGGCAATCAGATCCGGAACCAGAGGCAAACTGACTGGAGCGTTCACTTATAGATTGAGGAGTGTGATGTACCAGTGTTGGTGCAGCCAGGCTCGAGCTACCAGAATGACAGAGGAACCTTCCTTAGTGACTTTCAGGAGTACCTTGTGAATGACTGGGATAGGCAGGAATGCACAGAACAGATGACCAGCCCATGGAATGAGAAAAGCGTCCACAATTGATCCCGGGCTGTGATTCTGGAAGGAGCAGAATTATAGGCACTTCCTGTTGAGTTTTGTCGCAAACAAGTCTATATGGGGAATTCCCCAACGTTGGAAGATGCTGTTCATCACATCTGAATGAATAGATCACTTGTGGCTAAAGAAACACCTACTGAGGTGGTCCGCCAACTCAACCCAGAAGGTATGATGTCTCAGGTATGAGCAGGCTATGCAGAAGTCCCACAGTCTGAAGCTTTCTGGCAGAGGAAGAGAAGCGTGCTCCACCCTGTCTGTTTTTACGGGACATCGCTGTAGTATTGTCCATTATGACCAATACACATTTGCCTTCCAGGTGGGCTTGGAAGGTCTCACAAGCCAACTGTGTCACTCTCAGCACTCTTACACTGACGTGAACTGAAAGCTCTGCTTAGGACCAAAGACTTTGGGTCTTGAGCCCTCCTAGATGAACTCTCCAGCCCATCGTTGAAGCATCCATGACTAGGGACAGCGAGGGGTAAGGTGTGGAAAAAGGGACTGCTGCACAAACCGACTGTGGATTGAGCAACCAATGGAGGGTCTCAGTAACAGAAGGGGGAAGTGAGACTACCCTCTTTTTCTCAAGTTGGATGATACACTGAGGCCAGCCACACCTGGAGTGGTCTGAGATGTAGTCTTGCATGCTGAATGACATACATGCATGCTGCCAAGTGTCCCAGCAGCTTTAGGTAATTTCAGGCCATAGTGGTGGGGTAATGTTTAAGTCCTCTATGATGGGGCATATAGTCCACAAATGGGATTCTGGAAGGAATCCCCTGACCTGGCCCAAGTCTAGCACTACCCCTATAAATTCTATTCTCTGAGTGGGAGTGAGGATTGACTTCTGCACGTTGACCAAGAGGCCCAACTTGTCGAAGGTTGATTTTATCAAGTTTACATCTGTTTCCACCAGTGCCTTGGTGCGTCCTTTGACCAGCCAGTCGTCAAAGTATGGATAGATTTATACCTTCCATTTCCTCAGGAATGCAGTGACAACTGCCATGCACTTGGTAAACAAGCGAGGGACTAGAGAGATGCCGAATGGTAGAACCGTGGACTCGTAGTGGGTCTGGTTGACTCTGAAAGAGAGAAACTTTCTGTGATGATAAACATGTGAAAGTACGCATCCTTCAAGTCGGGGGCAGTATACCAATCCCCCAGATCCAGGGAGGGAATAATGGAGGCCAAAGAGACCATGTAGAATCTCATCTTCTTCACAAATCTGTTGAGGTTTCATAGATCCAAGATGGGTCTTAGATCTTTGGCTTTCAGGATTAGGAAGTAGCAGAAGTAAAACACCTTGCCCCTTAGCTCCTGAAGAACCTCTTCCACAGCTTCTAATTTTAGGGGCATCTGCACCTCTTGGATTAGAAATTACTCATGAGAAGGGACCCTGAAGAAGAACAGGGAAGGAAGGAAGGAGGGGACTGAACTAACGGGAGTATCCCAGTTCTGCCAGGCATAGTACTCAGCAATCTGACATGATCTGGTCCACGCATGGTAGAAGTGGGATAGCCAGTCATAAAAATATGGGGGTGATGGATCTGAGTTTCGAATTGGTATACCATCCTCAGACACACCCTCAAAAGTCCATGACGCAATCCTTGGTCTCCATTGCTGAAACTGTCAACAATGCTACCAACTGTGGGGGTGGCTTTGTTTGATGTCTATTTGTCACTCAAGAACTGGACCCCGTCCACTAATTCAGGTCCCTGTAGCAAATTAGCATGATCTTCTCACATACTAATAGTTAGTATTAAAGCGGTACAAACAGTATGTTATACATGAAAATTTCAAAATACAAAACAGTATTAATACAGTGAATAAAGTGTGTTACCTTGTACGATAAGCACAACACAGGATCAGGAATTTCCTAAGGGCAATTTTCTGTTTTGCTTATAAGATATGAAGTTTAAAAGATTATGATACTTCAAACAGAAAAATATACAGAGCTAATAGCTCTTATTTGTTTAAGCAGCTTTTTAAAAAGTGCCAACTCATCCTTTTTTTCCACAAATAATATAGAGGAGTTATACCAAGATGCATATACTATAGAGACAGAGTTAGGACCTTATAAAAATCTTTAGGCTATTTTAAAATAGGAACTTACTGTTGACATGCCAATTTTTACTCTTTGAGGGAAGAAATTTAAATCTTTTCAAATTTAAACTTTTGACATCTTAAAATGTTAGCTCTTATGACAATTACATACTTGCTTAATTAAGTAAAGCATCTATACTGCATCATTTGGCTGTGAAAAGGTAGAAAAAAATCTATAATTCCATTGGCTTGTTGATAAAGATAAATCCTCTGAAAGGAAAGAA
>ML675620.1:57773702-57805748 GCA_007922155.1 Mesoclemmys tuberculata | reverse complement strand
TCATGCTAAATTAATGTCATGTCACTGGAACTTTCAGAAATAACTTCCTGACCAAAACCAAAAGAATTTCAAAAGTTTCCTCTTCCAGTGACAATTTTATTCTTCATATTTTGTCTGAATTTGTAAATAGTCATGTATTCTATTACAAAAACATTATATTCTTTGAAACAAAGAAAGACTAACTGAATAGCTATATTCCCTATGTGCATCATGGGTTACTCACCATCATTGCCACGAGGACATTCACAGATTTCACAGTAAGGTAAGAACGAATTATTGGTGTAAGTGCAAAGACTACAACACCAGGCTTTGGCTGCAGGTGATTTTTTTCTTGAATTAGACAATGAGCCACCAGAAAGTTCATGATCAGTTTCTTCTGTAACCAAAGAGTCTGTTTTTCCAGATAAAGCTTTTCTCTTTTTCTTACTGGAGCTGCTTTGGGGGGCTGCACTTATAGCTCTTGGTCTTTTAGCTTCAGGCTCACAGCCGTTTTCATAACAAACTGAATCCACATCAATTATTTCTTTCGAGTTCAAATGCCTGTTGCTTTCCTCCATGTCCTTTCCCCATGTGACTTTAGAATCTCCTAAAGTCAAGTTCAGTGATGTATCTTCAGAGTCAATTTTGTGTTTTTTATAAATAGATGGTTTTGGTGAAAAGAAAGAACGAATGTCATGTTGTTTCTGTTTTTCAAACTAGGAAAGAGAAACAAACATTACCAAACAAATAGATCCCAATCCAATAGTATACAGGGTCTACCTGTTTAAAGTTGCAACAATTTTTTTCTCAATTATGGATCTTCTGTACTTTCTAATTTGAGGTATTTTAAAAAATTTTAATTAAAGGATAGAAAAAGACAGACACTCTCTTTTAATATGGAAACTCAATTTAAAAGCAACTCAACATTATTTCTCAACAACTATGATGATTTTTAATATTTCAGTCTAAATTTTAAATCAGCATAAGCAGAGAACAAATGTACAGAATTGTGAGCATGGTACATGACTTTTAAAAAATGACAAACAGAATGAGAGAGATTTAGTACCACTTTAGAATAATTCTGTATATACTTACTGGATGTTTAGAGATGTACTAAGCTAATGCCACTGCAAAACCAGACATATTCCCAGTTTCCTTGAGGTTTTATACTTTAGGTCTATCTTTTAGGCCATGTCTAGCACTAGGAAAAAATGTGTATTTTTAAACACACATCAAAATGTTAGTGTAGACAAGGCAATTGTAGTTTTAACAAATATTAGATGGTTCCCTGAGGGAAGAGAAGATTACTTCCCCTATGCAGTAACTTAGGTTCTTCAAGATGTGTGTCCTATTGGTGCTGCACTTGTAGGTGACTAGAAAGCAGTGACCCTAATTAGAAGGCTGGGCATCATGCATAGTAGTGTGCTGATGGGCAAAGGTGTCTGTGAATGCCCATGTAGTTGCTTTGCAATTTCAGCAATGGGAACATTATTGAGAAAGGCTATTGAGGTGAATAATGGGTATGTGAAAAGTGCTCTGATTGTGTTAGAAGTTTGTCTATTGTGGAGTTCGTAAGATAAATGCATGCACTGCAAAATCCACTTAGAAAGGCACTGTTTAGATATGGCTGTGCCTCTGGATCTTTTGGTGGTGGAAAGGAATAATTGGGGTGATCTGCAGAAAGGTTTACTCCTGCCCAACTAAAAAGCTAATGCTTGTCTCATGTCTCGGGTGTATAGAATTGCCTCCTGTTGGTTACCGTGAGGCTTTAGGAAGAAGCTAGGAAGGTGTATTGGTTGGTTGAGATGGAAAGGAGTTGGAACCTTAGATAGAAACCTTGGATGTGGGTGTAGTGTAACTTTGTCCCTGTAAAACAATGCGTATGATGGATATGCCATAAAGGCTGCAATTTCACCAACTCATCAGGGAGAAGTGAGTGCGACAAGGAAGGCTGTTTTCACTGACAGATGATAGATCATAGAATCACAGAATATTAGAGTTGGAAGGGACCTCAGGAGGTCATCTAGTCCAACCCCCTGCTCAAAGATAGGAACAGGTTACTATCAGTTCAAACAGAAATCTAGTCAGAGAAGGTAAGATGAGAATGAGGTCTCAGGCAGGGTTTGGGTTTCATATGTAAGGATAAAGGTGTTGAAGATCCTTCAAAAGCCATTCTGTGAGCGGATACATAAAAACGGTCTATGGGGCAGTGAAAAGTAGCGTTTGCCACCAAGTGTACACAAATGGAGCTGATGGATAATCCCTATTGTTTAAGGTGTAGCATGTAGTTCAAGATAAGTAGCATTGGAGCGCATGCTGTGTCAACGTGGTGAGAGGAGCACGAGCATTGAAATCTAGTCCATTTGTGCACGTAAGTACATCTGGTTGTGTCACACCTGCTATTTAAAAGTATTTGGTCGACTGCATCCAAATAGGTTATTTCCGAACCCGAATTCCGAAACCTGGAGGAGTCAGGCTTTGAGATGCAGCATCTGTGGATTGGGATAGAGGAAGCGTCTTGTGCCCTGTGAAAGGAGCTGTGGCACACCATCACATGGAGAAAAGAGATATACCAGACCTGTTGTGGCCACATTGGAGCTACTAGTATGACATGAGCTCAGTCCTCCTGTATTTTGCAAAGTATTCAGAATAGGAAAAAGGGAAGGAAGGCAAAGGAGTGGTGCATCCCATGTTATGAGGAACGTGTCTCTCAGAGAGCTGTGTCCCAGTCCTGCTGTAGAACAGAATTGAGGGCAATGGGCACTGTGTTGTGTGGCAAAAAGATCTGTGGTGGGATATACCATCAGCTGGGGATGGCCTGAAGTGCTCGCATGCCTACTTTCTACTCAATTGTGGGAGAATTTCCTGCTTAGTGCATCCGTGATGTTCTGATGCCCCGGGAAGTATGATGCTGAAATGGTAATGTGTTGGATACACCAGTTCCACGATTTGAGTGCCCCTAAGCACAAAGAGTGGGACCTTGCACTGCCCCGCATGTTGATGTAATACATGCAGATGAGATTGTCCGTCATGACTCTGACAATACAATGCTGTAAATGAATTATGTTTTAGATAGAAGAAAGAGAGAAGAAAAATACTAACTACACTACACTAACAGGTAAGGCATTAGTTAGTGAGAATAAAGGAGAAGTGGGCTTTGCTGTGGATTCTATCCCAGACCAAAGGTGGGGGGCCAGCAGCGGCAGCGCTCATGTGCAGTGCAACAGGCGCTGCTGATGAACACCTCTAATCTTATGTGCAGAGGGTGCTGCCACATCTACAAGTGGAGGACCCATAGGGACAACACGCAAAGAAGAACCCTAATATTTTTACATTGTATTTCAACATATTAGTTAACACATGTTAAAAACTTTTTATCCCTGTAGTGATGACAAGGCCTTATAGGTAACAATGTGACTTGTCATAAAACAGAATAATGTCCTGTGCTTACTAGGTATTTTGACTTTCATGTCACTATTCGTAAACTTCAAGCAACTAATTACTACAGGTTAAGTGTTATACATGTACTAGTAAGGAGGTTTTTGTAGCATAATCCATTGGCTGGAATATCTTATTGTAATTTTTTCTTTTAACAAAGTAATACTTTAAACACTCAATCATGACAGTGTAATTACTGTGACACTATAACATATAGCCTTCCACAGTGAAAAGCAGTATGAAAAATGTCAGAGAATAATCAGATGCTTTTCCTCATCCATTTTAACTGCATAAGACAAGCTGTAGCTCTCGGAAGCAAGGGAGGCAGTGGCTATAAAGTCAGAACTGAGTGCCAGGAGATTTACATTCTAACCCCAACTCTCTGTGATTCCCTGTGTGACTTTGGGTAAATCAGATATGTTCTCTGTACCTCAGCTTCACCTATAAAATGGAGATAACTCTTATCTATATTTTGAAACTGTCATGCTTTAAGTAAATCCATTATTTATTAAATTAATTTGTACAGTCAAGCTGTAAAGAGTTAACATTTGGAAAGAATTAAAAAGCCACTCTCTCCTTAAGTACTACCTTCTTGCTAAACAATGTCATTATCAATATCCTGCTGACTCGGTCAAACAGCATGGGTTAAGATGTGTACATACTAAAAACTACTTCAATTTTTATAATGCAAGTGAACACAAATGCCTACACTGTATTCAAATTCATATGAAATTAAATTAATATGCCATCCAGTGAATTATTATGTATTGACAAGGCTATGGAAATGATGAGCCACCATTTAAATCAGTGCTGTAATTGCAGCAATTGGAAAGCTGATCTTTTGTTTTACAGAATTATGGATAATTAAATACTTTATTTTATTTATATTACTTCCTGTCCTAAAATCTTGTTTACTTTATATGAATACCTGATTTGTACATTCCATTGCAGAGGTGGCTGCACTTCAGTGTCAGTTGAAGTAACTTCAGTATATTCAAAGAGCAAGATTTGCAAAGGTAACTATTAATTTTGGGTGCCCCACTTGAGACACCTTCAAGAAACTTGATTGTCTGGAAATGCTGTGCATACTTCCTCTAAGAAACAGCCCCTTTGAAGAGGTTTCAAATTAGGTACAGAAAAAAATGGAGTAACCCAATATCACTAGTCAAGTTCGAAAATCTTCACCAAAAGGCTCTGCGAATAGTTTGGAATGTGAAAAGAGTGAAAAAATATAAAGAAGCATAAAGCGGTATATATTCATCAATGTGGAGGTCCCAATTTTATTTCCCACCAAGGGGTCAACTGTTTGCAGCAAGTGGCCTGTACATTTTGTGAGAAAATCTCTCAACCAATCATTCACTGAAAAAGATCAATAGGAAAATTATGTAGTTGGTTCACATACAGATAAACTCAGCACATAAATCTTAAATATTTTAGATACTTGGTATTTGTAGTAACTGAGCTACATGGATTTCTTGTAATATCAAATGATAGCAGATAAAAAGCTTAACAGGACAGCAAAGCTACTTGTATGCTTTAGTAATATAAAATTGCAAAATCTTAGAAAAAGCTCAAACTATTGAGGTTTTTGTACATACAAGCGTCTATCATTTTCTATTGTTTGAGAAACACTAAAAGTTTTCTTCTTAAATACAAACCTCTCATTAAATCAACTACAGTCTTTGAGAAGATTTACTTTTCCTTCATCTCCCTTCAACTGGCACACAGAAAGTTCAGATCTACTGTTTTATGACACATCAAAAACATGTATTGTTTTAGAAGCCAGTTGGGTTATTTGCATTAATTATTTCTACTACTTCCCTCGAGAGGTCATTATACAGTCTAACAATTTCACTGGTTCATGAAAACAGCCTAATAAGGCTGGACAAGAAAATAGGTACCCATACAGCCCCACATCAACTCATTCTAAAAAGGAGAAATGGCAACAAAATAAGCAAGAAAAGATCAATACCAAAAGAAAAAAGATGGGGAAGAGAGAGAAGGGCAAATACTAATCTAAAAGGCTGTTTCCCAGACATCATTCTTGTAAAATAGGGTCAGTTTAACATTTAATTTGAAGCACATTTAATGACTAGGTATTAGAATTATTTTAGAAAAGAAGAGTATGGAAGAAGATATATTCTTGTCTTACATGAGTGAATAAAACTTCATTCCTGATCTCTTCAAGACTTTCATTTGGAGTCCAGGCTTCAGCAAAACTCAAGAAATCCCACTTCTCCTTATCACCTTCTTCAGCCTGCAATTTCTCCTTCTTACCATTTAATGTGCTGCCTGTAACTTTGGCCTGCAGACAGAGGGATTTCATCATTTTACATCTGGGAGTAAATTTAGTTGCCCAAATGTTATTTCCCTTTCAAACATAAATCAGCAACCATAAAAGTGAAGAATACCACTTCATATTTCAAAGTAAAAAATATTTTAAATAACTGACTAATGATCTATAAGGCTACCATCTGATCCTCCTTCAAATGCTCTATCAAGATTCACAAGTGCCACAATGGCAAGATGAAATCTACTACAGTGTGACGACTTGGCAGAGAGATAGTTGGAGGAAGTCAATATTTATCAATTTATGTTACAACAAAACTTAAACAACATAAGAATATGTTCCTTTCCCAAAGCCTTTGCATGTTTGTGACACTTCTTGGGATAGCCAGGGTTGTAAGGCATCTAGCTAATACCTGCCCTTAGTGTGAGGAAGCCTTGTCTGTACTTGAAAGGGTCAGCTCTCTTACTCTGCCAGTCACAGGCAACACCTAGTGCCTTTTACAGTCTCCCTCACCTATTCCAAAGTCCACAGGACACTGTAATAAAATAAAAACAAATAATGGAGGAGTGGTGGGAACAAATTCTATACCCTAGCAACCACAGAAGTAAAAGCAGTTAGCTGCTGACTTCAGATGTGGTGCTGTCAATGCTAGAGCATCAAATGTGGATGCATTCTGCCAACAGAAGGAGCATTGTGTGAACATATAAGTACAGCACTTGTGTAACAGTTTATGGTTGCTGACATAACTTGTGTCGACAAAACTCTGTAGTGTAGACAAAGCGTTAGTGGGAGCTAGTATCTGCAAATCTATTGTGAGCATCTCATTTTGGTGACTCACATAGGTGGAGTTTACTCTGTGGGTACAGCTAGTGCATATCAACAATGGCACTACAATTAAGCCCTTTACCCTGAAAAAAGAAAACCCAGAAGAACATTGACATCACAAACAAAATGAGTATCATACACAACCAACGGATAATAATATTCCCTTAAGGGACTACATTTTTACGGTCATGCATTAGAATTTTGGTATGTAATCTTTCTCAATGCTAATGTCTACCTTGCAGATCGAGACCACTAACCCAATGCAATCCTAGTCATTTTTGTATTTTCCCTTAATTAAGACAGGTTTAGAGGACAGTGATTACTTGCAACATCCTTCCTACAAGTCCTTTGGTACTGTTATTTGCAAGGAGTTTTTTAAATTACCATAACTACCTGTTAACTCTTTTTCCAAACTCTGATGTGAATATTTCTAAAACTACCACCTCACCAAATTACAATTTCTATAGTTTTCTAATACAAGATTTTCCAGGAGGAAAAACAGTTGCCTCAAAAACAATTTAATCCAAGCCATTCCAATTTCACAATTGGATAGTGATTGTGATTGATAGTGGAAAGACAGAAAGAAATGTAGTAGTAAACAAGATAAACATCACAAAACATTAGACTGCTGCAGCTCACTGAATCCTTTCATGGTCTTTTCTTTCCTATAGGTATTTTAAAAAACAAAGCATCTTTATTTTTGCTTCTTAGGAAAGGACTGCAGAAAAGAGAAAATTTAGTTCTGAATAAGAGTGGTCATTCTGGTCCCCTGCAATTGCACATATTGGTTGGCTTAATACCCAAATATTAGGACATTCCCCCTCTACAGAATCCTTTATAGCAAACACTTTGAGTACTGCCTTGTATACTGTGGATTCCTGACACACATGAAATACTTTGCTGATTACTTAATTTTACTCCAATATATACCTTGCGATTCAACATTGCCCACATAAGAGGATCCAGTGTTCCTTTTGCAATAAGGTAGTGGATATTTACACAATTGCACTGTCCAATTCGATGTGCTCGGTCTTCTGCTTGCTTCACATGTCCTGGGTCCCAATATAACTCAGCAAACACAATGTGAGTGGCAGCAGTAAAAGTTAAACCCTAAACAAAATCAGTAAGAGCAGTGTTGATTCACTGATTTCTAAAATGCAAGACAGAGAAAATGTGACTCCACACATACAAAAGGAAATTTCAATGAATGACTGAATAGCAATACAATACTGGAGAGAACAAGGTAGTGAGATATTATCTTGTCTCGCACCAACAGAAGTTGGTCCAATAAAGACTTTTGACACAGATTCTGTGTCACCTGGACATCAGATGGTTCAGACATAAATGTTGGTTTTTTTCTTAAGACAAGTCAAAGAATTTCACTTCTTGTTGCAAGTAAAACGGGATTAATAATTTTCTGATTGCTCTATTGAACAGCAAGCCACAACAAGTATACCGTAGCATTAATTCAAGCACTGAAAATGTATATAAAACAAGCATTTATGCCCAGAACAACATAAAACAGTGACAGTGGGAAATGTTAATAAGATACATATAAACTGCAGTTTTCTATAACTGCCACACATTGCTTCACCAGCAAACAACAGTAGAAAGTTATGTTTGCTTACACTGATGCTTTTAGAAACGACTGAACTCACACTAAAATCCTATTGCTTATTCTTTTCTTGTTTTGGTTCTGTAGAAATAATTTCAATTTAAATTCAATACAGATTATATGGTTGGTGATAAACTGGTTGCTGAGTGCAAAACCTCATGATGTAGGGTCACCTACAGTAAGACATCTTCACTACCATATGTGTGTGCTTTGTCTTTTTAAATTTTGTACTCCAAATTGCATTTGAACTGCATTGTCCAATATCTACTATTTTTCTCTTTTTACCTTACCTGACCAGCAGCCTGAATGCTCAGGATGGCCACACGAGTATCAGGATCCCTCTGAAACTGATGGACAAGATGGATTCTTTCTACTGAAGGAACACTTCCATCTATCCGAATGTAACGAGCCTACAACATACCAGCACAATGGCAAAACAACATGATGATTCCCATAATTTACACAAAAGGAATCTTTTTTGGACGTTATTAAAAAACTGGGAAACAGAATATCTTTGTACTACTCCTAGCTCAGGACCATAGACAAATCACTTAATACCTCTGCAATTCAGTCACTTCCATCTGTAAAATAGGGACAAAAAATTATTACTAAACTTCTGTGACTGTTGTTCTTCGAGATGTGTTACTTATGTCCATTCCAAGTAGGTGCACGCATGCCGCATGCAGTCATCTGAAGATTTTTCCCCTAGTGTTATCTGTAGGGTCGGCTCTAGTGCCCTCTGGAGTCTTGCCCTCATGGCACCGTAGATAGAGCCCTGCCAACTCCCTGATGCTTCAGTTCCTTCTTGCCGGCTGACTAACAGAGGGGTAGGTGGATGGGTCTCGGAATGGACATGAGCAACATATATCAAAGAACAATGGTTACAGAATATTAGTAATAATTTTTTTTTCTGCGAGTACTTGCTCATGTCGATTCCAAGTAGGTGACTCCCAAGTTGGTCCTTGGAGGAGGGGTCAGAGTTCAAAGACCTGTAGATTACAGTACCATGTTGCAGCATTGCCTCTGGTGTGCTGTATAATAGCGTAGTGTGCAGCGAAGGTGTCAACAGATGACCACCTTGCTGGTTTGTAAATGCCTTGGAAATGGACTTGGGCCAGAAATGCCATCGAAGACACTTGTGCCCTTGTGGAATGAGCCATCAGTTCATTGGTAGGCACTCCCACCAAGCTGTAACACATCCAGCTACATGATGTGATTCAAGAAGAAATTCAATGAGAAGAAACAGGGAGACCCTTCATCCTATCTGCTACTGCTATGGAGAGCTGTGATGTTTTCCTGAATGGCTTTGTCTTCTCGATATAGAAGGCCAAGGCCTGCCTGACATTCAGAGAACGCAGTTTGCGCTCCCAACTACTGGCATGTGGTTTCAGGTAGAAGAGTGGGAGAAATATGTTCTGATTTGTATGGAACTGGGAAACCACCCAGCCTTTCTTCCAAAGGTGAGGGCAAAGCTGAACTTTGCTTTTGAAGAAATTTGTGTAAGGAGGCTCTGACATGAGAACCTTGAGTTCAGACACCCTCCTGGCTAAAGTTATGGCCACCAGAAAAACTACCTTCCAGGATAGATAGTGGAGCAAGAAAGTTGCTGGGGCTCAAATGGTGATCACATCAGCCTTGACAGCAAAGGTTAAGGTCCCACTGGGGAATCGGCTGATCTACATGAGGATATAGCCTGTGTGGGCCCTAAGGAAACACCCTACCATGGGGTTAGCAAAGACTGAAGAGCCTGCAACCCTGGGTGAAAAGCTGAGATGGTGGACTTTAATTGATGATACCAACAGACCCTTTTGCTGGTATCCCCAGCAGATACCAACAGACCCTGGAGCTTCCATTCTGGGGCAGAAACCCCTGCAGATCTTTCAGCGATCCCACTGATGGGTTTCCCCTAAGTGCTTCAGACAGGTTGATTGCAGATATTTTTCTTGGCATCTACTTCTTAAAGGCCTTGCATGGGTTAAAGCCAGGGGATTGATGCATGTCCTGGCCCCAAGGAAAGGGGGTGGCTGGGGTGGGGGGAAGGGAGGGGAAACCCTAATAAGTAGGATCCTAACTACCCTAACTACTCTATGAACTATTATTACTAAACTCTAAAACTTAACTATTTACAAGTACGTAAGAAAAAAATCCACTGGGGAAGAGCTTTCAGAGCAAGAGAAGAGCAATGTTCCAGCGACCGTCACAGGCAGTAAGGAGGCGGCGAAGAGGTCAGGGGTCAGCAGAGACATATGATTCCAGGGAGCACCAGAGCCGACCCTACGAATATCAATAGGGGAAAAATCTTCTAGCAACTGTGCATGCGGCATGCACACACCTACCTGGAATTGACATGAGCAAGCACTCGAAGAGTTACCTACCACATGGGATTTCCATGAGGCTTAATTCATTCATTAATTTCTGTAAAGCAATGTGGAATCTTAAAAAGGAAGGTATTACAGAAGAATAGCATGTTATTTCACTGTGAGGATTATTTATTAATATTCTCTTTAATTCCAACCACCATTTTGAGAGCTATTATAGTACACTGAAACAGTACACTATTTTAAGAAATGACCTAAAGGACTTACTCTATAATACTATAATGGCAAGGGATCTGGCATTTACTGTTCCAGATACAAGAGTTCACACTATTTCCCAAAACTATTCTACAGCTAAGTGAGATCCTTTCAATACTGACTGTGGCCCTGATCCCACAAACACACATGAGTAACTGTAAACTCAATGGGCTATGCAAGTGCTTAAGTGTTTGCAGGATTGGGGCCAAATAATATAATCTTTTGAAGAGGTCATTTTTAAACACTATAAATAACATTTAAAATTACCTTGTTTTCGATGGCTGCCTCTGTACAAGCTTGGAGCATGCTTAAGTGGTGAGCAAAAACCAGAAACTTAAGTTTGTCGTTCTCAAGCATCATTTTGATATAGTCCTTTACCGCTCCTGCCTAGAGCACAAGAAATGGTGCAATTTTATTAGTTATACAGATTATACAAAATATTCAGACAGTGATGGTTTCTGCTTTACTACCTTCTGTGATGTAGACTTCATTAGGCAGACATTAACTATTTTTTTTTTAAAATCGTATGAGTCATATTGTAACAGGGAAAAAGCTTTCCAGATACTGTTTATATGATCTTAATGAGCCTCTGTTTCTTGACAAGTTTCTCTTATCTTCAAAGGGTTTGATAGTTTTGTGGTGCCTATTAAGGATTAAAAAGTAATTTTTAAACTATCTTCTGTTAAGAAGATGACAACTAAGCATGATTTCTTAATATGCTGACAATCCAATGAACATCAATTGATTTCTGTCCTAGAGATATTTCAAGGGACACAAACAAAATAAAATACATTAAAAAAATTTGTGCCTGTGTTCCTAACACAATAGATTAAAACTGAAAGAATAATCAACTTCACTTTTCCCCATTTCTACTCATGTTAGTCTTGAAAATATTTTTAAAAGTTAGTAACTTGTGTCCTTTTAAAATTATTAATATGATATTGGTATTGATATGGTATCAATTAAAATTATTCTAGTTAAATATTTAATTAAGAAGGCTATACTCTTTGACCTTAATATAACTAATATAAAGGTTAATTACTAATAGAGCCACTTATTTAAGTAATGAAAAATAGTGTAACGGAAAAGTTCCAAAATTTTCTCCATCAAAGTTTAGTCTGTCACACTTGTAGAAAGCATTAGTTATGAATTATATGTATTACAGTAATAACTAGAAGCCCCACCCAGGTTGGGTTCCCATTGTGCTAGGCACTATACCGACATATAAAGACCCATCCTGTCCCCCAAAATTTTACAATCTTAAAACGCAGCTCTTGGCAAATGGCAGGAGAGAGGGAAGATTAAGAGGGGCATTTGGGGAAACAGTAATACAAGCATGTTATGGAAAAACAAGACTAGCTGTGTGTTGTAGCTGTAGACAGTTTGTTTTGGTTCTTAAGGAGGATAAAGTAGTGGCTTTGCAGATTGTTTGGAGGGAATGCATTTGATGCAGTTGAGAAGAGGTAGTCAGCTGAGAGACCAAACAGGCCAGGAAGATGATTTTGTGGGGGGTTAGTAGTAAAAGTGCAAATCTCAACTCTCACTGAACTCAGCAGCCTTCAGATTAAGGCACTAAACTAAAGTTAGGTAACAAAGTTATCTGTGAACAGACAAAAGAGTGGCTCAGTAAACAGTGATTTGATTCGTGTTTTGCTTAAGACTCAGGGAAACATGTGGCTTTATAGAAAAATGTTATAATTGGGCTTTTGTTGAGATCTCAGATCAGTCCCCCTGACCTCCATGTATTTAAGAGAAGTAAATGGATTTAATTTGTTTAAAAAAAAAAATTCTGAAAGCTTCTTTCAGTTTAGTCTACATGAATAACAGCAGTCCATATGTTAAATCTGTAGATATCCTGACTGTAGTTTTGCTAAATCACTTTTCTCACAAAGGAATGTGGTTTTTAAAGGGCCCACCAGTATGCAAAGTAACCTAGAAAATCTCTTTTGTGAAAGGTAACTCTTCCTTTTTAATTTTTTAAAAAGCCAGGAGAGAGAGAGGGAGAGAAAGGAATGTGAAATATAGTAAGTAACCTTACATTGGTGCAGTAGGAAGGCAAATTATTTTCCCCTTGCTAATTTATTCTGTGTCTCAGTTGAAACAGCTTAGTCAGTGCAGAGTTCGTCCTCCTCACTTCCTATGACAGTCAGGATGACTCCCAATCACCATCCAGAGGTTTCCCACTACACCTTCCTCATCAGGTTAGATTCCTTCTTATACAAAAAAGTTCTTGGGTAAGGAGCTAGAATGGACTAACAAAAGGGGAGTCTGGAGGCAAAATCTGCACTACTCCAACATTCACAAAAAACACATTGGCCAGAAGGTGATTAAGGTTAAATGTGATGGAAGTTTGTTTTTGGAAAGGGAAGAAAAGAAGCCTTGTTTTGCTTCAGCTTTCACAGTCCACAAATAACAACCTGGACATAAGATGATCAGATAGCTGCTGAAAAAAAAACAGATTACTGTACAATGATTCATCCACTAGATAACACACGTTCTTGGCTTCTGGGTCTGAGCAGAATCTAAGCATTATCTTGGCTTTGGGCTTCTAGGCACAGTCTCATGGGACAGATCTTCTAACGAGCACTCAACCCAGAGAGAGAAAACTATGATCACCCAAATGCCCAGGCCCTGTAACTAGTGCTAGCTCTCCCAAGGGGCTCTTGCACGTTCCCTATAGTTTCACTGAGGCTGTTGACCCTCTCACTTACTACTACCCACTTTGGGAACTACGAGGGTCGTTCAAAAAGTTCTAAACCTCACCCAGAAAGAAGAGCCATAGCTGAACATTTTTGTTGTTGTAACACACTACCACTTCTTATAAAACTAGAAAAACTAATACAGATTTCTGTTTTAATTTGTGTGCATGTGAGGCCCATACAAAGGTGAAGGGTAGTGCGACAAATCTAAAAATGGACAAAATGGAGGCCCGAGCAGTCATAAAGTATCTGCAAAAGAAAGGTATGACACCCAAGGAAATCCATGAGGACATGGTACAGACACTTGCTGAGGACTCCCCTTCCTATGCAACTGTGAAGAAGTGGGCTGCTGAATTCAAGCGGGGCAGGGTGAGCACAGAAGATGACCCTCAGTCAGGTTGTCTAAAAACCTCAACCACTGATGATCAAGTTGATGCCGTTCACTGTATGGTTTTGGATGACAGACATCTTACTGTCCAGCAGATAGCTAAGTCCATAGGCATTAGTTCTGGTTCAGTTCACACTGTTTTAACTTAGATCTTGGGGATGAGCAAGCTGTCTACAAGATGGGTCCCAAGAACGCTGACGCCAGAGCAGAAGCTGCAAAGGGTTGACATTTCCAGGACACTTCTGACTCGCTTCCAGGCTGACCCTGAGAATTTCCACCGCAGATTAGTAACTCAAGACGAAACCTGGGTTCATCACTTCGAACCTGAATCAAAGATTCAAAGCAAACAGTGGAAACACCCTGGTTCTCCACCCCCGAAGAAGTTCAAGTGGGCAGCAGAAGCAGTCCGGTGGTGAGTGATGTGCATTGTGACAGGAGGTTTGGCCATAACTGCCTAATACTTACTCTCATGGCTGAAGCATTAGCCACTAGGAAGACCTTCAGAGTGATGTGGTGCAGGGAGTAGTCTGATAAAGCCTTGAACAGAGACTTCATGAGTTTCAGAAGACTAGATTGAGGCCCCAGGTAGGAGTAGGTTCTCTGAACAGTAGGTAACAGCTCTTTAAAATAAACTTTGATACTATGAAGTGAGAAAAGACTGAGCATGACGATACAGGTGGATGCTAAACTGAGACTGCTATGAGGTAAACCTTAATAGGGGAGAACAAGAGGAGGTCCTTTTAAGTGCAATAGATAATTAAGGATCTGTGATACTGAGACCTGGACCTGGCCAAGACCATGATTGGCTGCCCATATCACGAACCGTTTCTATTTAAATGGATATGTTATTCTGGTGGAAGCTTTCCGGCTCTGTACCAGGATTTCTTGAACCTATAGGAAGCAATCTGGGTCTATGGTATTTAATCAGTCAACAGCTTTGCTCTGAGGTCCAGTGACTTTGGGTCTGGATCAATTATCTGGCCATGGTGTTATGAGATCAGGTCCAAGCAGTCAAGGAGCTAGATCAGAGACAGATAGACACGTGTAGTAAGGTCTGTCAGCCAAAAATGCCTCAGCCAAAAAGATCGTAGATTTATCTCCTTTGATTTTGGAAATCACCCTGACGATTGGTGGAAAGGCATACAAGAAGTCTTAGAGCCACTGTAGAAGGAAGGCATCCAGTAACAACTTCAGACTCATATCCCTCTGGAATATAAGTTCTAGCACTTAGTGTTGATGATGATGGCCAACAGGTCTGTCATCAGGGTCCCTCAATGACTTCTTGTGTGTGGTGACCATTTTGCTACTCAGGAAGTTTACAGGTTGTTGGTGATACCTGGAGGTGAAGAGCCATCTGTGTTATCCTATGTTAGTGGCAGTATGTTCAGAGCTGGATGATTTTCAGACAGTGATGATGAGTGTGTGTCTCCTTGCCCATTTATGTAGTACACTGTGAGAGTGCTGTCCATCAAGATCTGTAGAGTTTTGAAGAACAGTTAGGAAGGCCATACAAGTTCGCTTGATGGCTCTGAGCTCCAGGAGAAACAAATAAAGGAAAGAAATTATTTAAATTCTGAAAAGATGTTAGGATAAGGAGCAACAGCCTACTGTGAACATAGTGTTAGGGGGGAAAAAAACCTAGTAGTGAGAGCAGATAGGCAATGAAACTGACTCCCAAGCGAAACATGCATTATTGTTGGCATCTAAGAAGATAGATCAGATATTCAACACAGAACATCACAATAGAAGTTCAAGTACCGTAGTCTCTTCTTGCTCAATATCGGATACTGCTGTTCAGAATTCTGAGATTGATGAAGTCAGGCAAAAGTGTTTTGGCAATTTATTAGCGTGCTGGACAATTTTAGTTTGTGCTTATACCGGAGATACCACAGATCCCTCAAAAAGATTTCATACACTTAGCTAGCCACCTCTAATAAAATTGTGGGAAGTTAGGGGACTGAAGATCACTCAAATGCCCAAAAGTCCCAATTCTGCGAAGAAGCCTGAAGAACCGGAGCCCCCTTAGTTAAGGGATTATGTACTGGAAGCATAAAATATAAAAATAGTAGAAAAACAGATAATTAAAACAGGATTGAATACATGTTTAAGATGAACTACAAAAAGATTTAACTACCTTGGCAATGGCTGTTTGTTTATACATGCGTGTAATCAGACCCATGACTTGAACAAAGTGGCTCTCGGGGACATCTGAATTTGGAGCCCTCATTAATTTCTCCCACTCTTCAATGCTGGTATTCAGTTCCTGAATGGGAGGGAAGAACAATGTTTAGAGGCACAATATAAATGGCAGAACAATTAATGCGTCTGTAAATCATGTGCTACCTCTACCACCGAAAGGAAAGGTAAGGAAGGAGATTATTTCTAAAGATGCCAGCTTTTTCCATAGAAAAACATCAGTGCAGAGGTAGGTCAGTCACATGCGCCTACCAATAATAGAAACTTGAGACACAAGCTGTGGATGAAAATAAAGCTTACTCCGTTAACATCATAAATCACAGACTTAGCGCATTCTCTTAAGGAGAAATATTGAACAAGCAAAAAAAATTCTAATTACATATGAAAGTGGGGCATCATGAAAATATAATAATGTAACAAAGAACATTAATGGCGAGATTTAGTTTTAGTCAGTCAGACAGGATGACCTGAGGAAGCTTATTTAAATAAAAATATAATGTATTCAGGTATCAATTCTTCACAATATTTTCCTGTTACAAAAACCTAAAAAAAAATATTTAATTCTACTTAATTTATCTAATGCCAATCATGGTGATTTTCATGTGCTGTTAAATACTTAACAGATATAAACTGATTATTTGGTACTCTGGCCACAAGATCTGGGCCCCTGAAAACATAAGATAGACTTTTGGCCCAGATTACCTCCCTCAATCTACATGTTAGATTTTTGTAGGGCAGCAGTATTCAATCTCACCCCTTTTAGCATCCAGGTGTGAGCCCAGGATAGGCAGAGACAGAGACTTGCAAGAGTCGATTAGAGGTGTATGTTTGAGGCCTTCAGACACTCAGGCTTGGTCTATACTTTCCGTGGCGATTTGGCAGCAGTCGACAGGAGTTACGCAAAAACTTGTGTAACTCCCGTCGACTTCTGTGCTTCTCTTCTGTGCACTGTCTTCACTGCACTGCGCCGATACAGCACTATGCCACTTGAGGAGTACAATTTAGTACTTCAATTTCTGGATCAACTGAGCGGGTCTTCACTGACCACTCAGTCAATCCAGATAAGTTGATTTGATGGAGGCGACCTTACCGCCACCAGTGTAGACATAGCATCATTCCTCAGAACTCTTCCTCCCACTCCTATGGCATGAACAAACTGCAACCTGACTTAGGGAAGGGATTGACTCAAGGAAGGATTAGGTGGATTTGTGGTGCAACAATAAAGGGGTGGGAATTTAACTTTTAATTGAGAGTGGAAGAAAATTAAATAAACCCAGCTAAATGAATTAAACATATAAAATAGAATATAGTTATAATGCAATGGTGAACAGACCAGAGTTGGGGATAAGTAGTCATTTTCATAATTTGATAGGAAAGAAATGGAGACAACTTTTAAAAAGGGGGAAAATATTTGCTACCTTTGTTACTATTATTATAAAATCAAAATCTAGACATTATTAGAAATAGTGAAGAAATTCACACACACAAGATAATATTTTTATTAATTTTATTTTATTTTTTATTATTTATTATTTTATTTTCTTCTAATACCATGTCTTTATAATTTTTGTTTCGATACTTTGAGAAACTGATAATTTTAATGTAGTTTATTACATGTCACTCACTTGAATGATTGGGAAACAGTCAAACTGTTTTCACCTAAATGTGTGGCATTAAAAAAAATAATATTCTAAAGTATACATAATCTTCCATTGGGAACTTGATGGGGGTAGTACAGTGAAACAGTCTGCATGAGACAAGGTTCTGAATGCAGACTAGCTCTGCCACAACCCAAATGAGTTTGAGATAATGTTAGTTTAACTCCTGGTAACCTGGCTCTTGTCAATGAAAGATGATAGTCCTATCTCTTACCCCTAGCTTTGGGCAACATAGTTACCCTTCCTGGATCTCCAGCCCTCAACCTACAATTCACTTCTGGTAACAAATGAGGAAAAATGTGCATCAGCTGGCTGGAGTGAAAGTATTTAATTAAAATTTACCTAACAATTACATGCAAATGTAAATATTAACATAAGTTGCATTCTATATACAAAAAGGTCCCTTTCTGACAACACAAGCTTCAGCATCCCAGTCAGACCTGCATGTCCCTAAGGCACTATTCCTTGGGTGGTATGTCTACATAGAAAGAAAAACCCACCGCTGGCCCATACCAGCTGACTTGAGCTTATGGGGCTCAGGCTGTGTACACTGCTGTGTAGACTTCTGGGCTCGGGTTGGAGTAGGAACTCTGGGACCCTCCCACCCCACAGGGTCCTAGAGCCCAGGCTCCAGCATGAGTCCAGAAGTCTACACGGCAATGGACCAGCCCCACAACCAGAACTGCACAAGCCCAAGTCAGCTGGTATAAGCCAGCGATGGGTTTTTCGTTGCTGTGTAGATACCCAGTGAGGCCTTTGCCCTTATTTTGTCAGATCTTTTGACTCAGTCAGTCTCCCAGAACCCATTAAACTGGCTGTTCTATCCCAGTCTCTTCTGACCCCACCCTAACTTTAGGTTAGACATGGTCCACAAAGTTAAAAGAAAACCCAGTTGACAGATCATCCTGAAAAAATCCAATCCTTTCAAAGGTTATAAGATTAAGGCTGTAGGAAAGTTACCAGAAAGGACAGCAGAGATTATACTGACATCTCTAGTTGTATGATTAAATCTGGATGTGCATCTAGATACTTAGGTAACAGCTACACAGCCAAGAGCACTTTATTTTATACACTTGGCAAGAAAAGTCTTTTTAATTTTAGGTTCACATTTTGCTACAGTTTATTCATGCCTATGTCAAATCAAGATTTTATTGTAACATGCAATACTGTCTGAGAGTACTCTGAAACTGAAGCTAACATTGAATGTGACTGTCCACTTATTAAGTAGTACATCATCACACAGAGAACACAGACAACAGAGCACTGGTTGTGCAAGAAGAGAGCATGGGGGAAGGTGCTGGCCAGGCATTTTTAGTGAAGTGTTGTTAGGTTTGGCACTTTCTCACCTGTTGGTCTGCTAGAACCCAGATTTGTTAGCTTTCAGGGAACACTGCAAAGCACTTTTATTCTTGGGAATTAGAGGAAGAGGCTGGTTTTTGGGACGGGTATGTTAGGTCTCTGGATGGGCTGTTATTAAGGGGACTTTTTTCTTATAATTATTGGTTGTCCCACAGACGTATTAAAGAAGTTACTATTGGCTTAACTATAATAAAGTTCCTGACAGATTAGAATGTACATTAAAAAGACACAGTAGCAAAAAATACTAAAGCCAGGACAAGTTACTGAAGTTTATCATTTTAGATCAGTGTACTTGATTGTATAAAATATGAGATTTTGAAAAAGACTGCAACTCTTCCTGGGGAATGTAAAAACACAAGTAATGAACAAACTGTATGAAATTTCTTTTAAAGAGCTACCCAATAAACACTGCAACTAAATGTTTCACTGTACTTTTAAGTGTTGCAGTTATTGCAAATATGCAGATTACATTTCTTGCATTGAGTAGTTATTCAATTTGTGTAATGTAACTTAATTTGGCAAAATACAGGAGAGAGCGTGAACATTAAAAACAACCAATGTGTGCTAATAAATGTAATTAGATGATTTTGTTTAGGTAGTGTATAAGAGACATTTTGAATTAATACAAATAAACCCTTAACTACAATTATGTCAATATATGCTCCTACATATACTCCTTGTAGTGAAGCTTAATTTATTTAATTTTTTTATAATGAACATTTAGAGTTCATATATTCTTTTGGAATGCAGTACTTTTTATCTACTAGTACCAGATATTATCACCTCTCCCTTTGAGGAAAAGCATGAATAAAAATCCTCGGTTCAGGCTCTTGCTGCAAGTATTCCCAATAGGGAGAGATGAGGCAATCTTGTTCTCTGTTCTTCAGGGAGAAAAGATATAGCCTTCTAAGAGTCTCCACGCTCCACACCTACCAGACATTCTGAGGGTGAAGAGCAAGGGATCATTTGTGTATCTCTAATACTGGTAAAATTCTGCTTATAAAGGGGAGAGTTCTTATGGAAGGAAAACCCTTCACTATGAGTTTGGTCCTGCACCATTTCAGAAAATGGAAACCTCTCCATCTACTTCAGTGGGGCTGAATCAGATCCTATAAAAGAAAGGTGCATATGCACATGTATTTTATTATAAGGTACCCACAATGTATTTAAAATATCAATACATTCTAATGTGGTTACTACATATGGCAGACTGTGTAATAGTGTATTATGTATGGTTCTTTTGGGGCAAGCTTCATAGGTTACTTGTGGCTTCACCACCCATTGGTAATGTGGCCACTTCAAACTCATGTTGATGAAACCTATTCCTGATTGTTTTATTGTGTGTGTGTGTCTGTGTCTGTGTAAGTAACATAACCATATACTATATACACAAATTCATGTTCTTTATACACAAAAATGTTATTTAAAATAATTCAGATGAACAAGGATAGTAAACACAGTTATTAGATGGTATTACTGTTAAGAAGTTTGCTAGATATTTAAAAATATTGAATAAAAGTAATTTCACCTTAGCAGCAGCTGTTGGGAGATCAAATGGAATGCGTTGTCTAATTTTGGGAGGCAACTGGGTTAGAACTTCATTTTTCAGGCGTCTGACCATTATGTTACTTAACAGCTGATGTAATTCACCCAAGTTTGAAGCCCCTCTGCAGTCCCACTGTGCTCTTTTACCAAAAAACCTGAGAATAAGGTGAGAGAGGTGATGAAACTTGTTCTGCTAACTTGAATCAACAAGTTAATGAACTTCTTTAATGCATATTTGATTTTATATCATGGGGCCAGATACCCATGTGTGCCAGAACACTACTTTGTGTACCTGGGTGTGAGGCACAGGTGGCTCTCCATTTCATTTCTGCCTCTCCACAATCCTAGAGGCCAGCAGGGAACAAAGCAGCCTCAAGCACATGTTAGAGCAGTCTTGGGGCTGCTTTATTTTGCACCAGCAAATAAGGGGACCCAAGGAGCCTCTCCACCAGTCAGGAGTACATTAATCTCTGGCCCTGCCCCAGGCTGAAGGTCCAGACTGAGCAGCCGTTGAGCAGCATGTCTTATCAGGCTAGCACATCTCAGCTTTGTGCATGCCACCAGTGGCATTTGAGGCAAGTTGTGGGGTAAAGGTTTTTAGCACCTCTAGAGGGGGGGGAAGGGATTGTTTTTTGTTTTAAATTGTTTCACTTTTGCTGTTCAATTGCCTTATATCTCCCATCCCCTTCCCATCCACTGATTTGTACCTATTCCCTTGCCTAATATTGTTTTATATAAATGTTCTCATAATTCCTCTGTGTGCAATTGGGGTTTGTTTTTTTTGTCAGGGGCCCTGGATCTGCATAAGCAAACAGGTGAGGGGGTCTATACCTGACCCAAAAAGAAATAGGTGCAGGTATGCTACCAGCACACATGCCCAGTGCAGGGGAGGGGAGAACGCAGTTTGGTACAGTACTTTCCTGATTGCCAATTCAGCACAGCCAATATAGAGGATGATCACTATTTTGGCTCTGTTCTATAATTGTCCTAAGAAATGCTGAAGGCAGGTCAAAGATTTTGTTAATCTTATTCTTGTTGCAAGAGCTTTAATAACCTGCTTTCCTCCTTAGGAGTTTCCGCTCACTCAATGAAGGTTTGTGTCACCCCAATTGCCGGGTAACCTTTGAGCCCCCAACATTCCATCTGAACACTCTCCAAGCACCACCTCTTTTGAATACCTCTTGGTGTTATTTAATCAGCAGGCAAGATGGAAAGGAGTCTGCCATACTGCCCCCTTTCTGTTTTTTCCTTTATTTTCCCTCCTTTTCTATCATGCTGGAAAGGAGATGAGTGGGAAAAGTAGCATGACAAATGCCATCAGGTTTTCATCAACTCTGGAGAGCTGCCCACAAGCACCTTCCCAGGATAGGAGGATGTTGGAAACATCTGAAAGAATTTACATTTCAGCAGCATTTTGCACTGCTGTCTAGTATCAACTTAGCAAGAGACAGAGACTCATTTCTGTGTTGGTGAAATATGATCATACTGTGACAATGATGTATTGAGGAGGAAGATGCTAGCTACATCATATTTGCACGCTTCCCATCCGCCCAGAAGGATTTATTGAGTGCTATATATGCAATTCTCAGAAGGCACTTTTTCTGTCCTACCTAGAATCAAGATGATGTCATTTTACTCATGTAAGCAAGGAGGAAGTCAAGTCAAGAAAAACTGGGCAAAAACTCAAACTCCCTCTGGACCTCTTGCCTTCAGAAAGAGGTGACCATGAACACCCAACTCAAATGATAGGCAGGGAAAGTACAGTACCAAGTAATTAAAATCAAGCTTAAATATCACAGGAAGTTTTTATTTCAGTCCAATCATAAAGACAAAGCTATTTACTGAAAGCATGCCAGACATCACTCAGTGATTTTTTGTACATTTATGGTATTTCAAAAAATAAAATCATTATCTAGAATTGAATAGCTAACCACAATGTACATCCCACACACATTTGTGGTGTGAAAATGTCACATTCATACAGTCAAAACACCTTAGAAAAAACAGTTTCTCTCTGTCTGGAAATCAGACAGTGATTTCATTGCATCTCAAGTCAAATGCTCAGAAAATTATAAACTGGGGGTAAAAAAAAGTTATGAGAAAATGGAACCTTAGAATATGAATTCTTATAAGAATATCATCCAAATGAAAGTCAAGTTACCTGGAAAATGGATCCTCTTAAATAACAGAAATGTGTATTCAAGTCTGAGCTTCCAGAAAATGTACATAAGGTTGAGAATTAAGATAACCACACCAGTGATAAAAATAACTATTAAGAATGATGCAAAGTGAATTTGTGGTGAGTCAAGGTTTTATAGATTAAGTTCTGCATAAAACAATTATTTAACCACAGTTTCCTACTAAATCTGTTTTTGAATAACTTTTCTTTTCTACTTTTATAATACATATAGAGAAACTCATTCTTAAACCAGGATGTGAGAAAGATATGCACCTAACTGTCTAGAGGTCTAGGAGGTAGGGCATTGGACTGAAACTCAGGGTACCTATGTTCGATTCCCAGCTGAGCTACAAATACAGTGTGACCCTGGGCAAGACACTTAGGTGCTTTTGAAAATTTATCATTTGTGTCTCCATTCCTCATCTGTAAATTAGGACAATGCTTCCTTATCTCACACAGGTGCTGTGAGAATACAATATGTTAGTGGTTATGAGGCGATCAGATAGTACAGTGATGAGGGACATAAACAGCTAGATAGATAGTCTAGCACAGGATTTGAGGCCAGGAGCTCCTAAATATAGCTTTAAAGCTATCTACTGTCTTCACTCACTTGAGTGGATAATTTGTTTATAAAGCCCTTTTTGAAATAACAGCTATAAGGAAGGTGGCTTTTTGGCATAAGTGAGGCAAAGAGCACATAGCTATGGGCTCAAAGTGCAGGCCCATAAGAGCTGCTAAGACAGTGTTGAGGTTCCCAGGGGGTATCCTCTCCTTAATAGATGTGAAGAGATGTGCCACTCTCTTAAGTATCTAGCATTCACAGCACTGAAAAATAAGGAGTATCCCTAGACTGGAGGGTGAATAGCAGAGATCTCTGCAAGATGCACCCTCTGAGAACTCACAAAGAGGCCTGAGGATTTCAGATGTATGAGATAGTCTAAAATGTTTTGGAGCCTTGTTGCTCAAGGTTGTATCCCACAATTAGCAGACCAAACAGAAGACTGTTTCCACTTAGTCTGGTAAGTGGGGCTTGTTGATTACTTCCTACTACTGAGCAAGATCTCTTGACCCACTAAGGAACACGCCCTTTCCTCTTGGTCTAGCCACTCACCAGCAAAGCCTTGAGGTAGAGACTGTTCAGATCTAGACACAGTATTCAAATGTGCTACTGGGACAATAATCCTGAAAGAGAGAGGCCAAGGGCAGAGAGATTAAATAGAGAGACCAAGAAGGTCCAATAACCAGCACGGTCTCAGCCAGATCAGGGCTGTGAAGATTAATGTGGCCTGGTCTTGCTTCAGTTTGTGAATGACTATGAGCACCTGCACGGCTTTCCAGTATGCCAACATTTTTATGTCTGACCTAGAATACCGCTTCCTCAAAACTCATCCCCAGGCACCTCTCCTTTATGTACACTACATTGATGACATTTTCATCATCTGGAATAACAGTAAAGAATCCTTTGAAGAGTTCCACTGGGATTTCAATAATTTCTACCCCACCATCAACCTCAGCCTGGACCAGTCCACACAAGAAATCCACTTCCTCGACAGAACAATACAAATAAAGCATGGTCACATTAATACCACCCCATACTGAAAACAAACTGATCGCAATACATATCTTCATGCCTCCAGCTTCTACCCTGGACACATTACACAATCCATTGTCTACAGTCAAGCCTTAAGATACAACCAGATTTGCTCTGATCCACAGAAACAAACACCTACAGGATCTCTATAAAACATTCTTAAAACTACAATACCCACCTGGAGAGGTGAAGAAACAAATTGACAGAGCCAGGCAAGTACCCAGAAGTCACTTACTACAGGACAGACCCGACAAAGAAAACAACAGAACACCACTAGCCACCACCTACAGCCCCCAGCATAAATCTCTCTAACACATCATTAAGGATCTACAACGCATCCTAGCAGATGATCCCTCACTCGCTCAAGCCATGGGAGGCAGACCTATCCTTGCTTACAGACAGCCCCCCAATCTGAAGCAAATACTCAACGGGAACCGTACATCATACAACAACGGTAAGCCAGGAACCTATCCCTGCAACAAACCCCGTTGCAACTCTGCCTACACATCGACTCTAGTGACATCACAGGTCCTAATCACATCAGACACACCATAAGGAGCTTATTCACCTGCTCATCTACTAACGTAATATATACTATCATGTGCCAGCAATGCCCCTCTGCCATGTACATTGGCCAAACCAGATTGTCACTACACAAAAGAATAAATGGACACAAATCAGACAAAACATGGGAACACCCATAAACCAGTTGGAGAGTACTTCAATCTCCCAGGACACTCTATAGCCAACTTGAAAGTTGTCATACTTCAACAACAACAACAACAACAAACTTCAAAAACAGACTTCAAAGAGAAACTGCAGAGCTAGAACTGATCTGTAAACTTGACACTATCAAACTGGGTCTGAATACGGACTTGGAATGGTTCTCATTACAAGAAGTAATTGTCACTGTTTGCACATTCTCACCTTCTATACAATGACTGTGAATAGGCCTCAGCTATTCTAACTGTATGGACTTTGCTATTACCTACCCCACCCATTGTTGTACCTTCCCCTTGACTGTGTACGTACGTATGTACGTGTTCCCTCCCCTCTTCCCCCCCCCCTTGTTGGATATTCAATACTCAAAGATTCGAAAGAATATTCTACAAAGGATAGGCAGACAACAAGACAGTGTGCTGCTTTCATGGAGCCAAGACACAAGATGTCACTCTGATTGGATAGGCTTCTGAAGTCTATGGGCAGGGTTCATATTAGCACTACTAATACTGAGTCATGGGATATCTCAAAGATAGTACAGGAAGTCAAGGAATTCACTGAAGGCGATGACGAGTGTCCACAAAATCTTCTCTGAGATCCTTCCTATCCCACAAGCAAAGGAAGACAGAAAGCAGAAGATTCTGGAAGTGAATCACTGGCTAGGTAAGTGGTTTAGACTGGAGGGCTTTGGTTTTGATTCACTTTCTATTAGGAGAGGGGGCTATGTAGTTTGTATGACTTCCACTTCAGAAGTATGAAGGACCAATATTCTTGGGGACAGGCTGGATAGAGTAGTCAAGAGAAGGTTAAACTAATAGCAAAATGTGACAGTAAAAAGAGGGAGGATATGAACACTCAGTACAAAATTGAGACCTTCAGAACAAAATTAGCGAAGGAATCAAAGGACATGAGAAGAAATTCTTTAATTACCTATACATCAATACTAAGAGCCTAGGTAACAAACAACAAGAATTAGAATTGCTCATTTATGAGTATAAATTTTATCTAATTGGTATTACTGAAACCTAGTGGGATGATCTGCATGACCGGAATGTTAAAATCAATTGTTATAACCTATTTAGGAAGGATTGAGATGGCAAAAAGGGAAGAGGAAGTGGCACTCTATGCCAAAAATGGCATTACTTTTTTCCAAGTCACTGATAACTCAGAAGAAAACGATCCTGAATGCTTATGGATGTCCTAACAGATAAAACACAAGATTGTTTTAAGTTTGTGTCTGCAACAGATCACCAAGTCACACCAAAGAACAGGATGACAACCTCCTTATGCACTTACCTATAATGTGTAGGAAAAAACCCTGTGTGATCATGGGTGGATTTCAATTTGAGCGACATACGCTGAAGATCTCATGCTGTCAGTACAAAAACATCCTTGAATTTCTAAATGTTATAGATGACAGTTTCCTAACTCAAAAAGTATTATAACCAATATGAAGGAATTCTATATTAGACCATATCCCAACATGTAAAGAGGAACTGATCACAGAACTAATAGTTAATGGTAGCTTAGGTATGAGTGACCACAACTTGATCACATTTATAATGTGCAAGCAGAATGAAATCCAGACCAGTAATACCCATACTTAGATGCACAAAAAGTCAGAATCCCACTATTGAGGAAAAAGGCACTATTGGTTATAAACAAACCTGGCTTAGAAGAGAAGCGAAGGTCAGCTGTAAAAAATTATATATACATAAATGGAAGAAAGGGGAAGTTGATAGCAATGAATATAAATCGGAAGGAGTTAGGAAATGTAGAAAACAAGGGAAGCCAAGGGACAAGGCAAAATCTGCGGACAGCGGAGTTAAGGACAATAAAGATATTTTAAAAAAAATATATTAGGAACAAAAAGAATCCTGACAATGGAGGGGATTTGATTCAGTCAATAAATACCTCCATAAGGAACAAATATTTAAACAAGGGGTTCTTCAGTCAAGCAGAGAAAGGCATAAATGATCCAATGGCTGCAACTTGAAGCTCGACAAATTTGGACTGGAAATAATTTATAATATTTTGACAGTGAGGGTAACTAGCCACTGGAACAATTTACCAAGGATTGAGGTCAATCTCCACCACAGAATTTTTAAACCAAGATGGGATGTTTTCTAAAAGATGTGTGACAACTATTTTGGGTGCTATACAGGAGATCACACTAGATGAGCACAATGGTCTCTTCTGGCTTTAGAATCTATGAATTCACAGATTAAATTGCCAAAGGACACAAAAAAGACTTAAGGGCCTTCTTAACAGATTGTCAGCTGGCTGCAGCTCACCGCAATCTGCCCTCGACATTGCAAATGTTTCCTCCATTGTGATGGCCTCTGCAATCATGAGAAGGCTTCATGCTTATACAGCTCCAGCACAGTGGAAGATATTCAACAGTCTATAGAAAGCTTACCTGTTGATTGACAATTTTTGTTTTCAGATAAGACTAATGAGGCTTTGTACCCTTTTCAAGATTCACATGCTACTCTCTGCTTCCTGGAAGCATGCACTCCAGCCACCGGGAAGCACCAACATAAGCCTCCCCAGCAAATATTCTCAGTACATCAGAGACAGCTCTTATACCCACTGAAACAAAATGACACCTTCAAGAAGAGACAGCAACCACGGAAGAGGATGTCATCTAACTCTACCTCTAACCATTTGTCTTACGCTCAACTTACTGACTATTTCACTTCCTCAGCTCTTGGGAGGCTATAACCTTGGACAGAATCCACTACAACCATTGGTACATTGTTCCCAGGGTTAATTACTCTGTTAAAAATTTACACCTTATATCCAATCTGAATTTATCTAGCTTCAACTTCTAGCTATTGGATCGTTACATCTTTCTCTGCTAAAGTGAATAACCCATTATTATTGTGTTTCCCATGTAGGTATTTATAGACTAATCAAGTCAACCCTTAATCTCCTCATTGTTAAAATAAACAGATTGAGATCCCTGCCATTAACACTATAAAGGCACATTTTCTATCCTTTAATCATTCTCATGGCTCTTCTCTGAACCTTCTTCAAATTATCAATATCGTGACCACCAGAACTGGACACAATATTCCAGCAACAGTTGCACCAGTGCCAAATACAGAAGTAAAATAACCTTTCTATTCCTACTGTGAAAGGAAAGTTTTTAAAACTCCATTTTGTATCCTTAGTAGCCATTAGCCTTAAAGTGGGCCTCATGAAGACAGTGCTGGTAAACAGAGTCTGTAGATGGGAGCATCTCTAGCTAAGCTCCAATAGATAGTTTCTATAGTAACCAGGCGAAAAATTCAGTTAGAGATAGTAAAGGAATGTGTACCTGCATCCCGTTATAGGGCAAAGTTAGTGGAAATATACTGAATATTATAAGTTAGTGTTAGGTAATGGAAAAGTACTGAATACATCATGCTCTTTGTCTGCTTGTTTGTAACACTGCATAAAAACTGTTGCTTTGCAACTGTGATGCAGAAGTCTTTGGGAACCTTCTGGTGACCATCACTTCTCTGAGCTGCTCGTAATAAACCACTTCAAAGAAAGTCTGTTCCAGGAGAGTCTTGGGGGTCTCTCAACCTCAGCCATCCACACTACTCAAGATTCCTGTTTATACATCCCACGATCTCATTGGCTCTTTTGGCCATAGCATCACATTGAGAGCTCATGTTCAGCTATGATCCACCCATACCAATCTTTTTCAGAGTCACTCCTTCCCAGGATAGAGACCCCCATCATCCAAGTATGACCTATATTCTTTGTTCTCAGATGTATACATGTACATTAGCCATATTAAAACACATACTGTTTGCTTGTGCTCAGTTTACCAAGCAATTTTGCTCTCTCTGAATCAGTGACCTGTCCTCTTCATTATTTACCTCTCCCCCAATTTCTGGGTCATCTGCAAACTTTATCCGTGATAATTTCTTGTTTTCTTCCAGGTCATTAATAAAAATTTTTGAATAGTACAGGGCCAAGAACTGATCAATGCAGGACCCCACTGGAAACAGACCTACAGAGGATGATGATTCCCTGTTTACAATCAGATTTTGAGGTATATAAGTTAGCCAATTTTTAATCCACTGAATTTGTATCATGTTAATTTTATATCATTCTAGTTTTTTAATCAAAATAGCATATTGTACCAACTCAAACACCTCACAGAAGTCTAAGTACATTACATCAATACTATTACCTTTATCAACCATACTTTTAATCTCTTCAAAAAAGAAGATATCAAGTTAGTTTGACAGGATCTATTTTCCATAAATTCATGTTGATTTGCATTAAGTATATTACCCCTCTTTAGTTCTTTATTGAGTGAGTCCTGTATTAGCGGCTACATTATCTTGTCTGGGATTGATGTCAGGCTGACAGGCCTATAATTACTTAGGTCATCCCGGCTGCCTTTTTTAAATTTGGCACACCATCAGCTTTCGTCTAGAATCCTGGATGTTTCCCAGTGCTTCAAAACTAATTGAAAATCAACATTAACAGTCCAGTGACCTCTTCGGCCAGCTCTTTTAAAACTCTTGCATACAAGTTATCTAAACATGCTAATTTTAAAATGACTGACTTCAGTAGCTTCTATTTAACATCCTCCAGAGATACTAGTGGAATGGAAAGAATGTTATCACCATATGAGACCATGATATGGTTTTTTCCCCAAATACAGAATAGAAATACTTATTGAACAGCTCTGCCTTTTCTGCATTATTCATAATTCTCCCATTTTCCTCTAGTAAGTTAGACATTGTCTCCCAGATGAGGATATCATACTTTGCCAGGACAGCTTCCTGGTATGTTTTTGTCACCTGGAGCAAAGCAGTAGAATCAATCTTTCTTCCTAATGAGTCCAGTCTTTGCGTTGACTCAAGTCTCCTCTGCCACAATCTCTTCTAGGTGGCTGTGATGACTAGGGTGAGAACAAAAACATTCAAAGTTTTCAATGGTACATGTTTGGCTGTCGGGGCTAGCAACACTGGTGTAAGACACAAGGCTTTCACTGGCCATAAGAGGGTGTCATTAATCAGGAGGGCTCTCTTTCCTGTAGTTGTTGCCTGAAAGATAACTGGTGAGTATTTTCCTGTACCAGTTCAGCTTGTCTACCCAGAGCAGCAGCCATTCTCCTAAGTAAATCCTTGGGGGGATGGGATGAAGAGGTGGAGAAGATGAATCCTGGACCACTAAGTTGTCCAGGGAAGATGAGGACAAAATTACTGGAGCTGATGGTAATTTCTTGAAGCTAAGGTTGATCCTTTGGAAAAGGTTCCTCTAACAGAGATGGTTTGAGAGGACAAGCACTGTCACAGGCCATTCTGGGAACTGGTCCACCGCATGATAAGGGAATCTACCCTTCAACTGGGGCAGAGATTTAGATCTATGTGAGCAAGGGGCACCCCACAGGGCCCAGGGAAGCCACTGCAAGATAGCATAAGGCACAGGAGACCAACACATGCTTTTCCAAGATAGTGTGTCCTTGCTATAAGAGCGACCATGTTCTTGATGTTGACCTTTTCCCTTAACTGGGTTTTTGGAGGACATAAAGGACCACTTTCAATAAGGTGGTAATGGAGACGAGCTGGAGGACTCCAAATCAGAGTGGAACCCTCTGAATAATCAATGGAGCCTGACCTGCAGGGCCACTAAGTGACCTCATTTGTCCATAGTCCAACAGGGGAGGGGTCAATGTTAGTAGTGGAGGAGGAACTATGGTCGGTATAGCAAAGGCATCCCATGAAGCAGAAGACCTTAAAGAGGGGTCCAATACTGAGAAGTTGTCCACTATTGGTGCAGAAGAATAAGATGGAGTCAGTCCCCATTCTGAGAGATAATTTAGTACGGAGGTTGCTGACACTGAGGTTGAGGATGTAGATGGTAACAAGAATGATGCTGACCCAGCAGCCATCTGTAACAAGGATTGTACCTACTTTTAAGTCAACACTGAAGTTGTCAGTGATAGTAGTCTCTGTCCTGGAATTAGAGATGTCCCAATGTCCTGCATTAATGAAAAGATTAGTACCGACAAACATAGCAAGTCTGTTGCTGCCACACAGACTTGTGGGATTGTTGGAGAAAGCAGCAGAGCCACTGCAATATCCAGAAGTACCAGAGTCAGCAGCTGTACCACTGACAGTTCCAGAATCAATGGCATGTTACTGGGATCCTTCCTGCCTCAGTACCAGGGAAACACAGGTTGATTGGCCCAGCTCTATGTAGGTACCTGAGTCTTGTGGACATTGCGAGCCTGTTTTTGACAACGATGGCGAATGATCACCTTCCATAAAATGGATCAGAGCCATACAAAATTGGTCTTTTTATAAGGGATCTTGGGAGATGACTATCATCCCTCCCCTTCTCAGGGAAGATTCAAAGTTGAGGTCTGTCCGCAACTACCATAGAGGTAGAGGATGTCTGAGGAAGGCTGGCTCCACGACCTAAAGAGGGTCCTGGTGCCAAGACACCACATTGCCCGTTCCATCAGATGCCGTTTCAGGTAAAGATCCCTAGAAACCTGTGTTCTCTTTTGAAAAGGACGGCAGATGTTACAGAAAAATGTGTGTGTTGGGGGGAAGGTGGAAGAGAGGGATCAGTGTGGGGGACAGATACCCACATGATAGGCAGTGTTTGAAACCCTGGGAATGCTGCATAAACTATGGTGCTAAGAACCACAAATCTATAAAACTAACCGAACTAACAACTACACTAAACAACAGGCACTAACTGCTACTAACTATACAGTCGTGAAATCTCAGCAACAAACTGTTGCAGAGAGAGAAAACCATGGGCAGAAAACCCCTCACTAGGAAGTCGGACTAAGGTCACTGACGATAAGAATGAAATGGGGGGGGATCAGGGTGGCCTTGCCCTAATATAGACTCAGAAGGGGCCATGAGGCGGTATAGGACATGTGCCACCCCAACAGGTACTGCTGTGGCAAGAGTCTCCAGTGAAGTAAACACTAAGGGGCAATGTGTGATTATGGGAGATTTCAACT
>ML675620.1:57714225-57763702 GCA_007922155.1 Mesoclemmys tuberculata | reverse complement strand
GGATGTTATGATGGGATAGTTTAATTAGAGCAATTGATTTGGATTATCGGCAGATAAGTCTGCTTAATGGTCTGTGGGAATGTTGGATGGGATGGGAACTGAGTTACTGCAGAGAATTCCTTTTTGGGTGCCGGCTGGTGAGTCTTGTCCACATGCTCGGGGTTTAGCTGATCGCCATATTTGGGGTCGGGAAGGAATTTTCCTCCGGGGCGGATTGGCAGAGGCCCCGGAGGTTTTTCGCCTTCCTCCGCAGCGTGGGGCATGGGTCGCTTGCTGATTGATTCCCTGCAGCTTGAGGTCTTCAAATCTCACTTTTGAGGATTTCAATAACTCGGTCATGGGTTCGGGGTTGTTATATATGTGTATGGGTAGGGTTTTGTGGCCTGCCTTGTGCAGGAGGTCAGACTAGATGATCATATTGGTCCCTTCTGACCTATGAGTCTATGAGACTTTACAAAAACGTTTTAAAGTGACCATAAAAAATATCCTTCAAAGAGCTGACTATGAAAATGTACTCCCATTTTGTAGACTACAATACATCCTTTCTAGATAATGACTGATAGATGGCTCACCAAGTAATCCTGTGAAAACAAACCAAATTCAAACCTTGACCTGCAGTTAATGAGAACTGCATCTTTTTGTAGCAGCTCTGTAATAGAGTTTGGGCAATGCCTCTGGAGTTCACAAGCAACTTCTTATTAATTCTGGAGTAATGTCAGAAAAGTGAAAATTATATGACTTTTATTCAGCAGCCCACCCACTTTGAAAGCAGGCCCACCCACATCAGATTTTAAGCAATTCATATCACGTTTTTATCAGCCTCTGTTTCACTTGTGATAAGGCTTGTGCCCACCCGTGTCAACCACCAGCCCTGCCAAAAAATCAGTTTGTTGAAGTCCTTCCTCTTCTTTCATCCCACAAAGGAATAGTCCATAGTAACAAGCATTTTAGCTCCACCTACTGGAAGCAAGAAGGCAAAGAGCAGACTGCAAATTCTCAGAGAGTATCTAAACCCAGCCTCCATACCTCATAGCCCAGTCAAGGAAGTAGAAACCATTCAAAATTAAGCAACTGTAAGAAAAAGGGAGGAAGACAGAATTGAAGAACAGAAAGTCAACACTAAGTAATTTTGCTTTCTCAAATGTCCTCTCTTCTCCCACAATAAAAACAGTTCAAAACCACCAACCTGAAGTACTGTAGTGAAATAGGCTTACTTGATGAGCCTAGCACAACGTTCTTCAGCCTAAAGCCATTTAGAAAAAGTGGGTAAGTAACAGAGGGATGGGTCCATTCGATAAAGTTTGAGGAAGGAGTGAAGAGAGGATCAAGAGTTATATGCCTGATGATATTGTCTCAGCCCTATCTGCCCAGAAGGGAACCCATCTCTTGTATAGTAGCCCCAGTCATCTAGAGAAGGTTTTCTTACTTAGAATAACAGAGTTAGAAGGGACCTCAGGAGGTCATCTAGTCCAACCCACTGCTCAAAGCAGGACTATCCTCAGCTAAATCATCCCAGTGAGGGTTTTGTCAAGCTGCAGCTTAAAAACCTCTAAAGATGGAGATGCCATCACCTCCCTAGGTAACCCATTCCAATGCTTCACCACCCTCCTAGTGAAAAGCTTTTTCCTGATGTCCAACCTAGACCACTCCCACTGCAACTTGAGACTGTTGCTTCTTGTTCTGTCATCTGCCACCACTGAAAACAGCCTAGCTCCATCCTCCCTGGAACCCCCTTTCAGGTAATTAAAGGCTGCTATCAAATCCCTCCTCATTCTTCTCTTCTGCAGACTAAACAGGCCTAGTTCCCTCAGTCTCTCCTCATAAGTCTTGTGGCTCCAGCCCCCTTATCATTTTTGTTGTCCTCCGCTGGACTCTCTCCAACTTGTCCACATCCTTTTTGTAGTGGGTGGCCCAAACCTTGACACAATACTCCAAATGCAGCCTCTCACCAATGCCGAATAGAGGCCTATGCTCTAGCCAGTTCTTGATCCATTTTATAGTCCATTCATCCAACCCATACTTTTTTAACTTGCTGATAAGAATACTGTGGGAGACTATCAAAATTTTTGCTAAAGTCAAGGTATATCACATCCACCACTTTCTCCACATCCACAGAACCAGTCACCTCTTCACAGAAAGCAATCCGGTTGGTCAGGCATGACTTGCCCTTAGTGAATCCATGTTGACTGCTCCTGATCACCTTCCTCTAAGTGCCTTAAAATGGATTCCTTGAGGACCTGCTCCATGATTTTTCCAGGGACTGAAGTGAGGCTGACCAGTCTGTAATTCCCTGGATCCTCTTTCTTCACTTTCTTGAAGATGGGCACTATATTTGCTTTTTTCCAGTCATCAGCACCCTCGGGTGCATTGCATCTGGCCCCATGGACTTGTGTATGTCCAATCTTTCTAAATAGTCTTGAACCTGTTCCTTCAGCACTGTGGGATGTTCACCTCCTCCCCATTCTTTACATCAATAGATCTCAAAGTACTTTACAAAGGAGGTAAGAGATGGAAGATATGAATTCTTAAAGTCTTGAGTTTAACGTTCCTGTTAAAAATACCAGAATATCTAAATACTCCTAGAAGGAACAACTTGGATAAATTACTAAAATGACCTGGGAACCTACCCTTCAGATTCCTGATAAGATCTTTTGAACTTCCAAAAAAGGAGTCTGGCCCCAAAGAATTCCACTTGGCTTTCCCAAAGAGTCTAGTGAATTCTAGAATAAGATTTTAGAAGCTTAATCAGTGCTGTGTAAATATTCACAGTAAAGACATGATCAGCTCAGATATGTATCTCAATATCATATCTTAGTGCCTTGATTTAAAGACACCTCAATAACTAGTCAAACAAGTTAAGCTTCCTCTCCAAGCACCACTTGAAGATCTCATAGCTATGGCACTAGGCTGTGGACAATTCTACTAATACTGGGAAGAAAAAAAAAGAAATTGCGGTGGTAGGCACTTTAGGAAGAGGAGTTTAAATTTTTCCAGAGAGGTATACACAAATACAGCCTTCCTCCCCCTTCAACCCTACCCCCCCCACAAGGCTATTGAGAGGCCTAAGACAACAATGGATTATATATTGGCTGTTAATTTGGAATGCAATATGGTAGCAAAAATGGAATGAAATTTAGAGTTACATATACAGATGCATTACATTACAGAAAAGGGAGATGATAATCCCTCATTTCCAATTTTTGTGATGCTACAAATAGAATAACCACATGACTTCTGAGCACTCAAGACTAGAAAGATACAACCAAACAGAAGAGAAATCATGAAGGAGCAACAAAAGCGATCATTTGATGGACTGACTTATGAGGAAAGTTGAAGAGAATTAAATATTCATACTAGGGCTTGGCCAAATGACAATAAAGAGGATGGAAGAATGTTAAAATCCTCTACTGGTATTTGAAGGGTGAAGATACTAATACCTAACATTTAACATACATTTTTCATCTTAAACACTGGACAAAGGTTTAAAATCAATCCTCAATACTTAAACAGCATACAGAAGTTTTATAACACTTATTTTATGTATCGGAAAACTGAAGAAGGGAGGGTAGGCCATGGAATATAACTAGGAAAACCAGGATGTTTTTAACTAGGAAAACCAGGATGCAATAAACAAACAAACAAAACAAGACTGAACATCAGGAAACATTTTCTATTAGTAAGGATTCTTATCCTGTGGAACAGTGTCTGTAAGTATGTTGTAGGAGTACGATTTCTTGAGTTATTTAAAAATGGATTAAACAAATCACTTGAGTGTATCGTGCTGGGAACACACCCACATTAGCAAGCAGACACGGTTCTATGGAATAGATGTTTGACATCAAAAATAGTTATTGGATAAAATATGTATTTATGCAATTTACGGCAATGAAAATATTTCTGCAATAGGTTACAGACAAGAAGAATCGTTTAAGTGGTTTGACAAAAATCCACAACAAAAATGTGTAATGCAGACACATGATCAGTATAAAATCCTACAAAAATGCTAAGAATAGGTTTTCTTGGACTACTGTCCATTTGGGAGCTTGTGGAAATGAAAAGGCTGCAAGGGAACAATGAAGGTATTTTAATAGGAAAGCACTTCTTTCTGTTATCAATGTACATTTTCCAGCACTAACAGTCAAAGCAGAACAACGGCAGGTATGCTCATCACAGTGTTTTCAGACTGCAAATCTTTCCTGGTAGGAATATTTTTGGTATCTAGCTTTCTACACTATTGCAATTTATGGTGCAATATAAATGGATAATAATACTGTATTAAATAAAATACTGAATGGACAATTTATGAAGTGTGTATCCAGCTTTAAAAAAAAATCAATGGTGTATTAATTACCACAAAGGGCCTTAAAACATTATTATATTTTTAACCAACTGAAGTAGATGGAAATTAAAATTAAATTAATAAGGAATATTATAAATTTTTTATCCATATGAGTTACAGTACTACAGCTGAAATATAGAGCTATTATTCAGTTCATTATAGCTACAGGATAATTAAGACAAATCACAGATAATCCCCTTGCTGCACTTTTGAGTTAATAATTTCATTTACAGTAGATGGTGCACATAATCTTTCAATAGTCGGGATACCCCAAAGGAAGGCAATAAAGAAATATAGAAGAGGTGGTGAGTGAGTCAGCTGGTTCACAGCCGAACGAAGAAAATCAGCACCGAACTCTAAAATATGGAGCTACAGATAAAGGAGGAATTCATATGTTTAAAATAATATAGCGACTTCAAATACATATTTCTTAAAGTGGTTTCTTCTTAAATTTTTAGTTATCTACCAATAGTAATAAATTCAACATAGTAAAAAACAAACCAAAACTAAAACTAAAAACCCACACAAGCCTCAAACCACTTTTTAACCTGGAATAGTGGTTTCTTTAGATTCTGATTCATGCACCTTGACATCTAAGTGGTTTTGGACCTGGCTATCAGAGAGATTGCCTCTACCTAGGACACAGTGTTACAGATGAGATTAGTAAAAATGTTTGAGCTGGAGCGCCCTCAATATAAAGGAGGAGGAGCTGCTGGGAAGAAACTCACTCTGTGAAGTACATTTTGAATCCAAAAGGCTAATCCTAGGCCACAGAGCCCTATGGGCCTCAACACTCACTCTAGGCAGGAAAGCACTAGTCAGAGTTATGCTCCTTGCTCCAAAAATGAATTAGCAAACTTGGCTCTAGATGTCACTCTGCAGAAATAGGATGTAAGTGACATGGTTTATATAGCAGTCAAGGGCATCATACTGTGTCATACAAAGAATTCACATTTCCCTAAGAAGCCAAAGAATCATCGTTTCATTCTCTGAGAATCATGCATTGCATTAGTAAGTACATGTGCTGCTGTAATGGATAGATTCACATTTGCAACAACTGTGTTTAAAACAGGTGTCACTTCATTTTAAGATTGTTTATTTATGGTTTAAAAATAGCCATCCACACAACAGAATGGCTTAAAACTAATGCATAAGTAAAGTTAATTTTAAGGATTTTTTAGGAGAAGAACTTTAACATCCACAATAAGCCATTAACACTGATCTTTAAAAACAAGTTGTTCAAATCTGCTTTCAAACCAGGCAGTCACAATCTCAACTTTCACTTTCTTACTTAGACAGCTTTATTGAATCTAATGAGCCTTACAAGGAGGATGCCTATCTCGTTCCTAGCCCTCCCTTTGCTCCTCCAAAGGAAAGACATTCTTAACAAGGTATGTTAACAGTAACAAAAGTAATATTAGAGAGGAAGATGAATAATCACTTACCTCATCAGCTATCATACACCTAGATGCAAAAAAGGGAAAAGTAACAGTAAATACCACAGATAAAAATAATTACATTTGCATTTATCTACAGATCCAATTAAAGAATTTAAAAACAGACTAATACCTTGATAGATTAAGAACATAACCTAGCTTTTTTGTCACCTACACTATTATTGAAATCCACCAGCAAGAGATTTAATATACTGTATTAAATACTACCAGAAGTAACTCTTCTAAAAACATATTTATCAAATGTATGTATGCTAGAGTTAAGAACAATGCATCAAATCAGGTACATTTACTGTACAGCATCACATTGAATGTGATGGCCACCTATATGTTCAATGGAAGCCTTGCATCTTTCTTTTAGTGTCTTTCACCCAGGATCAACCAACTTTCTCCACCTCGTCAGCTACATATTATTAATCTAGTTGTCAGAAAAATCAGATAGCTGTGAATAGGAGTAGTTACTTGTTCCGAACTTTCCTCCAGCCCAGAGGAAATCGTTGACTTCCACTTTCATAAAACAAATCTTATTTTTATACATATTCTAATGTATATAAACTTGCATTTTTCCATTTCAGAGTTCCTCTGTCTAATGTTATTCTCAGTAAGGCCCACACTAGCTTCAAGTCCGCTGTGAGAAATAGTATATCCTACAATATTTTTTCAGAATATTTGCATTTTGTTGCAATCCCTAGTTGTGCGCGATAGTACACAGTAATTTCAGATTTCGACATACAGTGAAAAAGTATGTATGATAGAACTACAGTTATTTCATATTGCTCTCCCTTTACACATTGGCCAATGCACTTAATTGCTTCTACCCATCATGTTAGACAGATGTGTCTGACATTAGTTACTTCACTATATGGATTGTTTACTTATCATATTAAATGATATGCTATTAGGACTGTGTCCTTCATATATTATTTATGCACCTGTCTTGAAATGTCCACTCCCTATGTGCCTGCCAAGCATGGGAGACTAAGACTCCTAAATTCTGCAAAATTAAATTTCGTTTAAAAAGAAAAAATAAGTTCTCTCTGCCTCCATAACTTTCCAAACGTGATCAAATATAGTTGCATCTTTCCAAGGCCGTAAACAGATTGGCCCTAGCATCTCTGTGGATTCTCAGGGTTTTTCCAAGTAGCAGAATGAAATTAACAACATTGGTCAGGTACACACACATTCCACTATTGTGAACCCTGTTTGAAAATAAACAAGAATGTTATCAGTTTCCCAGAGTTGTAAAATGGTGTGAGTAGTTGCAAAGGAAGGCACTGGAGCTGAAATAGAAGCTAGGGAGGCCTCTTTACTTTCTTATTTTATTTAGGGCTTGCCTACACTTAAAATACTACAGCGTAAACACTCCCATCTGCATAGATAATCCACCTCCCCAAGAGGCGGTAGCTAGGTCAGTGGAAGAATTCTTCCTTCAATTTAGCAGCATCTATACAGGGACATACATCAGGTAAAGTTTTGTACAGCCTCCTGCAGTCTCAGGCTTAGCATGCCTAATGAGGACGGACTCTTTAGGGAATTGAACTGCCCATCTCTAGTGAGTCTGTCCTTAGAATGTGCAAACTGCAATTTTTTCAAACGCTTGTAATTGGGCCAAATTGCAATTGGGCCAGATTTTTGTGGTGATGGCAAAATGCACATGATCCCTGATGCAAAGATTACTCTTTTGAAAAATTTAAGTCCCTGTTCAAACTCATGGGGGTGCTAGAGATTTCCAAAGAAAAAATTGCCTTTAAAAAAAAAAAACAAAAAAACCACAAGGAAAACATTTTTTTCCTCTATCCTTGTCTCTATCCAGAAATGGCTAAATTGTGTTGGCTGAAAATCTTGTCCCCTGCCCAGACCCTCAAAATAAAATAAAAGTCAGCCTGAAGAACGAACCCCACCTGGAAAATTTCACACATATCAAACAAGCCTAAGGCTCAGAATGAATGTTGAATGCACTTTTGAGAAAAATGCACATCTATACTATGTGATACTGAAACCTTTTTAAAAGGCAAAATCTAGTCTTTAGTGCCACGTAAAAAAGGCAAGGTATTTCTTAGACGCATTGGCATTTTTCCTCCATAGAAGCAGATTCTTTCTGCACATGAAACAGTCACCATTCTCTCTTTAAATGATTAATGTTCATGGCAGTCCTACAGATTTACAGGTGTCCATAATGCACAAAAAGATGCACTCTGCCAGTGTGGAATTTAACTCTATTATTTTCTTTAGAAACATTAACAGAAACTAAGTAGCTCATACATGTATTGTGCAATCAGAGCTTAAAGGTTTTTCATTTTGAGCAAACAATATGCCAGTCATAGCTCTGGAAAATACATGTCTACAGGCTTTTAAAATTTTTCACTTTATATAAAATATACATTACCAAAACAAACTAGATGAGACTCTTTTGTTGTAGAAGAAGCTCAGTGTCTGGCCATTAGTGTGTTTATCACTTAGCAAGCTTGCTTATTTGCTAGTCAGCTTACACAGTTGTATCAATGTTACAATCAGTTCAGTTTTCACTCACTTAAAAATTAGCAACTAATGTTTTCCAGGTGATATTGATGGTAATGCTTGGACTGAAATTTATGTAACTTGACTATAGGATTTATAAAGTAAAACTTCTTTCCAAAAGAAGCATAAGTGTGAGCAGCACATTTCATTAGGGTGTGCATCCAGGGTATTTTATTATTTATTTATTTATTTTTTAAAGGCGAACATTTATTGAATACTCAATCATAAAGGACATTATTTTTATTCATCAAACAAACTAAAGAAACAAAAACTTTTTTTTTTAAATTAACAGCTAAACTTTACTTAAAAAAATGAGACAATATACCAAATATTTGCTGTAGTGATAACCAGGCATATACAAAGATAAAGATAATGAAAATTGACTGTATCTTTAACCAGATAATGAGCTAACCCACATTGACCAAAACAGATTAAGGCGGGCCACATTTAAATTAAATTTAGTACAAGTGGGCCACACATAGAGCACACCTCATGCACACCGTGCTCTACAGACGCTACTCTCCACCGTGAAATCTCCCAGCAAAGTGAAATTCGGCAGCAGAGTAGGAGAGTGGGACTCGCGGCGGAGAGTAACAGACCTTTTTCTCTCTGCCGCGAGCTCTCACGGTGCCGCACGCTGACGCAACATCTCGCAGCCTTTTACTCTATGCCACGAGATCTCGCGGTACCGTGCGCTGACACGAGATCTCGCAGACTTTTACTCTCCGCCGTGAGTCCTACTCTCTAGCGGCAGCGCACGGTACCGCAAGGTCTCACAGTGGCATGCGCTGCAGCCACAGGCCGGACCAAAAAGGTTCATGGGCTGGATCCAGCCCGCGGGCCGCATGTTTGACACCCCTGCATTAGGCTGTGCCTGGACACACCCAGCACATCCCCTGCATGCCCCTGTGAAAAGAAGATTGCTTCCATACGTTAATCAATCATTTATGAGACCAGTACTCACATTCTAATTGATTCTCAGGCTGCAGCAGTCTGTTGTGCAACTCTAATTATTCTTTTCTAAACTGACTACATGGATACAGAAGATGAGCAAAACAGCAGCAATCAGTTACAGAACAAAAAATGCATTCTGAAAGAACTAGCCATTTCAAATTTCAGTACATACATCTTGCCCCTATATAGCATATTTCATTGTAAAATATATCAATACTTTATAACCCAGAGACACCAGTATAGCAATAACTCACCAAATAACAATGGCATCTAGGGATCTAGGGATAGACAGTACTGCTACACAATAGTACAATAGAATTTAGCTAATAAGCTGCATTAATGACTTGCTGCAGTTTATCAACTCTCATGAATTAGTAACAAATGTAAAAAAGAAAATGATACTGCACCACAAAACTGTTCCTCGCCCATTTATGCTGACAAGTTTAGTATAGTAATTTACAATACTCCACAGTATACTAGATGCAGTACTGTATTTGTAAAGGTAATAAAATTTTAGTAATGCCTTAATAATACGGCATACTATGCTATTAAATATGAGACACACTGATAAGGACCACAGGTTTCTGGAGCAAATGATCAAGTTCTGGGACCAGCGAAGGGTGAATTAACAAGGTTCTATTGTATTTCTCTTTGGTGAGCGTGTATGATGAGTCAAGCCTTCAGAGTCCCTGAGACAAGCTTTTGGTTAGATTTAATTAACAGAAAAGTAAATTATATGGCAATTCTGTATTGTGACTGTTCTGTTAGTTTATCAGAGCAGTATTTAGAGCAGTAAATCAAAAGCTAAAACAGAATAAGAAATTCTAAGAATGTTGTAACTTCTTTAACCATTACAAGCTGAAGAATAACTACAAATAAATAACTAATAAATAATCCATTAAAAATACTTGAACCACAACAGATGGCTCTGCATGAAACATTGAGGTGAACCATAGTTGCACTTCTCATGACGAAGTTGGTATCTACATAGGGGTGACCAGACAGCAAGTGTGAAAAATCGGGAGGAGGATGGAGGATAAAACATGATAGGGATAGGAAGAAAAAGCCCTGAATATCAGTACTGTCCCTATAAAATCAGAACATCTTGTCACCCTAAATTTGCAGAGCATTTAAGTTTGACTGTTATACTTTTTCCACTCATTTTCAGATAGAATGAGTGTGTCTGCTACTTCATCATACCTGGTATTCTGTTTTTCCACTGCCTACTAACTTTTACCCCCAAAAAGTTGGAAATGAAATTTCTCATGTAGCATGATGAAATCATCCCTGATGAATTTTAAATAATTTTTAAAATTCTTCATTTTATTGCTGGTAAGGAAAAATGCAACACTGGAGTCTTATCCAAAAAGCTATGATTTTGAGATGGAAATTTTTAGTTAATTTCACAGCAGAGGTGTGGGAAAAACCAAAAAGTCACTATTCCACACTGTTACTATAGTGTGGCTTTGCTTTTATGCTGATTAGCCATATGCTTCTCACTTCAGGGTGTTCCACAGAAAAAAAAAAAAAGAAGATATTTCCTGTGCTTGGTTCTCAGTGGCTAAAACAAAGTCTATAGAATCTTAGAAATAGCTTGGGAGAGGGAAGGGTTGGAGAGCAAGACCACCCTGTTCTTATCCCACAGTGACAGCTTTTGCCCCAGGGGCATGGGCCCAGTTCCCCACTCCAGGCATTGCTACCTGCTTCTACTCAGGTATGGCATGTCTGCCCATTTGTAGATAGAGACGGAGGGACCAAACCTGAGTGATGACAGGTTGTAATGGCTGGAGCAAGGAGTCAGGCCCAGTCCCATGGGGCAGGAACCACCATTTTGGGGTGAGTGTGGGATGCATTTGCTCTCCAAACCTTGCCCCTCTGCCATTTCCAAGATTTCACAGACTACAGTGAGTATGTAACTCATTAGAAAATCGTTCCCAGACAATAGTTATCAGTGGTTCACAGACAAGCTGGAAGGGCATATCGAGTAGGATCCCACAGGGATCAGTTCTGTTCAGTATTTCATTAATTATTTAGATAATGGCATAGACAGCACATGTATAAAGTTTGTGGATGATACCAAGTTGGGAGGGGTTGTAAGTGCTTTGGAAGATAGGATTAAAATTCAAAATAACCTGGACAAACTGGAGAAGCGGTCTAACATATGTAGGATCGAATTCAATAAGGACAAATGCAAAGTACTCCACTTAGGAAGGAACAATCAGTTGCACACATACAAAATGGAAACTGACTTCCTGTGAAAGAGTACTGCAGAAATGGATCTGGAAGTGAGAGAGGATCAAAAGCTAAATAGGAGTCAACAGCGTAATACTGTTGCAAAAAAGCAAGCTTCATTCTGGGATGTATTAGCAGAAGTGTTCTGAGCAAGGCAAGTAGTAATTCTTCCACTTTACTCTGCGCTGATTAGGGCTTGGCCTACACTTACCCAGCGATTCGGTAGCAGTCGAGGGAGTTACACAAGCTACACAGAGTAGATAGCGTAACTCCTGTTGACTGCTGTGCTTCTCTTCTGTGTACCATCTTCACGGCAATGCGCCACTTGAGGGGGTGGATTAACAGCGTCGACTTCTGGATCTTTTGAGCGGGTCTTCACTGACCGCTCAATCGATCCAGGTAAGTCGATCTGATGGCGGCAACTTTGCCGCTATCAGTGCAGATGTACCCATAGTCTCAAATGTAGTACTGCATACTACAATTCAGGAAAAATGAGGACGAACTGGAGAAAATCCAGAGAACAACAAAAATTATTAAAAAAATCTAGAAAACACAACCTATGAGGGAAGATTGAAAAAGTTCATTTTGTTTAGTCTGGTTTGGTTTAGAACATAAGAACAGGCTTATAGGGTCAGACCAATGATACATCTAGTCCAGTATCCTGTCTTCTGACAGTGGCCAGTGCCAGTGCTTCAGAGGGAACAGTGTCCCATTCCCAACTTCTGGCAAATAGAGGCTTGGGACACTTCAGAACATGGAGAAGAGTTTAGAGAAGAGACAGCTGAGAAGGGAAATTATAACAGTTTTTAAGTACATAAAAGGCTATTATAAGGAGGAGGGAGAAAAATTCTTCTTTAAACTCTGAGGATAGAACAAGCAGCAATGGGCTTAAATTGCAACAAGGATGGTTTAGGTTGGACATTAGGAAAAACTTCCTAACTGAGGATATTTAAACACTGGAATAAAATTGCCTAGGGAGGTTATGTCATCTCCATCATTGGAGATTTTTAAGATCACGTTAGACAAACACCTGTCAAGGTTGGTCTAGATAATGCTTGATCCCGCCATAAGTGCAGGGAACTGAACTGGATGACCTCACAAGATCCCTTCCAATCCTATGATTCTATATACACTATGCAAGGTAGTCACAGTGTATGTAACCCACAATATTCCCTGTTTCCTTGGTTGGCTGTAGGGCCGCTAACAACCAACCCAAAATATTTACATACAGATAAGTAAAGAACAATCCTGGAAAAATCCTATAAAGAGAAAAAATTCAGTGGAACTATGCTGGTGCTTATAGTTAAGCACATGAGTAAGTGTTTACCTAATGTTGTCTGCAATATAGTAGCGTTTTGGATAATACTATTTGAAATCTATCAGTCAGGGCCTGAAAGCTACTTTAGATAGTTTACAAACAGATTATTCTCTAGCTAGATATGTATCTATACATATACATTAAAAAACAATTCTGCACAGTACTTCCAAAACAGATCATAATTTACCAGCATTCTAGACATATTTAGTTAAAAGAAATGTTTTTTAACCAACTATAGCTTGCAAATGTATGGATGGTATGACCTGTTGTTGCCTAGGGTAGCCCACCTGAAAATGCTAAGGTCAGGGCAAGCTGCAAGAAGAGGAGCAGAGTCTCCCAAACTGGTGGCTAACACTGAAGTTAGATTCCTCAACCAGTCACAAACAGTGCTTCTGATTCCCCATGCTGTTTATCAGGAAACCCCAAGAAAGAAATACTCAGTGCCCTTTATCGTATTTCAGCCTCTGGCTCCCAACCACCAACTAGGTCTTCAGTTGCACTTTATGGTCTCTGATCTGCCATATGACTTACCCCAAATTCAAGTGACAGCACATGGGCAGAGAAAAGCACTTATGCCCGTGGTTAAGGGGGAGTGTGTCTCTACATGTCCTGATGAGTCATAGGCATAGCCCCTGGCTTCCCTCGCTAGGCTCATTGTATAACCTATGCTGACACTAATCTGCCTGCGGGGTGTAACCCAGTAGCACAGCGTAAATTTTTGGATACAGATATATCACATATCCACAACTCTCAGTGCAAAGACGATACCTACACAAACAGTGTTATCATACTTAGCAAATTATAACTTTTCCAATGGTACCTGACATGGCATATCTTGTAAGAGTCATTGTAATTTTACAATATTGATATCAATATTACAAATTATCACATATTCTAGACACTATCACAGCTGGGTTACCATAAAATTATCTATTAATGTCAAAATATTCTTCTCTAGACTATAAAATGGGGAGTTAATCCAATTTTAGGGCAACTTAGAATGAATGTTTTTGGGGGAATAAGGCATACATTTCAAAATGGAAAAGGAATCTTTCAACTTCCATCAAGATGTTGGGGTTGGGTAGAGCAGGGAGCAGTCTTTAACCCAAAGCCTGCTGGTTAGGGCAGACAGCAAATATAGTCAGGTGCTCTGGCTTTTTGGGAGGGGCAGAGCAAGGAGCACTCAACAAAACACAGCCCATTTGGCCTAAGGTGAGCAGGCCACTTCCCCAAGGGTGGGGCTGGTGGCAGGGAATAGGAGGACCCAGGCCCACCTTACTTCACTGGGTTTATGGGGATCCCACCAAAACACACTGACATCTTCTGACACCACCACGAGACTGAAGTCTGGTTTTCCTGAGCCACTTCCCACCGCCCTTTCTTAGTTCAGGTCCATAGTCTGCAGGTCCTCAGTCTCCTTGGAGCATGCAGCAGCTGGCAGTCCCGGTAGTGTCTCTCCACTGCTAGTACCCACCGGGTAAACAGCGGATGGCAGTCCCAGAAACTCTTCCCTGCAGTCAGTCTCTTTTGGAGGCAGTGCACAGCTCAGCGTCTGGTCCAAAGTCTCACAGCGGGCTAGACTTATCTGTCTCCTTCCGTGGCTCCGGCCCAACTGAGCTGGAGACGCTACCCCTTATCGTTCCACTGCCTTCCCTCTTCTTCCAGGGTGGTAGGTAGAGCTGGTCTGGCTCCACCCCACCAAGGGGAATGGAGTGGTTGCCCTCCATCAGGCTCAGAGGGAGGCCACTCTGCCTCACTTCATGGTGGTTGCTTGTTCTTCACCTGGGGAGAGTTTGGCTTCTGGGGCCAACCCTATTCTTTAGCTTTCTATTCCAGGTTGAGCCGGAGCCCTGTGCCTTTGCTATGCCACCTGATTAACAGTAACATCAAAGCCACAGTTCCAGTCAGGCCAGCCTCTTCATCTAGTTCATGTCTCGTGGCAAGCAGGTCCTCTGGCCTCCGTATAGCTACCTCCCGGCACCACAGAAGGGAGTCAGTCAGTCAACCACCATGCAACTGTCCATTAAATTTACAGGTTCTGCCAACGTCTTGGGTTAAAGCCTCATCACCCAGTCTCTTCTCCCAGCCAGGAGAATCTTCATAAACTGTTCTATTTCCATTCTTTCAGCCACCTGCAGTCTGGTCCTTGTCTCTGGTCGGAGCCCACCAGCAGGGCCATGGGGAAGGCCCCTCACTCCAGACCAGGGGCCCTCCCTCCTGGCAACCACGTTGAGAAAGATCCTTCAGGGGCCTCCCTTTCCACAGAAACTATGATACATTTCAACTGTGATGTCTAAACTCAAAATGGTAACCTTGACAGTGCATGGACTGGGTCAATTCCCTTGTATGCAGCCTGGGACAGCCTCATCCCACATGGAGCCAGAAGAATAGCCCAGTGTTCAGGCAGCTATCATGCTGCTGTTGCTACCTGTTTGAGCATAATAAAAAATGCCTCAGGGTCATCCTTCAGCCCCATCTTCATAAGCTTCACCAGTACCATGGTAACTGGGAATGGATTAGGTGCATCAGTGGAATGATTTTCCACCATCTGCTGTGGATGTACAAGTGTCAACACCTGTTGAACAAGACATTTTTCTTATTGCTATGCCACTACCTCTGGAACAAGCTGCTGCTGAGTGGCCAGCTGCTGTAAGAACTGGTGTTGTTGCTGTTGGCTATCAGTCACCTACTTTAAACAACTTCTCCAAGTCCATCTTCCTGTTAACTCTGACTGGCTGGTGAAGTAAGGTTTTGTTTGTTTAAATATAATCCCTTTTACCAGGGCTGGGATGATCATGCCTGCATTTTCCACCAGTTACGAAGGGGATCTCACAGGTAGTGCTGCCTACTGGTCAGGCGAGGGTGTCTTCCTCCCAGGTATTCCCCTTTCCCATTATATGCTGTGTAGGGGCCTGTCTTTTAAGGGTATATCTACATAGCAACTAGACACATGCAGCTGGCCCATGACAGCTGATTCTGGCTTGCACGACTTGGTCTCCGTTATTTTGTAGAGTTCTGGCTCTGGGACCCTCCCACCTCAGAGAATCAGCCCTCGACTCAGCCCTCCAGCTAAGTTACACTATTGAGTCCACCCTTTTTGTGGTACACAGCAAGAACTCCTTGCGTATTCCGTCCCAAGAACTCAAAGCACGGGTCTTCTCCCTTCCACTGTCTTTCTGAGCAGCTCTGCTTCTCTTTTGAAGCTTTGCCTACAGCTTGTGAAAGCTTTACAGGTGCAGCAGGGCACTGGCACCTGGGTCCAGAGCACCTGGGTCTAAATACCGTCTTCTCCAGTGTGGGAGCTGTATAACCCATCATACAGATTTCACACAGAGTCCTGCTGCAAATGTCTATGGTTTTACAGTGATATTTTCTATTAATTTCCTATCGATTTCTCTCACTATCTGCAGGTCCCATTGTTCAAATCTCTTCACGTCACATGTAATTTGGTTTTGTCCTCCTGCATTTGCACTAGGAATTCAGGTTTGGGGTCATCTACATATTTGACCAAAGAATGCATAACCTGGTGCACAGGAATATTTCTTGTCTTTCTCTAATCCCTGGCTAAAGGCTCAGAAAAGTCTATTAAACCATAAATGCTGCATTAGACTACAATTAACAGGATGCATGATGCTTGAATATGGACAGATGCGGATTCACATTGCTGATTTTGATAACTGCTCATTTAGACTCTTAAATTGAAATTTCGATGACACCTCAGATGAGATTCCAAAAGAAATGAAAATAGATAACCATGTATTATGAGAAATCTAATTTTTAGCACAGAACTAATAAAACATTGGAAACAAAATATATTTTGATTGGATTACAGCTAAAAATAAAAGGATTCAACCCCAAAACACTTATTATTCAACAACAAGAATTTTAAATTTGTTCACAGCTAACATAGCAACAACAGATTGAGGTCTCTAGGTCTGGGACAAGGAAAGTTAAGCCATGCTGTGGAAGTCATGTATTCCATTGCTATGAAAGAAAGTATTGAATGTTTTGTGCTGCAACTCCTCCAATTTATGATCACCTGGAGTGATATTGGAAAGTATAGCCACTCACCTGTTATTATAGTCTGACTATACAGAATCATGAGACACATAAATCGTTGCTTTGACTGAAAGAGCTGTTTAGTATTACATAATCTTTTAAAAGAAAGTCTCCATTTAAGCTAAAAGCTTTCACTTCACTATCTCCTATATTAATGTATTCAGACTAGCTGCCAACACCAGTATCGAAATCGCATGCTAATTAGCAGATACATGTGAAGGTACAAATCTGTACTTCAAGTTCACATATTTTGACTGCAAGACGACAGACTTCTTGTTCTCTGAAGTTCAATTAGTCATTTCCTTTCCACTGGTAGTTACTCAATTCAGGCTTCATCTTTCATATCCCATCTGTTCAAATGACATCTTAATAACAACTGTATCCAAGAATGCAAATCCAAGCTATGAGACACTCCGTTTCATATCCTGTTATATGATCAGCCCACAGGGACACAAGTTTCAGGAAGGCAGGAAGAATAATATTAGATGTCTTGGTTTTGGACACATGTCCTCTTTAGTAATACAGTCCAACTATTTTGAGAACATTATGGTTTCTTTTAAGTAAAAGTAAGATTTTATTATTTTGAAGGCTCTATATGCTTTCACAGAGATTCAATGACTAATGCTGAAATCTCTGTGCATGTGTCTGAGAAGTAATCCGCTATTCCCACAACAAGCATTAGAACCTCACTCCAACCTACTGTACATGCTGGTGTAATCCATTGTAATGGTAGGGTAAGCAATGGTTCCATGCACAGGGATGTCACTCAGGAGTCCAGTTCATAAAAGAAGGTATGCAGAATGGTCTCTTCTTGGGGACAACAATGTTATTTTTGTTTAATGTGTTTACTTTAAATAAAGCAAAGTCTGAAGTCTACCATTAATATATAGACATTAAAGGTTAAAAAGCTTTGCCTGATTAGGTATTATGGCAACTGTATATGTATGTGGAGAAGAGAGCACAATGCACAAGGACACTGATGTTTCAAGCACATGCATAGGTACAAAAACTAATGTTAATCTCTCTTCTCAAAAACTCATTTAATGTTTCCTCCTCTCAAGGTTTCACTCAGCTTCATCACTATGCATTTGAAATCCTACTCTAAATATATAGGACAATGTAGTTTAAGGGATCATGCTAAACCAGATGGACCAGCCCTTATTGAGCCATGAAATCAGATAATCCTGGAATAGCTTGCAATACTAAAAAGATCTCGAGAGTTTTGAGAGCATCATGCTTTCTTGGCAACTAGAGAGAGATTACTCTCCCAGCATAGAGATCTAGTGTCCTTTTTCATATCATTCTTAGATTCCAAGATCCTAAAGCAGGGACCTTGTCTACTTCCATGCTCTGTATGATGCTCTAGTACATTACAACCGGTTAAATACTTCTGATTATATGATTTCCTAGAAGACAGACACTATCTAAAAATAATGGTGGTCCAGTAAATGGCTCATCAACCTACGAAGGCCCGGAACAGAGGACTTTACACTGAATATGGGATCACAAGTTTTTCCCTACCCAAGTGGAATGCCACACAATTTACAAAATATGCCTTTCATCAGGTTATCTCCAGCAGATGACTCAGGACTTTTCTTCACTGCATTGTTAGCTGGAGGTATAATTCAAATTTTGCCCCCAACCCAACGCCCATCCACACACAAAAATCTCTGGCATGAGTTAAAGTGTGCTTAAAGCCTGAGACAGCAGGGGATGTGGTTGAAGCTTGAGTACTGTTGATACTCAAGCTAGCAATATAGTAGGGATGCTGTAACTCTTCATTTGCTAACCCAATCACTCTGTGCTGCTTGAATGTCGTTTCAGAGTGTGCTTGGTGTCTCGCTAGATAGGCTTGCTTCAGGGTACTAACTGTTGAAACACTAACCAGAGTTGCCTCGCCTTCCCCCCTTTTTCTTCTGTGGTGTTGGCCTGTGTATGAAGACTACATTTCAGAAGACAGATGGTCCAATTTTAGAAGGCAGAGTACACCACAGTATTTGTAAAGTTTAGGAATATGGAAGTTCCCTTCAAAAGAAAGCACATAGGAAATGGGAAGACAAAGTCCAAAAAAAAAAAAAGGGGGGTGGGGGGGAAAGGGGAAGAGGGCATTTCACATTAAAATATTAAAGCCCTAAAATGAAGTTTCATATTTTAGAATTAATCCTTACATACAAGCATGCTACAGTGAGCCAGTAGGTTAACAGTAAGCGCCTGCAGCCCTAATGCATCATAATATAGCTCAGTGGGAAAGGAGATGAGAATTTTCTGATCATATTTTCTTTGTATATGTAACAGAGCAGTCTATCCCCTTTAGAAACAGTTAGAGTCCCATGTTAGCCAGTCCTGTTCCAAGACTCTGATCATGAAAGATCAGAATACTGTTGGAGACTGTATCGAAAGCTTTGCTAAAGTCAAAGTATATCACATCCACCACTCTCCCCTCATCCATAGAACCAGTCACATCTTCACAGAAAGCAATCCGGTTGGTCAGGCACGACTTTCCCTTGGTGAATCCATGCTGACTGTTCCTGATCACCTTCCTCTCTTTTAAGTGCCTTAAAATGGATTCCTTGAGGACCTGCTCCATGATTTTTCCAGGGATTGAGGTGAGGCTGACTGGCCTATAGTTCCCTGTATCTTCTTTCTTCCCTTTATTGAAGATAGGCACTATATTTGCCTTTTTCCAGTCACCTGGGACTTCCCCTTTGCCACAAGCTTTCAAAGATAATAGCCAATGGCTCGGAAATCACATCAGCTAACTCCCTCAGCACCCTCGGGTGCATTGCATCTGGCCCCATGGACTTGTGTATGTCCAACCTTTCTAAATAGTCCTGGACCTGTTCCTTCAGCACTGCGGGATGTTCACCTTCTCCCCATTCTGTGCCGCCCAGTGCAGTAGTCTGGGAGCTGATCTTGTCTGTGAAGACAAAGGCAAAAAAGGCATTGAGAACCTCAGCTTTGTCCACATCCTCTGTCACTAGGTTGCCTCCCGCATTCTGTAAGGGACTCTCACTTTCCCTAGTCTTCCTCTTGTTGCTAACATACCTGCAGAAAAACTCTTCTTGTTCCCCTTCACATCTCTTGCTAGCTGCAACTCCAGTTGTGCTTTGGCCTTCCTGATTTCATTCCTGCATGTTCGAGCAGTATTTTTATAATCCTCCCTAGTCATCTGACAAAGCTTCCACTTCTTGTAAACTTTTTTGTGTTTAAGCTCACCAAAGACTTCTTTGTTAAGCCAAGCTGGTCGCCTACCACACTTGCTATTCTTTCTGCACATGGGATGGTTTGTTCCTGTGCCCTCAATAAAGTTTCTTTAAAATACAGCCAGCCCTCTTGGATTCCTTTCCCCCTCATATTAGCCTCCCAGGGGATCCTGCTCATCAGCTCGCTGAGGGAGTCAAAGTCTGCTTTTCTCAAGTCCATGGTCCATATCCTGCTGTTCTCCTTTCTTTCGTCAGGATCCTGACCTTGACCATCTCATGGTCACTGCTGCCTAGGTAGTCACCCACTTTTACTTCCCCTACCAAATCTTCCCTGTTTGTGAGCAGCAGGTCAAGAGCAGCATGGCCCCTAGTTGGTTGCTCCAGCACTTGCACCAGGAAGTTATCCACGACACAGTCCAAAAACTTCCTGGATTGTTTGTGCTCTACTGTATTGCTCTTCCAGCAGATGTCAGGGTGATTGAAGTCCCCCATGAGAATCAGGTCCTGTGAACTGGAAACTTTTCCTAGTTGACTGAAGAAAGCCTCATCTACCTCGTCCTCCTGGTCTGGTGGTCTATAACAAACACCCACCACAACATCACCCTTATTGTTCTTGCTTCTAAGCTTAACCCAGAGACTCTCAACTGGTGTATCTCCAGTTTCACACTGGAGCTCAGGGAAATCAGTGCTCTCTTACCTACATTGCAACTCCTCCACCGTTTTGCCCCTGACGGTCCTTCCTGAATAGCTTATACCCATCCACGACAGTGCTCCAGTCGTGTGAGTTATTCCACCAAATCTTAGTTATTCCAATCATGTCATAGTTCCTGGACTGTGCCAGGACTTCCAATTCCTCCTGCTTCTTTCCCAGGCTTCTTGCGTTTGTGTAGAGGTACTTGAGGTAACTAGCCGATTGCCTTACTTTCTCAGCATGAATCAGGAGGCCTCCCCTGTTGCACCCTCCTCCTTCTGCTTCCTTGTGGTGTCCCACTTCCCCATGGGCTTAGTTCTCCATCGCCCATCGAGCCTAGTTTAAAGCCCTCCTCATTAGGTTAGCCAGCCTGTCTGCAAAGATACTCCTCCCTCTCTTCATTAGGTAAATCCCGTCTCTTCCTAGTAATCCTTCGTCCTGGAACAGCAGCCCATGATCAAAGAATCCAAAGCCCTCTTTCCACCACCACCTGCGTAACCACGCATTTAATTCCACAATGCAACGGTCCCTACCTGGGGCTTTTCCCTCAACCGGGAGGATGGACGAGATCACCACTTGCGCCTCAAACCCCTTTATCCTTCTTCCCAGAGCCAAATAGTTCACAGTGATCCGCTCAAGGTCATTCTTTGCAGTGTCATTGGTGACCACGTGGAGAAGTAGGAAAGGGTAGCCATCTGAGGTGTGATGAGTCTCGGCAGTCTCTCCTTCACATCCTGAATCCTAGCTCCACAGTATTCTTATCAGCAAGTTAAGAAGTATAGGTTGGAATGAATGGACTACAAAATGGATAGAGAATTAGCTAAAGCAAAGGGCTCAACGAGTAGTGATCAGTGGCTCCATGTATAGCTGGCAGCCGGTCACAAGTGGAGTGCCCCACAGGTTGGTCCTGGGGCCGGTTTTGTTCAACATCTTCATTAATGATCTGGAAGAGGGGGTAGATTGCACCCTCAGCAAGTTTGCAGATGACACTAAGCTAGGGGGAGTGGTAGATAGCCTGGGAGGGATCAGATAAACAAATTGGAGGATTGGGCGAAAAGAAATCTGATGAGGTTCAACAAGGACAAGTGCAGAGTCCTGCACTTAAGAAGGAAGAATCCCATGCACTGCTACAGACTGGGGACCGACTAGGTAGGCAGCAGTTCTGCAGAAAAGGATCTGGGCATTACAGTGGATAAGAAGCTGGATATAAGTCAGCAGTGTGCCCTGGTTGCCAAGAAGCCTAATGGCATATTGGGCTGCATTAGTAAGAGCATTGCCAGCAGATCACGGGAAGTGATTATTTCCCTCTATTTGGCATTGGTGAGGCTGCATTTGGAGTATTGTGTCCAGTTTTGGGCCCCCTACTACAAAAAGGATGTGGACAAGTTGGAGAGGGTCCAGTGGAGGGCAACAAAAATGATTAGGGGGCTGGAGCACAAGACTTATGAGGAGAGGCTGAAAGAACTAGGCCTGTTTAGTCTGCAGAAGAGAAGAATGAGGGGGGAATTTGATAGCAGCCTTTAATTACCTGAAAGGGGGTTCCAGGGAGGATGGAGCTAGGCTGTTTTCAGTGGTGGCAGATGACAGAACAAGAAGCAACGGTCTCAAGTTGCAGTGGGAGTGGTCTAGGTTGGACATCAGGAAAAAGTTTTTCACTAGGAGGGTGGTGAAGCATTGGAATGGGTTACCTAGGGAGGTGGTGGCATCTCCATCTTTAGAGGTTTTAAGCTGAGGCTTGACAAAACCCTCACCGGGATGATTTAGCTGAGGATAGTCCTGCTTTGAGCAGGCAGTTGGACTAGATGACCTCTTGAGGTCCCTTCCAACTCTAATATTCTATGATTCTATGAAAGATCAGGCATTTGAGGCCTAGAATTCCTCCAGAAGCATCACATGACCAAGCTGTAGCAAGTGCTAATGGGAAATGAGGAGCCAGGTCAGTTAATCATGTGACAAGTCTCTAGGATAAAAAGCAAGTCTGTAGATCAGTCTGAAGATAGGCTTACAGGGACCAGTAGATCCAAGAAGGTGGGAGGCATACCTGGATTTAGGCAATTCCCTGTGAGGAGAGACCTGCATATAGCAGGAAGCACTGGCAGACTCTCCCGAACCTGAATCCTGGAGAGAACTGGATTGGGCTTGGGAACAACCAAGCAGCTGGCAGGAACAGGGAAGGAATTCACAGCCTAGGCTCTGTGACTCCAGGGGCAGAAAAGGCCTAAATCTGAAAAGGTAGCAGGAATAATTTCTGAAATCTTACTAATCAGGGAAGCAACTGTTGATACTCAAGAGGGCCAAGCCAATTGTTTATCTATTAAAGCACTGGAATGGCTTACTACAGCCACAAACAATGGAATGATACTTTGAAACTCCTGGGCATGAGGGAGTTAATTGGAGAGCTAGTGGGGAAACTGAGGCCAAGGTGACCCCATTGTGTACAATAGTATACATGAAATGTGGCCACTGTGAAAAATGAGTGGGTGGCAAAGATACCAAGTGCATAGGTATCTTCACATCTGCAAAGATTGGGGGGTAGTTATAAAACTTCTCTTGTGGAATTTCTGTAAGAGCAAGACACACAGAACTTTTCCTTTTCTCTGACTTCTTAAATGGAGCAGTTTCTGTGTTTGGCACCATGCAATGTCTGTCCCTGCAGATGTACAATCCAAGTTAGACAATACACTCCACTCTGTATCAAGTTAATTGTCCACACTTTATCATATTATAAACATACACTTTATCATACTAGTGTAGACCTGTGATCTACTTAGTCCAGTATCCTATCAGACAGCGGCTAGTTCCAGATGCTTCAGGGAACACTGTGAGAATCCCCATAAATGTACAACTGTAGAGTAACATACTTATACATGAAGTTTCTTTCTCAACCTGGATAGTTATCTTATGCCTTCTTCACACACAAATGTTTAGATAGGTTAAAACTGGATAAGGGCTATAATGTAGCTATTTATTGCTTATTTATATAGCTAAATTAAACTTCTGTTTCATTTTAGTGAGTTTATAGAGAATTAAAAAAGAAAAATCAAGAGCTATATGTAACTTTTGGAGAACAGAAGCCCTATACTTGTACGTATATTTCTGAAAGAAAGGCCATCAAAGCAAAAGCACTTTAACAAGTTCTAATAGTAAAGTGATTTTTCACACAGGTTATGAAAAAAAATGCAGTTTTCTTTAACAAAGACAAGCTTCATGCAGTCTGTTGGAAACATACTGTACAGAGGAAGCTCACTTGTTGCCTTCGCTAGTGTGGGTGTCCTGATATTCTTGGGATTCTCACCCATTCATGTGAGTCAGTTTTATATAACACTACAATACATAATTTGCCTCCTACTTACAAGTCAACACTTTAACACTAACATCTTACCCATGGGTTATTTAAAGAACGTGAACTAAGTATATTTTAATGTAGAAGTGTGCGAGCAGCCATTACATTTGTGTATGATTATTGATAGTCATAAAACTATAACAAAGTGAAATGACTTCTTTGCATAAATAATCACGGATACTTCACCAAAAGTAGAGTCCCAAATGATTTACATGAGGCATTGTTTGCTCTTGATTTATATTAAATATTTTAAAAGTGAATTTAGCACATATCCAATGTCCCAGATTGACGGCACTAGAGACATGCCATTTATTCACAGAAAAGGTACAGCACAGACATACAGTGGTTGTGCAAGATCTCCAATGTTCCTCTACCTCAGTCTGGAGGTCCCACCTCCATATCCTCGTGTGTTCGTTAGCATACAAACATCTTCTACCATCCTAAAAGCATGGTGTAGATAAGGTAGTGTACATTAACATGCTAAACTGATCAAGTTGAAGCTCATGCTCAGCACATGGTGAAGTCTACACCAGGCTTTTAGAATGTGTTAGCCAACACCACACATTTAAATCCTAGTCAAGACAATGTTTAAATAGCAAGAAGATAGTTCTTTCTCCTACAGCTGTTCAATTCTTCGCTGAGACTATGTAGTTTACCAACTAGGGTAATTTTTATGAAGTCGATTTGGATAAGAACTGGACCAACATCCACTTATTTCACAAAGTAAGTACGATGACTGTTGGGTAATCTTTTGATGTGGAAGTTAGTGGATTCAGTCCAGTGACCTAGAAACTAAAGCTAGAAATTTAGCAGTGATGATCATCACGTCTACGAGCTCTCCACATGTAGCCTAATGATTTGCAACAAGCAAATAGCTACAAGCTTTTCATATGTAGCCTAATTCAGATGTAGCCTAATTACTTGCAATGAACAAGTCAAGCTTCAGTTATTGGTAAGCTATTGGTTATTTTCCTTGCCAAACAACTCTCCCCCCGCATCTGACTGCTACAAACCCTGCTGGTTCTTCTCTAGCTTTGACATTCTCACACTTCTTCCCTCTATCCAAGATCTAGCCTAGCCAACTTTAAAGAAAAAAAACTACCTGAAAAAAGTTCCCCATTCAATACCTTATTTTTCAGTCTGACACCACACTCAGAAGTTTTTCTCATCCGACATTTCAAGTTCTCAACCCCCATTCCCTCATCTTTAGTCTCCCCCTACCTGTGGCTCCTTTCCCATAGCCTTCAAATATATCAGGGTCTCTTCAATCATTAAATAAATAAATAAATAAAAAATTTCCTCGATCCAAATATTGGCCCATCTCCTCCCAGCTACTCACCTCCAAACTTGAACAATGCTGCTGACATCTGCTGCCTTGACTTCCTCTCCTCCGGTTATCTCCTTGATTGCCTGCACTCCAACATCTACCTCCTGAAATATTTGTAAAGTCACACATAACCTCTCCCTGGCCAAGGATTTCTCCATTTTTCATACTCCTTAACATGTCTGCTAATTTGACATGGTTTAGCATCTTTCCCTTCTCCTGGACTTCTTTCCCCTTGTGCTTCTGCACTGCCCTGGTTGTCTTCCTGTCGCTCCAACTTCTCTTCACCATTTCCTCCTTCACTGCTCTTGGAGAATTCATTGTTCTGATCTCCATTTTGGACCACTCCTTTTCCTATTGAGTGTCAATTCTCAGTCACCTCATCTGCTCAAAGACTTTAACTCAAGGCTGATGAATCACAAACCTAATTCTGGTCTCCTCCCCACAGTTTAGTCATACATGCTGACATATCACCCTGGATTGTCCTGCAGCCAACTCACAGGTATTGGGTCGAGGTACAGAAGACAACCATGGCTACTGAGATAGCACTAAGAGAGACCTTAATGGAGAGAGGAGAGAAAAAGGATAGTCAGATGCAGAAGCTGTATACACCATCCTTGAGGGGGTATCTGATAGGAGCTATTTATACATGAAATACTGCTTGAGAGAGCTCCTGGCAGAGAACATTTAAGAATTAGAGATACAGCTGGAGACTATGATAGGAGTCAGATGGGAATTTGAAGATATGATGGAGAGGAAAGAGGAGGTAGTTCAGACAAACCAAAATTTGTGGACACCTGTCAAACCAAAAGTGCCTAGGAGGGTGGACTGCCATAAAAGGAGGGTGATCCATGGAAGAATGCAACCACAAGGCCAAGGAAGAGACTAGCTAGTGAGGGTGAAGTCAAGTTGAGTAACAGGTTTGTTACAGTGGGACTGAGGAGGAGAAATAGACAGAAGAAGAAGTGGCAAGGAAGACAAGAAGGAGAGAGAATCCCTTCAGAAAGAGGAAGAGATGACAGAGACAGCCAGGGACTGAAGCCTAAGGAAAAAAATGGAGATGATGTTCAGGGCACTAAGAGAGAGAATGTAAGAAATTCATACCAACACCAGGAAGAGACAGGTCTATGTGATCGGGGACTCCATATTCAAAAGAACTGACAGGCCTGTCACCACACCATCCAGAAGAGTGTGCTGTCTGCCAGGAGCAAGGATATGAGATGTGGTCATGAGGCTGAAGAGGATCCTGTTGGGAGTAGGGAAGAATACACTAATTGTGCTGCATGTCGGGATAAACGACAATACTAGATTCCCCCTGGAATGGATTGGAAATGACTGATCAGCTGGGTAAGATGCTTAGAGAAGTGGGTGATCAGGTGATTTTCAGCAGGATACTTCCTATCCCTACAGAAGGCAGGTGCGAAAAGATAAATGTCAACAGATGGCTAAAGGATTGGTGCTATGAGGAAGGTTTCAGGATGACTGATCATCAGGAGGCAGTTTCAGAAAAAAAAAATCTTCCTGACTGATGGACTCCACTTGGGGACCTGGGGTATTAATCTCCCAGGATCAAGTCTGGCATGATTGATAAGAAGGACTTTAAAGTAGGAGTTGAAGGGTAAACATTAGAAGGGACATGTGAAATCTCCACACATGGACTTAATATACAGGAGCAGGTAAAACAGCTAAAGGAAGATATAGTAAGGGATAATGGAACACCACAAGCTAGAAAATTGAGTGAGAAACAGAAAATTTTGGGAAACAGAAATGCTTGTACACAAAACACAAGAAGTCTGGTAACATGGAGAAAATGGAACTACTGATGCAGGTTAAACTAGATATAGAGATTACAGAAACATGGTGGAATAGCACTCATGACTAGGGCCTGGTCTACACTTGCCTTCCAGATTTGATTGCAGTCGACGGGAGATACGCAAGTGACATAAAAAACTTGCTTGTCTCCCATCAACTTCGATGCATCTGTTCTGCGCGCTGTCCACACTGCGCTATGCTGATGGGAATAGCATTCCCCTCGACGCAGCGCTACGCCAGTTACAGAGGTGGTTTTCCTCCGTCGATTTCTGGATTGACTGAGCATGTCTATGCAGACTGCTCACTCGATCCAGAGACATCGATCTGATGGTGGAGAATTTGTTGCCATCAGTATAGACATAGCCTTGAATACAGGTATTGAAAGGGATGTTTAGGAAAGAGGAATAAAGGTGGGATAGTACATCAATGAAGCAGTAAACTGTAAAAAAAATACAAAGTGTGGACAAAAGCATCTGTTTGGGTCAAAATCACTTTGGAGAAGAATTGTAAAAGAGGTTCTGATATTGTTAGGGGTCTGTTATAGACCTCCAGGGTCAGATTCAAATATGGACAGTAACTTTCAATATTAATATAAAGATAAGTACTTTTGGGAACTGTGTCACAGTGGAAGACTAATATTCCAGATATAGATTGGAGAATAAATGCTACTAAGACTCGTAGGGCTCAGTGATAAATGAAGTTTTCATTCAGTTTAAATTAAATGGAAGAATAAGCAAAACCAGGTCATTATGATTTTTTTATTTCAAAAAAGGAAGACATTTTCTCCTTCAGATTTAGTAAATGAGGCCAAGCCCCATTAGCTCCTCATCACCAGCCACCACAAAGTTTTGAAGTCTTAAAATCCTGCCTTTCTTGCACAAAGTTTATTATTTGTTGTTTTTGTTCTGAAACTAAGAACCCATTCAATAAAATTCATCATGCAAGGCAAAAGAACTCTTACAGCACTGCAGGAATTGAACTAGCGGGCTTTTAACATGTCTAATCTTTTCTCTATAGGCCGGGGGGAAAAAAACAAACAAACCCAAAAGTAGTGTTAGAGGAGTGGTGGGCCACAATTGTATTGTAACCAGTTGTAAATATTTGTGAAGGCAGGAGTTTATTTGTGTAGAGAAAGCTTAGTCTGAGCCCTGTTCTGGTTCATTTTATCAGGTGCATTTGGAAGTATCAAACAACTTTATTTTTGTGTGGACTTCATACATAAATGGAAGTCCCCCCCCAAATACTCATTTTGAAAAAAAGGAATAGGTATAGAGAGACCTAGGCTGTGACTGCCTTACTTGCATATATTTAAATTAAACTGACTACAAGTGTGTTGTATTGATTTATAGCTAAGTTTAAATCTGTATTTAACGTGTAAAAGCCTGTCAAATTTCTGCTCCAGACTTCCTGGAAAACATTCAAACAAAAAAGACAAAACATTCCAAAGTTTCTAGTCTTGATCACCGCATTTGTGCAGTTATAGGGTTTTTAAAAATATTTTTTAAAGACTGAATTGATCAAAGTGAGGAGTAAAGAGACACCTTTGAGGGAGCTACCAGCAGAATCTCTTCAGTCAATGTTAAAATAGAAAAAGGAAACAGAGCTCAGTTTGGTAACAGAAGCAGGGTATTAGCCATAAGTAGCATGGCCTCCAAAAGAGAAGGATGTTACAGAAAGATGTTATAAGGACAATTCTTGGTCTGAGTGCTTCATGCCTGCCAATTATAACAGGCTTCTATATTTTGTCATTCTGGGGTCTACTAAGTATTATGACCCAATCTCAGCATCTTAAAATACCTTCACAATGAAACAAATATATTGTGTTGAGAGTCTCTGTTCATGTATTCCCACAATTTCCTGTGAAGCCCTCAAGAGTGAGCAACCCTATAGGGCAGGGGTGTCCAAACTTTTTGAATCACGGGCCACAATGTGTTGTAAAATTTGACAGAGGGGCCGGGCAAGGATCAGATGGATGGAGTGTACATTTATGTTCACAGCACCCAACACACTGCACCCCAGCAGCCAGCACTTCAGACTACTCTCTGCCATGAAATTGACAATTGTCAATTTCGACGGCGGAGCTTCGCAGTGGGGCTCACAGCGCTGAATTTCCGCCGTGAAACTCACTCTCCACTCTTAAATTCCGCACCGCAGCTGCAGACTGGCGGGCACAATACCATTTTAAGAGCCGGTTCGTGCGAACCGCTGCGAACTGGTTGGATGTGCAGACTGCCTAGCCCGATTTTAAGAACACGGGACCCAGTTTGGCAGGCTGGATTAAAAAGCATGAAGGGCCGTATGTGGCCCGCGGGCCGGACTTTGGACATGCCTGCTATAGGGCATTGTATAGCAGTTTCCTACCTTAAAAACATCCTTCAATCTTTACCTTAAGATACATAATATGCTTTTGGCATCACTAATCAAAAACTTCTCTCATATTAGAGACCCATTCATGTGTTTGTTTCAGGCCTCCCCCCACACTCCTGTCATGAAGGAAAAACATGCATTTCTTTTATTGCAGCAAGCCTGAATTGAAATTAACTTCATAAAGCTGAGTACCTCACTCATTTTTGTGCAGAATTTGCAAGGTTAAAGTATTTTTTTTTTTAAGTGTTGGGTATATTTTGATTTAATAGAGAGGGGGGAAAAAAAACAAAAACTCAGTTTAAGAAGCTGGTAGCTTACACTTGAAGGTGTTTGACTGACCAAAAATGGCTTTTTAAAAATCAGATAGATTTGATTACATTTATTTACAGAAAACTCAGATTTAAGGATTCAGTCTGAGGATCTGTAAAATATAGATCCACCCACACAAGATTAAGATTTTATTACTAATACAAAATTAGTTGTAAAGGATGAATCACTCATTTTATAATATACACTGTATGGTGATTTGTAAATAACTTTTTCTGTCCCATTCTTCCTTATCTCATCTCAGTATTCAAAACCACTTTTTTTCCCTATTACTGTGATTAACAGCAACCCTAACTGATTTGACAAAACGTTAGTACTCCAGACTGTTTGACTTTTACACAGCACAGAAGCCACAACTGCTATTCTGGATGGTGTTAAGTGGTCTTCATTCTTAGCTCTGAAGTGTCTTTTTTTATTACATATTTTGAAATTAAAAGTTGCAGTGGGAATAAATTAAGAACAAGACCCAGTAGAGGATAGGTCATAATGGGTTGCACAAATTTTGAAGGGAAGAAAACTAGCTGTAGATAGTCTTGTTGCCTGACTGGATGTCAGGCTCTCTCAGCAATCTCTGATTTTATGTCGTCTCATATTGCTCTACACTAAGAGTTTGTCACTTTCACTACATCTCAGAGCATATCTTCTCTCTCATACTCACTCACTCACCCCCACTAAAAAACCTTGTTAACACTATTTGTCAGCATACTGACTTCCACTGATTAAAGTTCGATTGAGAAAAAACACCTATATAAATTCTACACTCTCTCATCTACAATATTATATCCCTATTGAAAAGAATATATTCTAATAATTTAGAAGAGCATTAGATATTTGGTCTAGGCAAATACTGCATTTAAAAGAAGAATGCAGGGAGCCAGTTAGCTGATGATTGAAAAATAGGATGAGAAGAATTTTAAATAGTTTCCTCGAGGCAGCTATACATCACATTCAGTAGAACAGACACCGAAGGGCTTCTGCCTCCCTCAAATATACGCAAGCAACTCTAACATTAAAGGGAATTGCATACATGCACCAAGGGGAAAAAAAACAAAACAAGTATGATTAATCAGAAAGTGTTTTGTAATTTGGAACACAAATTTTACTTCAAAATTATTAGAAATCCGTTTAACTGAAATTGCCTTATTAGCTAGTGGCAGCACAGCCCTATTATGAAGTAATACAATTGCAGATCTAAAATGCAGTCTGCAGTGCCTATAGAAGGCATAGGGCCCAACTACTATAGCCTGAGCGCCTCATGATTTTTTTTTTTTATAGGATTATCCTCACAATACCACTGTGAAGTAGGGAAGGACTAATTGTCCTCATTTTACAGTTGGGGAACTGAAGAAAAGAGAGAGCAAGGTATATTTACACTGCAATGTAAGCCCACGTTCAGGCTCAGGCTCAAGGCCAAACCCCCTTTCCATCTACACACAAATCTGCCTGACTCAGGATGGTTAGGCCTTAGAACTCAGATCCTATGATCCAACAAGGTGGGTCCCAGACAAAGTCCCATTTGCACTTGGGTCTAAACTGCAAGATGTTGCATTGTGAATACAGCTTGGGCCTAGGTCCCAAGACTTGAGTTCTGAAAGTCCACCATTGCTATCCCAAAGTGTTTCTTGACCTTTTTATCACAAGGCTAGATAACTGATTCCCAGGAAAGCAACCCAGCTGGGCTGAAGGACAGCTGCCTGGCCTTTAACCCTTCCTTTTTATTCTGACCACTGCACTGCAAACAAAGTGAATTGTCTCCTGCATTATCTATGGCCACCAATAAGAAGCCCTTTGCCAAGCATGCTGCTGTCCACTTGGTTGTGGGGGAGGCAGGCTCCACCTCAAGGCTCCGCACCAGCTTGGCCTCCTCCGCCTTAGGCCCTGCCCACGCTCCACTGATGTAGCCCCCTTCCCCGAGGCCTTCCCCCACCCGCCACTCACTACTCGTGCCTCTCCACTCCCTCCATCACTGAGTTGATTCAGCATCCAGAAGCATACACAGCAGCCTGGGGATTGTGTGTGTGTGGTGGGGGGGGGCAGGGGGAGATGAGGGGGCACCAAGAGGAGTGAGCAGCAGGCAAGGGGGGGGGGGTTCCTTGAGGAAAGAGGCAGAGCAGGGGTGGCCAGAGGAGCAGCAGGGGGTGGGGTAGCAGAGGCAGAGCACAAGCTTCCAGCAGCAGCTGTTTGGGGAGGTTTAGCCTCCCCAAGCCTTTTATACCTGCCGCCCATGCCACTGTCTGGTCATGGGACCAGTAACAATCTTATAAATCTCTGGTGCCAGGCAAGCAAGACATTCAACTCAGTAAGAGTATCAGAAATGACCGTGCACCCCAAGAAATATCCAACAAACTGGCAAGTGTTGTGGATTAAACCAACCCGTGACCCAAACAAAGAGCAAATTAAGCAGCTCAAGAGCTACTAACAGAAAGCCAAGGATGAGAACTCCCCCTCATCCTGCTTCTTTTATGAGGACATTTACTGGTGCTGGGCACTGCCTTGAACCTCCAGGGCTTCATGGTAGTTTGATCAGTGGGGATAGTGACCTTCTGACCCCTGATTTTAACACAGCAGCCAGTTCAGGCTAGCGAAGTGACTCTGGTGCTCATATTGGTCCCGGAGGAGGCTTTGACACAGGGAGTACAGAATATTAGAGTTGGAAGGGACCTCAGGAGATCATCTAGTCCAACCCCCTGCTCAAAGCAAGACCATCCAAAGCTAAATCATCCCAGCGAGGGTTCTGTCAAGCTGCAGCTTAAAAACCTCTAAAGATGATGCCACCACCTCCCTAGGTAACCCATTCCAATGCTTCACCACGCTCCTAGTGAAAAACTTTTTCCTAATGTCCAACCTAGACCTCCCCCACTGCAACTTGAGACCGTTGCTCCTTGTTCTGTCCTCTGCCACCACTGAAAACAGCCTAGCTCAATCCTCCCTGGAATCCCCTTTCAGGTAGTTAAAGGCGGCTATCAAATCCCCCCTCATTCTTCTCTTCTGCAGACTAAACAGGCCTAGTTCTTTCAGCCTCGCCTCATAAGTCTTGTGCTCCAGCCTCCTAGTCATTTTTGTTGCCCTCGACTGGACTCTCTCCAACTTGTCCACATCTTTTTTGTTGTGGGAGGCCCAAAACTAGACACAGTACTCCAAATGCGGTCCCACCAATGCTGAATAGAGGAGAATAATCACTTCCCATGATCTGCTGGCAATGCTCTTACTAATGCAGCCCAATATGCCATTAGCCTTCTTGGCAACCAGGGCACACTGCTGACTTATATCCAGCTTCTTATCCACTGTAATGCCCAGATCCTTTTCTGCAGAACTGCTGCCTAGCTCATCGGTCCCCAGTCTGTAGCGGTGCATGGGATTCTTCCATTCTAAGTGCAGGACTCTGCACTTGTCCTTGTTGAACCTCATCAGATTTCTTTTAGTCCAGTCCTCCAATTTGTTTAGGTCCTTCTGTATCCTACAGAATAGAGTAGTTACAGTACAGTCTGGATCCATGCTCAGAGCTGTTTAACCCCTGGAGGAGCAGCCTACCAAGGAAGGGGCAGCAGAAACAGAAGAGGCCAAAAGTAGCCCCAGAGGCTGGTAAGCATCTGACTCCAGGTTTATTATGGATATACAAATCGGAGGGATTTCCAGTTCATGAACCAATGCAATTACTACAAGTTGTGGGTAACAACTCTAGCTGCACCCATGTAACTGCATCAATACAGAGAGTTTTCAGCACTTTACAGGGAGTCTATGATCCATGAGGATGCTAGCACAGGATCCTGTTCAATCCCTGATGAACTGTGACTCAAACCCAGGTGCACAGCTGCAAACTTTGCCCATAGTAGGAACGCCAATGAAACGTGACTACCCATCTGGAGTGCATATTTTCCAGACCATACCTCACTTTGTAGGTCACCAGCCCACCACACTCAGATGTGCTGCTCAGTTGCCATTAGCTTGAAAGCCTCATTGGCACACAGGTGGCAGCTTGGAATAATAGTATCCCTTTACTATTCAGGAACCTCCAGGATCGTTACATCCTCCAGAACATGAAATGCCTAAAGGACTGAGAAACCGTGGGTAGTAAGCTGTAACAACTGTCCCCTCCCCACCTGCTAAAATTGTCTGCAATTTTTAAACACCTGTCATTTGTAAATTTCACCTTTCCATTATATGTGCTGGCTTTACACTCTGCTTACCTTTCGGTTGTGTGCTTGGCGTATCTGGGAACTTAACCATTGCTTTGAGACTATACCAAAGCTGAGTGTCACAGGCTCTTTTTTTAACTTTGAGATTCCATAGGCACTTTTTCTAATGCTGTATTGAACTTTTTTGAAGCATGGATACAGAGATGTACTGTCTGTTGTCAGGCCCTTTCACCACAGCAACCTGGACAGTCCAGCAGCAGCCTGGGTTTCATGCTGTCACGGAGTGGTCAAAGAGGGAGCATGTCCGTGACAACCTTACTGTGGACATCCTGATCAAGCCCAACATGCAGCTACAAAACAGAAGGATTCATGGCAAGTGGACAGGCATACAATAAGAATACAATAAGAGACTTGTGCAGTTTCTGGAGCAGGCATGTTGCTTGTGGGAGGAAGCTTGAATGCAGCAGAAAGACCTCTATAAGAGGCTGCTTGCACTAATGGCAACAAGTCCATCTCCATATGAACTACATCTTGAATCACCTCCATAGTACCATGTCCTTCAAACCAGGACTGCACTGGACAATACCATGGTTGGATGACCTATGCAACCAGGACTGAATTCTAGTTGGAAAGAGCAAATGTACCCCCTTCAGTTCTTGGCACTACTGCATGAGTGTGAAGTACATGCAAAACATGGTAGAAAGAGAAAGGAGAATAGGGGGCCAGGGACATGCAACAGTAGGGAAATTAGTTATTTGTTTTCACTGGTTTAACTTGTGTACTGCTCAATGGTTGTACTATGCATTTTATTTTATTATTGCTTTTGGAATTTTTCATGGCATCTGGCCTGTCAATTCTTTAATATTTTTTGTAATAGAGAAATGTTAACAAATAAAGGATTTTGTTTTATTAAGAAAATGTATTACCATCACTACACTACACCATATAATGTGGGCATCACAAAGAATAATGATAGGAGAAGGCATAATTGGGCAGCTGTAGCCAAACAATTTTTCAGTACTTCTTTTCGGAAGAATCCATGACAAAAATCCACAGGTCACATCACCCATACCCATTTCCCTCAAGTGCCTAAGCAATCATTTCATTCATAATTAAAAATTCATGACTATCACATCCTCACCTCATTCATCGTGTGCAGCAATAGTACATTTACTACTGACAATGCTGTTCAAATACTTTTTTCCCCGTTTCATTGGTCTGTGCTAGTCCATATGGTGAGCACACAAAGAATCCCTGACTTCTGTCACACATGGTGGGCCCTGCTCCATTTATGGAAAGTACACTTTCTCTGAGTGTACCAATTCAGCAGTCCATTACTGTTATGGGTCCACTCATATGCAAATGTCTCTTTAGCATCACAAAGATTGTGAAGAGTGTAGCTAGCCCCAACACGGACAGCACTGAGGACATGGAAATCCAAATGGTTCTGTAAACAGCAACAGAGGGATTTCAATCTGCTAAATGCACAGCCACCATGCTGTACCTACTGAGTGCATAATTATACTGTCTTTTGCCAGGGCCTCTGAGATCAGGATATGGTTTCATAAGCCAAGGCCCTGCTCCAGAAGTGCTGGTCTACACCGGGGGCATTAGCAGCTATACTGAGTCAGAACACCATTATCCAGTTGGCTTGGTCATCCTCCTCCTCCAGGTGCTTCTGGTAGGTCAGAAAATGCAGCCAAAACATTCACCGGCAACTCAGGGATGCTCTGCCCATTTCCCAGCGTAAGAATGAAGCCCAAGCAGGACAAGCTCTTCAAAAAGGACTCCTCCATGTTGCTGGCTGTGGCTGCCAGGGGCATGCAGACCCGAAATTCGGTTTGGAAGGATGTGCGGGCAGGCTGAGACAACTTCCAGCAAAGCACCAAGGGATGCATAGTCAAGTTTTCCCACAGTACACCACAAAGAGCTAGAGAGGCTGCCGCTGGGGGAGCAGCAGGAAGCCTAATATAAGCTAGTTTGACTCAGGTCTGTGTAGTGCAGTGTGAACACACGAAACAGGTGTGAGACCCAAGTCCAGAAATTCTAAATCTAAAGGTCAATATTCAGTATGAACACTCAAGCCCAGTCATAGAAACACTGAGCTTGAGCACTTGAGTCCCACAGACCCAGGCTTACGTTGCAGTGTACACTTACCCCAAGTGCTTTGTCTAAGGAAGAACACAGGAAGTCTGTGGCAGAACAGAAAACTGTAGCTGGGTCTCTCAAGTACCAGGCTAGCACCCTAACTACCTGACTATCTTCCCTCTCTGCTTCCTGGCCTGGTAGCATTACATGGACAGCTTACAGGGCTCTGGAAGGAGACTGTGGCTTGAGCCATTCTTGCCTGAGTCTATATGGTCAGATGCATAGTATTAAGATGAAGAATTTCAGAGGGAGCTTGACCCAACCAAAGGTTCTATGTCATGGTAAACGGAAGACAAAGATTAAAAATGGAAAACTGGAGAGAGATTAGAAGAGGAAACACACACTTTCCCCTTCACAAAAAGCCTAAATGGTTTATAAGCACACCTTACAAATTAAGGCACTACTATAGTTGCTCTGTATTGCTTTAAGTTCAAAACGAGTGCTACCTGTATAAAACAAAACCCACAAGTAAGAATTTTCATCAAAACATACTGCAACGCTAAGGTCAGAATGTTATTTTGTTTCACTGAAAACAAAGTTATATGGCTTCTTTGAGCGCTGACATTCTTGGTATCCCTGTGTCTGCCATGTTAATTTGGGGTAGATGGGACAGAATATCGCACAAAAACTCCAGTGAACTTCCAAGCTGTCAGCTTTCATTTTTCTTCTGTTCTGTAAGTCTTCACTGCAAATTACAATGATGCATTTTTCTACTAATTGTTTCCACAAACATACTTGTTACCCTGACACATTATATACATAGCATATGGATCTCTTAGGCAGTAAGAGGAAATAAAGGGGAGCAATTCAAACTGCTTAGAGCCATTGTTGGAGCCTGAGCAAATTCAGCCAGACATTCCTTCATTACTTTACAATATTTTAAAAGTTAATTTAACAAAAATATAGGCAAACTCTTAATTCCTCACTTCCTCTGCACATACAAGAATTTAGATTGTAGCACAGGACAGGAGATGTAAACAGAAAAGTACCAGTTCACAAGTCACCACAAACCAGCTTAATCCAACCCCAAATGAAAAACAGCTGAAATGCTTTGGCATTTGTTAGTAGCCCTTATTCAGCAAAATATAGCTCTACCTTTCAACTGCCCAGTCTCTATTTTTCCTTTGAACGCTTTCAAGTGTGTCCTTAAAAAAACAAAAACAAACAAAAAAAAACACCACACACCACAAAAACCAACCCAAATTTTAAGAATCCATTAGTGTAAAACAAAATTTTGTCCTTACTGATTTTTTACCTACATCTCATATGGTATTGCAGGGTTGCTTAAGAATACAGTACTTTTAGTATCTGCTTCCTCTTTAAGAAAATTAAGATTTGTTTTTAAGCCATATAGAATTACTAACATATGAAATAAAGCAAGTTACATTTTAGACATTTAATTTTCACTTATTTTTGTAAGCTTTTTGTACTTGTTCCAGAAAACAGATTTCTAAAACAGAATGACTACTTTCAGCATATGACAAAATATGCACTTCACCTGCCACTTCTCTGAAGTGCAAACAAGATGCCTGTCTTCTGAAAAGGAAGCAGCCTTTCCCTTAGTTTTTCAGGTAGGAAGGATAGCTTAGTGTCAACATTTTCAGAACAAGAAGTTCCAACTGTAGAAGTTTCTTGGATTGTGTCTGACATGTTGCGCCTGCAAGAAACAAAATAAGAGGCTAGGAATTGGGTACTGAATACTCTAATACAATACAGCTATATGTAAAAAGTAATAGTCCCATCTTGAAACGTTTAACTGCTGAATGATATAGATATTGATTTGTACTATTTTCTTAGCAGATGTTAGTTTAGACAATTAACTCTTGGTTTGTAGTTGAAGCTTTCTGGTCTTTTAACTAAGGAGCCTGGTTTATAAAAATGTTGAACGAACACCTTTATATTTTTGTTTATCAGAAGCATTTACTTACTCTTTGCATGTGACTTAAATGCAATAAGACTAAACACAATCAAGGACTAACAAAAAGTTTAAATTGAAACAAAGGGCACATATGTCCCAGCTGGTTTGAAACCTTTTAGGAGTGTCAGATCAGTTCTAATTTACCTAACATGCCATTTGTTACCCAAACGTCATAAAACTCACAAAACTCAAGGGGAAATAAAAAAAACAATGACCCCTAAGAATGAAAAAACTTTAGGCTTTATATCACAATTAACGACTGTCACAGATTTACAAAAAGTTCATTTACAACAGTGCACAATTTTAAGAAATAAAAATAACCATGTATAACAGAGCATAGAAAGAATGGTTACTTATCCTACAGTCAACATGGTTCTCTGACATGTTGTAGTCAGCATCAATCCCACTGTCAGTGCACCTGAAATCACATACTTCTGTTCAGAAGAATCTGTCAGGAACACACATGCACCTTGTGCCTTCTTGTGCTCCCGTGTGGGGACACAAAAGAGAGTTACAGCCGTCCAGACATTTACTTCCCTCACAATTCTAAGCCCATGAATGCAGAGGACTCTGAAAAGCTGGGATACAGAACAGGTCGTGGGATCCACAGACAACTCAAAGAACCAAAGTTAACCTAGGGCAGGGATTCTCAACTTTTTTTTGCTGAGACCCCTTTGAAAATATTTCACGTTGTGACAACCCCCACAAAAAGCAATGATCCCTCCTCCCCCATGCCATACCACCTTTTACTGACATGTACTGGGGCTGACAGCTCACAACCGCCCCATAACCCCCTCCTGTGAGGTCATGACCCGCCAGTTTGAGAACCCCTGACCTAGGTTAAGTACCCACTCTTCCAGCAGGTATCAGTGTTGATACCACTCTTGGTGGCTAACAAGTAGTGTCCCTTCCAAATGGTATGAGCATGAGTCTTAGCTATATCAAACTGATATTGAAATGTACCTCTCCCAAACTCGGGATCTAACATGGTGGATGAGTCAAAGGCATCGTATTTGACAAAGGTCCATGGTTTACTCCATGTTGCCACCTTGCAGATCTTGGAAACGGGAACATTTCTGAAGCAGACAGAAGATGTTTGTGTTCTGGTGCGCAGTGATGTACAGTGGGAGAGGCACATCTGCCCAACCGTAATAAAATGAGACATTGTGTTATCCATTTCAATAGCTTCCAAGACAAGATGGTCTGACCTTGATGTGGTTGACCAGTCCTAAAAACGAACTAGGAAACGGTCTGAATAGTTTGGTAATAAAGCAAGGCCTCCCAAAACATCTAGAGTGTGAAATTGCTTCTTTCCTGGTATTGTGTGTGGTTCAGGAAAGGAGACAGCTAGATTGATTCAGAAGTCACATTGGGGTTAATTTCAGCTTAAGATTTTCCTTATAGAATGTTATTCAAGGAGGTTTGGTCTTAAGCACTTGAAACTCACTCACTTTTCTGTCTAATATGATAGCAACTAGGAAGACTGGTTCCAGAGTGAGATGATGTGAGCAGCATTCTGATCAAGATTCAATGGGAAGCTCCATGAGCCACAAGAGGACTAAGTTGAGGTCCTAGGCAAGGAAGAGTCCTTTGAAAAACCTCTATGCTGTCAAGTGAAAAAAGACAACCTAACTGCACCAGGATGACAAACCTAGATTGCTGTGAGGCACACCCTGAAATTTAATTGAACAAAAGGCTGGCCTGTTTCAAGTGCAATAAGTATTTGAGGATCTTCGGTATTGATGTCTGTCCTGCATCTAGCCCATGCTGGACTGCCCACATCGAGAACGTTTTCCTTCTGGTGGAAGTCTTCCTGCTCTTAGAATTTCTTGGACCTAACAGTCTCTCTATCCATGGTGCTTAACCAGCCAACAGCTACAATATCAGGCCGTGGTGCTGCTAGACCATACTGCTCTGATGTGAGATCTGGATAAGCAGATGATTGGATGTGTAGCAGGTCTGTCTAACAAAACTGCCATGACCTGTAGGAAACAATGAGAATGATGTTGGCTCTGTCTCATTTGATCTTGGATATCACCCTGAGGATCAGGGGAATTGGTCAAAAGGCACACAAGAGGCCTTAAGACCACTGCAGAAGGAAAACTGGTAACAATCCTGGACTCCTATTCGAGAGGGGGCATAGGATTCTGGCACTTCACACTGACAGCAGTAGCAAAAGGTCTATCAGATTCTCCGTGCAAGGTATATCTAATCTACTGCGGACCTCTGTAGCAACCACTTGCGAATGGCAACCAATTGCCTGCTCAGGAAGTCCACCAAATTGTTACTGACCCCTCAGTATAGAAGAGCCATTGGATTATCCTATGTCAGAGGCACCACGTACAGAGCTCAACAGTCTCCTGACAGAGCGGACACTAGCATGCACCTCCTTGCTTTTTTATGTAGTGCATTGTGGACGTGTCCAACAGGATCTGCATCGTGCAGTTTTGGGGAACCATTAGAGAGGCTTCCAGGACATTGATGTGGAGTTTCCTGGGAACCAGGACACCTTATTTGTAGGTGGTTCAGGTGGGCACCACCTGTTCTTGACACATCCATGATTAAAGTAGTTGCTGGAGAAAGGGATGAGAACAATATCCCACCATATATGTTCTTGTGTTTCTACCACTATTTCTGTTCTGAGAGCATGAGAGATAAAGCCACGACTGTTCATTTGGTATTCTAGAATAGAAAGACCTGAACCAGTGCTGCAGGTTAAGTCTGGCAAGCAAAATCACATACGTACATGCTGACATTTGATCTAACAGCCCCAGGCACATCCATATAATAGTTGAGTTTGACTGTATATCAAGTACAAGCAACTGCAACCAGAACCTGTCCTCAGGAAGGCAGACTTGCATCAACCTGGAGTCATAGCTCCTTTGACCTTTCCTCCGTGATGGGGTAAGAGAATTTTTCTTAAATCACCAAGAGGGCCTAATTATGAAATCAGGGAGAGACACATTCCAGGTTTTTCACCATCTCTTGCTAGGATCTCCCCTTGATTAGCCAGACATCCAGGTAGGGTCAGAAACAGATGCCCCTCATTCTGAGATCAACCACTACCACTTCTAGGTATCCCATAATGACTTAACCCGGTGGAGAGTCCAAATGGCAGTACCTTACACTGGCAGTGACTGGACCCCAATGTAAATTTTTGGTACTATCTGTGGACTGTGTGAATGGCCATGTGGAAATATACATCCTGAATTCTGAGGACTATAAAACAGTCTTGAACTAGGGAGATGCAATGGAGGCAACCATTACCATTTTATGCAGTCTTCTCTGGTTTGGGATAAGATAAAGATATTTCCTTATCAAAGAGAATAAAGGGAAGTGTCTGGGTAGAAAGCTCTGGATTACAAGGGAAGAAGTACCATCCTTACAGTTCCCAGACAAAACAATGAACCCAATTCTGTTTGTGACAGGTTCTTGTGAGAGGAGTCCCTGAATAAGGATGGGAAAGGGAGATGCTCAGGGGCAATGAGTGGAAATAAATAGAGTTGCCTTGAAGAGTGACATTTAAGGCCCATTTGTCAACTTCAGTAGCCAACCAACTCCAATGGAAAGGAGTAAGCCAGTTCTCAAAAGCAGTAACAGACTGTGGCCTAAATCCAGTGACTCTGGACACTTCCATCCAACTTGCTGCCTCAAAGAGGGTGGCAGATGCATTACTGAAATTATGAAATATGGGCATCCCCTAGAGTACCTGGCTCTTTTTCTCTACGGGTGTCAGATTGCCATCCTTAAGAGTTAGATGGTATCCTCCACTGGAGCTGGTACTTATATGGTTTCTGGTAGGAAGCTGGAATATAAATCCTTAAGTACCGAAACATGACCCTTGATTCTGTGCGTGAATGTAGCACCTCATCTGTTCTTTGGCTGAAGAGCTCCAATCCTGCAAAGGGTAGCTCTTCTACGGTGGCTTGCACCTCTTGTGAAATACCAGACAACTGGAGCCATGAAGCTCGCCTCACCACGGCAGCCACAACCATCAACTTTGCGGCTGTATTGGCTGCATCTATGGCCACCTGCATCAGTGTCCTACTGACCATCTAGCCCCTTCTGACTTTTCAGCTCTTCCCTATTCTCCTGCAAAGTTGTTGATAATGTCCCTTTCCCAGGTGAGGAAGTGACTTCTTAGGACTGTATTCTTGAGTCTGTAGTGCTCTGTGCGATTACTTTTCCTGCACTGCTGAAACAAGGCGGGACCCTGGATAACCGAGTGCTCAAAGCCTCTTGGAAGCATGTAGTATCTTTTCCCATTCATTTTTAAATGGGAGGGAAGAGTGTCTAGGATTTGCAAGTCTTTTGAATGGCTCTAGCATCCCCTCATTGATGGAAAGGATTACCCAGGCCAAATGTGTAGAGCTTAATATATCAAAGAGCTTGTGGGACTTCCATATAATTGTCAGGGCCCAAGGACTCTGCAGTATAGAACAGGAGATCCTGGAATGCCTTAAAGTTGATAGCTGGTGTGGGAGCTGATGCCACTGCCTCATTTGGCCATGATGATGACTCCCTGGGTGGAAATAGGGGTTGCTGCTCTCTTATTTCCTACTCAAAGGGGTCCACAGCTGGCTCTTAGTGTGGATGCTGGCAAAGGACCTCTTCAGTATGACACACAGGTCTTCGCCTTGACACATGCTATGACAGTCCGCCATAAGGCCAATAAAGGACAAGGCAGCATATCATAAGTAGGTTTGGTAGAATTCAATTTTTTTGTTTTAACATTTTTCCCAATTTCTATTGATTTTAATAAATTGTCATAGCAGTGCTGAAGGGAATTTTCTGCCCAGCTGCAGGGCTGCGAGAGCAGAGCTGCAGGGTGCTCCCTGCAAAGCCATAGGACTAGTGATACTAGATCCTTGTAAGCACAAAGTGAAGAGAACACTGCAGTCATGGGAGGTCAGGCTAGAGATCCCTGGCAAGGGTTGCAAGAGTGACAACAAGTCCCTGCCATGGGGGATTCCACCCCTCTGGTGAACAGCTCATGCCAAGCAACAGCCTCCACACTCTCAGCCATTGAGTTAGCCTTGAACAAGGACCAAAACACCATGGATGAATATTTCTGGAAATGGAGGTTCAAGCCAAACCCTCACAAAATAATCACTGCATTTCATCTTGATAACAGGAATGCTAAGTGCCCTCTGAAAGTGACCTTCAGCAACACTGTGCAATATGACCCCACGGCAGCCTATCTTGGAGTGAAGCTGGATCATATGCTAGCCATCCATGTCTTCATCTTAGCTATCTTCATATGGTCAAGGGTCAACCTGGGCCAGAAACTGACAAGCAGCAGCTGGGGAGCATCAGTATCAATGTTACAAACATCAGCAATGACCCTGGTGTATTCTGTAGTGAAGCACTATGCACCAGAAGTAGCCATACTTGACTTGTTGATGAACTGAACATTGCAATGTGGTGCATCACTGGAACTCTCAAGTTGACCCCAGCACTTTGGCTTCTGGTGGTGTTGCACACTGCAGTGAATGGATGGGGGAAGCAATGGAATTCCTGAAGGGTTTTGGCAAAGGATCATGGGAAAGAAAACATCTTCCCATCCACCAGGATATTAACTTTTGTCACCATTGCTTGAAGTCACATAAGCTCTTTTAGACCCATACATTTAACCTTCAACAATGCAACTTCAACCCTGATGAAGCTTGGAATGCCGAATGGAGTCACAAACACTTCAGGAAAGACCCGACACAGAAGATCCCTGACTTCTATCTCCCACAAAGCTCATGGGCAACCCTAAACCGCATCTATGCAAACCATGGCAGACATGAATACTTGCCACAAAAATGGAAAATTAAAGACTCTCCAGTGTGCGTCTGTGGTCACTCAACAGACCATGGAACATGTAACAACTCAATGCCCGATTCACAAATACAAAGAAGACATCACAGAAATACACTCTGCAACTCCAGATGCTGTTTTTTGGCTTAACCTTCTCAACATAAAATTGTAGTTGACTGTTGCGCTACATTTATATCAGCCATATGAAGAAGCAGTGAGTTAGAGTCATAACATTCAGTCTGAAAAGGCTCTCTTGTGCAGCCATAGGGCAGGTGACAGGATCCCTGCACATGTAAGGTGAGGAGTCTCTGTTTGCTGACTGTTACTGATGGACTTATTTTTTATTAGAGTGTCACATGAAATTGATATTTAACGATGACCAATTATCTAAATCAAATCCTGTCAAGTCCAGCCATTGGAGTACATGGCCTGGTTGAGGCTGGCCAGCCCAGTACCATTCACATCCCATTTGAGATTCCTGAGGTTGCTCTCCAAAGGTAGAAGAGAAGGACACCTAGTCAATGCTGGTAAAAAGGAATAGATCTGCAGTGGCAAGTAGAAGTAACATTTCTTCTTCCAATTGCAGCACTTTGTGCGATACCAGTACTGCCATCAGTGCCAGTTGTCACTTTGGTGCAGAGAATGTGTCTGGAGGGGACATTGATTCCTCTGCATTATATTTCAGATTCTTATCAGGCTCAGTCATGGGTACTGGGTTGGTGTTGGTCTCTTGCACCATGTTTTTGAGGAGGACTTGAGGTCTCCATCTTTGGAGGCAACAGGCCATAGAACACCATGCCTGAACTTTCCCACATGCTTTCCATTTATGCTTGAACTTTACTCACACTGTGCTTTGACATCCCCCTTCCACAGGGATGCTTTCTGCCCCTCCGCCCCTCACCTGGGATGCCAGCTCTGGACTATCAGTGCCAAGGATTTCACTGATGCCAAAGTCATCAATGCAAAGTCACCAGTGCTAGCTTGGTTGGTGTCCTCCTCACTTTCTTTTCACTGCCCAGTGCTGGGATATGGTGTCTGCTTGGGGGAGGACTGTCCAATGCTGGTTTTTGTGACCTTCCTCTGATAATTACCATCACTCACCTGAGGGTCCAAAGTAACCTGCACTGGCTCAAGTTACATCTGCTAGAACAGCCTAACATCCCTAAATTTGCAGCTCTTCCCGCAGAATGACTTGCACACAGAATACTTATCAGGGACATGGCTCTCCCACAGGGAGAATAGGCATTAAGTATGTCTAGGCATTAAGTATGTCTGTCTTTGATAGAGCAGTCCATCATAAGAATGGCAGCTTTGAGTCTGTCATATTTTGTAAGTGTTCTGAGCCTGTCATGAAGGGTGGCAGCTGGTGCAAAGCACTTCATCCTGCTGTATGGGGGGAGGAGTAGGAAGAAAAGGGTGGAGAGGATCCCTAGTAGTTTTCTTCTCTTTTTGGAACATCCAATTTGAGGAAAATGGGAGTGTGAAGGTGACATGGTCTTCACAGACCATAGCTGAAAAACAAGGTCAAAGCCTCTAAGAATAGCAGTGGGTTGGATGCTCAATAGCTCTGTCTAATTGCCCTGAGCAGCAAGAGTGAATTGAGAGAGTGTTGTTGCCACTCCAGTGTATCTCCTCATGTGCTATACCTCCCATTCAAAGCATAGAACATGAGGAGATAAGGGTACATGTGCAGCCCTGACAGACACTGATATTCAAAAGAATCCAATCTTGTGCATGAGGTGCATAAATACTAACAGGGAGATCCACACAGAGAATTTACACATCTGGAAAATAATGAGAACTAGAAATAAAAAATAAACTACTGAGAGTGAAGTCTAAACTAGGAACAATTAATATCTAAAATCAAATTTAAACTGACCATTTAACATTTATTTTTGCCAAATATATTTCAATCCCTACAATGACTCAGTTGCAACCCACAGTTCTACAATATGTTGCACAGCTGCACTCTTTTTTAATATGAATAGGAAGCCCACAGGCACTACAGATTTCAGTGTGCAAGGTTCTATATTGATCTACGCCAAAGCAATAAAATCAACTAGATAATGAACCAGATTCCAGCTGAGGATGGAGATGGAAATCAGTTATTCAATCTGGAAAACACTTGAAGGTTCTGCAGCACCAGTCTTGAACTGGCAAGCAGAATAACTAGTTGATCTAATAAGCCTTCTTCATCTCTCAGTCTACAATTCACTCTACTGAAAATTACTTTGAGAAAAGTTTTTTAAATTGGTTTTAGTTCCCCCCCTTATTTTTCAACATCTAGATGGAATATTATCATAAAAAGAGACAAACTTCTGATCAACTTGCTGCAGAATTTCTGCTGTAACTGACAGCAACTTGACAATAATGAACAAAATTTTATTTAGTGATATTAGTTTCTGACAAGATTAAATTTTTGCAGTCACATTTCAGTCTTTGACTGAAACTGATTAGTCTGCTTTAATCTTTCAATAGTGGAATTTGATTTAGAGGAGGCAAATGATGCTCCTTCAAGAACAATAATATTACCAAAATTGTTTCAGTACTGTATAAGTTAAAATTAATTTAGCACTTTTTGTCTAAAAATGTAGCAATTACAGTGCTTGGAAAGCATTAAGTCTATCAGCTATGTAAATTTGTTTACCAGGAAGTCAAGAAACTGGTTGTGTTTTGCTGCATAAATACATATTGAAGAACACAGAGGGAGCATATTTACTAGCTAGAACACAAGACAGGGAAGGGACCTGAGGTGTATTTCCAACTCTGTCACTGATCTGCTGTGTCATCAAGCAAGTCACTTCAGGTCTCTAAGCCACCTGTAAAATTCATGTGTACATATTCACCTTCATCAAGCACTTTGAGATCCTCTAATAAGAGCACTGTATGATGATAGAGAATATTTCAATAGCATGAAAAGATTAGGGAGTCATTTCTGAAGTATTCATATTAATAAACATTTATTGTCTGAAAACATGACAACTTGTGTCCAATAGAACTTAAGGGTCCTTTATAGGGAGAGAATATGAAGTTTGGGAACATTACTCTAATTTCTCATTTGCTGAATAAGACCAAAGGAGAACTCAAGGGCCTTCTGACTGAGAGCTCTGACAAACAAACAATGGAGATAACCCATAATGGCTAGGGAAGGTGCAAATGGGGATTACTGATAAATAAATTACATTATCTGGAAGCATGAGGTTGTGCTCTTTACTAGCCTATTAACAAAACAGTCCAATTATATTTACCCTGATCCTTCTTTCCCACCAAACATTTTATTTCTTGTTACATCTTATCTTAAATTAGATTGCAAGCAGGTAGCTTGGTTTACTAGGTGTTTGTAGAGTACCTACCACCATGAGATCCTGATCCCAATGGTGGCCTTTTGGTGCTACCCCAAGCACAAACAAGAAAATGCTTTGGCTAAAGTTCTCTCTGACACCTATGGTAAAATTTATAAAGTATTTTCTTAAAGAAACAACTTGAGATGTTGTTGTAAAGAGTTAATTAAAAGTAGTTTCAGCAACAGTTTTCTTTTTTATAAAACTATTTCTAATCCTGCTCGTCTGTATATACTTATTGCAAGTTTCATTGATTGTATAAACATTTTATAGGCATTTTAAAAAAATGCATTCCTATTATTTAGGAATCTTTGGCACTATTTCTGAATTAAGCAATGATGAAAAACTAACATTTGCAGAATCTGGGTTTATACTGCATTATTTCACAGTATCCACAATGGTGCCAAACTTCACAGAAGAGAGAGTGTCTTTGTCCCTTAAAACCTATGTAAGACAATAACTTGGATAGCTACCGAGCAGATAATGTTCCTACCTACTAACAAAATTACTTTTCCTAATTTTTCCCCCATTAGGACTTTTTCCTTATCATGGGAGTGTAGACAGAGCACTGGAGTTGGAAATAAGAAACCTGGGTTCCATTCCCAGCAGTGTTAGTGTCTGGCTCAGTCACTTCACCACTCTGTGCTTCATTTCCCCCCAGTATCTTTGTAAAGTGATTTAAAACATAGTAGTGAAGAATGCTAAATGAGCATTATCTCCTAATCTAGACCATTCAATTGTGTCCTGTACAGTTGTAAAGTTTAACTTTTCTCTACATTTTGTGGCCGTTCTCAATTGGAGTAGTGTTCTGTAGTCAGAAACTTGCCATCTCAAATCATTTTGGAGACAGAACAAGCAAATAGAATTTTAACGAAGTGGTTGAAATGTGTTTTCACATATCTGAACATCATCAGTCTTGGAGTCATAAAAAGGGAACCCTTGTTAAATTTGCAAAGCAATCATCCCAGAACATGGAGTGGTCATTTCTAATGCAGATATTAGTCACTGGATACCTAGACTAGGTTTCTGTGACATAACAGTTTCAATGTTTTCTCAAGGGTCGCTGGCCATTGTCTAGTCATGTATCTCCAGCCCTCAGATGGACATGGCAAAGGAGGACGGGGGGGGTCTCATATGTGGTTCTGAGACAGAAGTCTTCCTCAGGTCAAGAACAAGACGATCCAGCTTCAAGTGCCCCGACCTAGAGGAACGCCCACAGCCCAATCACAGCCACCACGCCCGGTCTCAGTGAGCGGACGCCTCAATACGGAGGCAATGGAGAGCACCCACATTAAGCAACACACGCGGCCGGCACTGAGGCGGGAAGGGAGCCAGACAGCGGTGCACGGAGCGAGAGGACTGATCAGCCGAAGCCCCCCTGCACCAGGCTACGGCCTGCCACCCGCTACTCCACAGCGCGACCGCCGCCGCCCACCCCCTCCTCAGGAGAACCGGGCCCTCTAACCACGTACGCCGAGCTACCCTTTACCCGGCATTAAGGCCGAGAGCAGCCTCCGCTCCGCCGGCGGACCCACCCCACACCTACCGGAGCCGCTCCGCTACCCAACGGCCTCCCGACGACGCCAACCGCCAGTTCCTCGGATCGTATTAGCGCGGGCTCGAAAAGTCCCGGCGCCGGAAGTGACCTTGGATCGGGGGGGGAGGGGGAGAACCTCCGGAGCGCCAAGCCCCACCCCCTCCGGGGGAAACAGCCGCCAATAGGTGGCCGAAGGTGCGCGTGTAGTCAAGTCGGGGGGGGGTGACTGCGCTGCCCCTGAATTTATTCCGCTCCCCGCCCTGCCCCCCCTCCCCGACCAACCGTCCAGTTCTTTCCCGCCAGTGAGGGGCGGGGTTCAGGGATGGTGCGCCCGCCCCGCCCCTCTCGGGAGCCGCCGTCTCCACTGTCTCCAGAGAGCGCGCGGGGTTATGACGGGGGAGAGGCTGTCTGGGGACAGGGAGTTTAAATTAGGGCAGGGGTGGGGGCGACCACACGAACGGTGAGAGCGACGCTGGGGTGCGCTATACGGTAGGCGGGGTGTGAGGCTGAGGGCATTATGCAGGGGTGGGGCTGGCAGCCATGCATGGGTGCGCTGTAGGGGGCTATGGGAGTGGGAACGATGCAGGGGTGCGCTGTAGGGGGCTATAGGAGTGGGAACGAGGCAGGGGTGCGCTGTAGGGGGCTATGGGAGTGG
>ML675620.1:57549465-57714215 GCA_007922155.1 Mesoclemmys tuberculata | reverse complement strand
TAGGGGGCTATGGGAGTGGGAACGAGGCAGGGGTGCGCTGTAGGGGGTTGTGGGAGTGGGAACGAGGCAGGGCTGCGCTCTACTACGGGGGTATGGGGCTGCAGGAACTATGCAGGGCTGCACCATGCAGTGGTGTGGGAGCTATGCGCGGTGCCCCACACGGGCTGTGGGAACCAGGGCGATATAGGGGGCCTGTGGAGCGAAGCGGGGTGCTCTACAAGGGACTGCGGGAGGCTCTGCGGGGTGTCGGCGACTAGGACTCGCGAAGCGGGACAGCGAGCAGCACTGCGGCTCTGTAAGAGGTGGGGGCCGCAGTGAAGGGGTGCCCGGTGCTGACTGACCAATGCGATGGTCCCAGAGAGCTGTGGGTGGGGGCAGGGAGACGCCCAGCCGGGCAGCGCTGGGGGTTGTCTGGAAGACGGCACGGCGGGACGCCGAGTCCTTTCCGCCTGTTCCCCGGCGGGGGTGGGTAGGAACATCACAGGCCGCGGCTCTCGGGCCTGCGGCTAACGGGGCGAGCCGTGAGCGCGCGACTCCAGGAAACTACAATTCCCAGAATGCTTTGCGGTGGCCATGTAGCCTGCGGCGGCTTGGCCGGGCGGGGAGGCGCTCGCGGCTGGTGAAAAGGGGAGGGGGCGCGGTGCCAGAGGCTAGCTCACCAGGGAGTTACTGTCACTTGGGGGGACAAGTACCAACTCCACGCTTATTAGCGATGAAAACCGTCCGTCAGCGCCGCGCCGCGCGGCCACTGGTTTCTAGTACCTACTTCGGTGGCTCCCTCTGTGCCGGTCCTTCAGCACATCGGCTTCCCATTGGTCGGGAGGGCCGTCATTCAGCGAACCCCCCGTTGCGATTGGCCAGCGACCCCAGAGGGGACGAGCGCGTGCGCCCGTGGTATGTGCTCCAATCAGCGGCCGCCCGGGGGGCCGGCGCTGGGCAGTGAATGGCTCGGGCCGACGTCGCTCAGCGAGCGTGTGCGTTGCCATTCGCCGGCGCTGGCGGGGGGGGCGGGCCTCTGTCCCTGCCGCGGCAGTAGGAGGAACCGGAGCCGCTGTGGGGGCTGGTGATGGGGTCAATTCTTCCTCGTGTGTGAGCCCCCGGCGCCCGGCCCCCGCCCTTTATCCGGCCGGCCGGGTGAGCGCTGTCGCGGTAAGGCGCGCGCCTCCCTTTATAACCCTCGCCCGCCGCGCTGGGGAGGTTCCGGGGCCCCCGCACCGTCTCAGGGGCCCGCGGCGGTGGCTGGCCCCCATGGGCTGCTGGTGTACTGCGCTCGTGGGAGGAGTGGCTGGCCCTGGGCGCAGCGACGCCCTGGGATTGGGGGCAGTTGCACCCTGGGGGGCGGAGAAGAGCCTGCACTGGCGTGGTGGGGGCAGCTGCACCCGCGTGGGGGGGAGAGACTGCACTGGGGTGGGGTGTAGCTGGGGGGAAGCCTACACTGGGGTGGGGGCAGTTGCACCCTGGGGGGCAGGGGAGGGAGAGTCTGCATTGGGGTGGGGGTAGCTGGGGGGGAGCCTGCACTGGAGTGGGGACAGTTGCACCCTGGGGGGTTGGGGCTGGGTGGGGGCAATTGCATCCGGGGGGGGTTGGAGGAAGGGGAGGGAGAGCCTGCACTGGGGTGGGGGCAGTTGCACCCTGGGGGGGCAGGGGAGGGAGAGCCTGCACTGGGGTGGGGGCAGCTGCATCCTAGGGGGCTGGGGGGAGAGAGCCTGCACTTAGGTGGGGGAGCCTGCCCTGGGGTGGGGGCACTTGCACCCAGGGGAGGGGGAGCCTGTCCTGTTCAAATTGCTTTGAGCTCTTCAGATGAAAGGTGCTATAAAACTGCAATGTATTACTTAATTGCTCACATATTTAAAAGTCCTGCTAAGAAATTGTGCAAATTTGGGCTAATGTGAGATCCATTTTTAAAATCTCTCTTCCCTTTGGATGGAGGAAGTATTAAACCTCTTGGCTCTGGCATAAATGGTTGTACATAATGTATTCTGTCTTATTCAAGACAATAAGTTATATCTAGCACAGTATAATCACAAAGTGCAGGTAGAGTAACACCTAAATTATATCGGTCTGCTTTTGGTGGTCTCTTACAATGACACTTAATAAAATGACTCTAAGTTTAAATGGTTAGCACTGCAGAAGAGTGTTTCTTTTTTAACCAAAAGTTAGAAAAAGTTAGAGGAACTTTATCCTCATAAGATACCTGTTTATATTGAAGACTTTGATTTTATTGTTAGCAGGTTTTTTAACAGGAGTTTATAACAGAAGGATTCCCATGATGAGCACATCCTGTGAAATTCCTTTACATATAGTTCTAATTATGGATGGTGTGGTTAGGCAGATAGATTGCTATGATGTGTTTTTTCCACTTTGTGCATTTTGTGATCTATATATAAAGTGGGAAGGGTGGAGGCAAAAGGTCTGTTAGCAATGGTTGTTCCTGGATACATAGAATCATAGGAGTGTTGATTTGGAAGGGACCTCAATAGGTCATCTAGTCCAATCCCTTGCACTGATGCAGGACTAAGCATTATCTAGACCATCCCTGACAGGTATTTGTCTAACTTCTTTTTAAAAATCTCTAGTGACAGAGATTCCACAACCTCCCTAGATAACTTGTTCCAATGCTTAACTACCCTGACAATTAGAACATTTTTCCTAATGTCTGAGGCTATGTAGATCGATTTTTTTTTTCCCCCACCCCCGGTTTGATTCAGTGGCAGTGAAGACACTCAGTCGATCTGGAAGTCGATCTAATAAAACCACCTCCCCAAAAAGCATAGTGCTAAGTTGATGGGAGTGCATTTCCCATCAGCGCAGTGCAGTGGAGATGGTGCACTAAAGGGAAGTTATGAAGTCGACAGGAGTTACACAAGCTACTCTGTGTAGCTTGTGTAGCTCCCGTTGACTGCTGCTGAATTTTGCGGGCAGTGTAGACCTGCCATAACCTAAATCTCCCTTAGTGTAGTTTAAGCCCACTACTTTTTGTCCTGTCCGCAGTGGTTAAGGAGAATAACTTATCACCCTCCTCTTTAAAAAAAATCGTTTATGTACTCAAAGACTGTTATCCTGTCTCTCTCGTCTCCCCCTCCCCCCGGTTGTCTCATCTCCCCCTCTCTCCCAGTGGTCTCTTCTAAAGACTAAACAAACCCAATGTTTTGAATTTTTCCTCTTAGGTCATGTTCTCTAGACATTTAATCATTTTTGTTGCTCTTCTCTGGACTTTCTCCAATTTGTCTAGATCTTTCCTAAAGTGTAGTGCCCAGAACTGCACATGATACTCCAGTTGAGGCCTTATCAATGCCAAGTAAATTACTTCTCATGTTTTGCTTACAATGCTCCTGCTAGTACATCTCAGAATTATGTTCATTCTTAGAAAGTGAACATGTTTAGAAAATGTTTGCAAAAGTTTTATGCACCTAAATGGTTAGGTATCATGGAACCTGGAACTTAGAAAGGATCTTGTATTTTAAATACATGCAGTCTGTTTAACAGAAGTGTCCAAAACTAAGGCTTTAGCGTCAAGTTCACAATGAATAATCAATTTGTAATTCTTTTAATATAGAATAAAGTTTAAAGAAAAAGCAGTTGAAAATATCTGTGGCCTAGAAAGAGCACTTTATCTGCAAAGTTCTTGACTGAATGCTAAAGCAAATACTAAGTGCCAGCACTTCTATCATCCAGAGTTACTGTTAGAGTTCAGAAATAAGACTTTGCACTTACTGTTGTAATTGAAAGGGGGAAAAACATCTGAAATAAGTTACCTTTCCGGAGCCTTTATTTATTTATTCAGTCATTCTAGGAGATGAATTATTCTGGTATTGGCACACTTCATATGACATAGTCCACCACGTTTGTCACATGTAACATTCTTCAGAAATACTGGCAATAAGAATTGAAAATAGGAATTCTCTCTCATGGTAGGTTCTGTAATTGTGAATGTATAGGGATTGAAGGTTATATAATAAGAATGTGCTATAAATTGCAGTGATGTTTAAAGTTTATATGCTAAACTCCTATTGTAGTAGGTCTTCGGTGGTGGACTCTTCAGCTATTCGAGTGACTTTGAGTGTTCCCATTTTTTACTCTTTAAACCACTTTCCCTTTTTCTGTAAAAACACAATAGCAAATTCATGTCAAGTCTGACTATAATGTTCTGTCCAGTTTTATATGAGGAATAACAATGGATATAACTAAATGCCAGCTGTTGGTGAAAGGAGTATAATATATTGGAATGGGATTCCTTATCAGATTTCCAGAAATTGAATTCACAAACCTCTAAAAAGGCTAAGCCACTTAATTCTGTCCAAACTCAGGCCTAGGCGTCCCTTTACCTCTTCCTCTCCTCCCACCCCCCTGGTTCTTTTCTTCTTTCTTTTTTTGCTGCCTCCCAACTTACTTTTCCTCTCATTCGGCCTATAGCTATTTCCCCCTCCAGTACATTTTTTTTACAGCCTAATCTTTTACCCTTCTTTCCCATTATTTTCTAATCTTTAGCCTTGTTTTCCACTCCCACTCATCTTTCAGTCTCATTGGTGCTGGCTTTCCCAGTCTCATTAGTCTTGAACTCTACTTACTTTTTTAAGCCTTTCTTTTCTGTATATTTCAGATCCACTTTGGCATTTTGTGATTTTTAAGGGGAAAAAAATGCTTAATTGTAACACAAGCAGCTCTGTTGAACATGTCTTTTATCCTGTATCTATCTTTGCTCTGCATTGAGGTAAAAGGTGCTAATGCCTGACCTTAAACAAGAACGGGGCACATTTGCATAATTTTTTTCTTTCAATCTCTTTGACCTAATTTACTTCATTCCCACCTGTATGCTCACACAACTATCCCTGTCAAAGAACTTGTGGTGTAACATGTTTTAAATAACATGAGATATTTTAGTTTTAATGTAGTTGATGACACAGCACCTCTTGGCTCCAGAGTAGTTTGTGCCATTACATGTATTGATTTTCTTTTACTTGGGATTGTATGTGGATATATAAATGAATTTTTATACTAAAGTGTACTATTCCAGAATGGTATATGTGAAATGTCTTTTGATGGAGAAATATGGCTTAGGTTGTTGCAGTATGGTGTAGATTTAATTTTTTTAAAAGCAATAAAGTACATTTAAAATATTCCATAAAATTCAAAGAATTAGACTGTGTTTCTGTGCAATTACACTATCACTCCTAGAAATAAGGATAACTTGTGGTATCTAGGATATGATGGAAGTAATTTATTGACTAATCGGACTAGAGGCTTCTGATAAGATTTATTAAATCCTGAATTCCCCAATGTACTTTAAAGCTGATGTATTTATGTAATTCATGGATTTCCAATATAATTAACTGATAGGAAATATAAACAAACTTGTAATTTGTAGGTATGACTTCTTAGAAGCTTTCACAGGGGTGTCTTACCAAATTGTCCTCTTTTTAGAAAGCTTGGTTTCATGTCCTTGTCTTGAAATCCTGATGCCATTGGGGCTGAGAGTTGTTGAAAGAAGCTTTCACAGGGGTGTCTTACCAAATTGTCCTGTTTTTAGAAAGCTTGGTTTCATGTCCTTGTCTTGAAATCCTGATGCCACTGGGGCTGAGAGTTGTTGAAAGAGTTGTATCTTAGATTGGGGCAACCAAAACGGTATTTTTCCCAGTTACACCCCAGTGGGTGAGGAGGGAAGAGCACTTCATGTAATTTAGCAAAAGTACTTGAGTGCACTAAATATTTCCAAAATTGAGCCTTTTAATTAAAATGGAAAGTTGAGTGGTTCTGCCATGTAGGAGGTTAAATACATGGCCATGCACACAATTCATTTTTTTTTTTTTGGTGGGGAAATAAGTTGTTTGAAGGAGGAAGCAGGACAATAAAGGAAGATGGAGAAGAAAAAAGCTTTGTTGAAAATGATAAAAAGTAAGTTCAAAGGAATGAAAGAGACAAATGGAAGAAGAAATTACTTATTTTCCTACCCCATTTTATAGAAGGAATCTATAAACTAACTATAAAGGAAAAACTGACAACTGAAAGGCTTTAAATACACCAAGCGGACATAATAAAACTCAAGCAGAAATAATGCTGCCTTGATTTATATTAGCTCTCTGTAATTCATGTACCTACCACACTGACAATGCAGAGATATTCTTACACACCTGGTCACAGTACATACCCCCATGTCCCCCAATCTTCTTGAAGTAAAATATTCATGTTTCTTTAGGTGTGTGGCACTTTAAAAATTCAAGCTCCTTAATGGAGCCTTCCACTAAGAGTGTATCCATCATGTTTTTTTTCTTGGCAGCCCCCTTAATGATCATTGGCAACATGTCTTCAATGCTGTATCCTCATACTCCCTTCTCTCCTCCTTATTCTGCCGTTCTCCTCCACATCCCACCAGAAACCAACTGGTTTGGTTGGGGGAACAAAATAAAAACAAAAAACAGATGTACTTCTCTTGGAGTGTTGCAGACTCACTATGGTGTCTTGTGGTTTAGGTTGTTGAATACCCCATTGGAGAATGGAATTTTGTCCATGCCTCTGCCACAGAGTTCCTGCATGATTCTCAACTCACCTAGATCACTTAAACCAAAACTTTTCACAAATGAACATTAATTCTGTGTTCTTCAGTTTTTGGGTGTTGAGTTTGAGACACCAGGGATCTTATTTGCTGAAGTACTGAGCACTTGCAGCTGAAGTCAGTTGTGGAGTGTGTGATTATTAATACCAGTCAATAGAAGAATGAGAACTGTTCTCCTGATTCCAACTTATTTGTATTACAGCATCTCTTTCAGGGGCCCACAGTCCTTGCCTTGGGAAATGGCAGAGCTTCTGCCAGAGAGGCGTCTGGTCAGCTGGGTCTAGGAGGTGGGTGGGCAGGAACTCCAGCTGAGTGCTTTCTCTTATCCTGTAACCTCAGCAGGCGGGCTGAGTCTTGTCCTGGGCTTCTCATGTCCCCTGAAGGAGGAAGAGCAACTGATCTTAGGGGTGCCCTCAAAGAAGAAGATGGCCCAGGAGATAGTCTTTCACTGCTACCTCTCCTGGCTCTCTTTCCTCCCACTGCTGCAACTATTCCAGCAAAAGTTAGGCTAACTCTCTGGTCTGTGGTGTTCCTAGTACAATGCTGAAGTGAGGCAGCAAGGGAGGGCTCCGGTGTAACAGTTATGGGGTTCTGGCAGGCTGCCCAAATTAAGATGTATAATTTAAGCCACAAATGGGAAAAGGTAATTTTCAGCAGTACTTAACTCAGCCAAATCTGAATAGAGTTTCATAGGGCCAGCGAAAGGCACCTGGCCTGGCCCCAAGGCTACTTCCTGGTGAATTTCAAAACTCTGCTACAAACAATGGAGATGTCAATTTCTCAAAAAAAGAGACTTTTATAATGGACAGTGCTTAAACAGTCTAAATTTGGGGGTTGCTACCAGGTCTCCCTGTAATGGGCCTCAGTGCTGCGGAATAAATGCTTTTGATTCACCAAGGATCTTAACAAGGCTTAAGTTGCTCTCGGGCTCTTACAGTGGCTTTGAGATGGCAGTGAATATTGTGACTCCCAAATTATTTGCAAGGCCATGAATTACATCTGCAATACAGCCCCTTGACTAGTTGCACTATTTAAGTGCACAGTCTGATAATAAGGATAGAGTTCACCAGTGCTGATGTCTCTTGGTGGTTACTAAACAAAATTCTAATAACTCTTAAAATCAGACTTGAATCTGCTAAATTTTGTCCACTGGCAGATTAATACAACTTGGGGCCTAGGCACACCACAATTTGTGTTCTGTGACTTCACCCCTCATGCCCCAACTCCTTCCCTGGGGTTCTTTTACCCTCCCCCCCAGAGTGATGGGAGGGGGGCGTGAAGCTTTCTTTCCCTTTCAGGGATGTAGGCTCCATACATGAGTGGCAGCATAGGCTCCCCCCAAACCCTGGAATAGGCAGATGTGGCAACTGGGGGCACCCCAATATTTACTTCAGCTACCAGTTGCTCCTAGCCATTTTCCCTCTTAGTGCTTAGGTGCACTGGATGGGTCTGCCCCTCTCTTTTTCCTGCTATACAAACAATCTTCTGCAAAGATGGTGGTGTGGGGGCTCCCAGTGAAGTGAGTCTTTGAATTAACACCCCATTGAAGTGCAAGGGGCAGTTTATAGCCTGAAAAAATAAATCGGAGGTATCTTCAGACTTAGGGCTTGCCTGCATATGAAATGCTACAGAATAGCTGCAGCACTTCCGTATAGACGGTGATGGGAGGAATTCTCTTGTCAGTATAATTAATTTACGTCCCCCAGAGACAATAGCTAGGTTGATGGAAGAATTCCATTGACCCCTAGTGCTGTCTGTGCCGGGGCTTAACTTCTACACTTGGGTGTACCCCTAAGTGATATAGCTGGATCAGTCTAATTTTTTACTGTATATCGGACCTCATGTCTTTGCATTGGTTACATTCAGTCACGTTTTCAAGCTTTTTCTTACAACTGTGGTTTGGAAATGTACATCTGTTTGTTAATGAAAAGTGAGACCATGCACTCATTAAGTGGCTTGAGGACCTTGGCATAGGTCTATAGTACCTGTGCCTTAATAAGTCCCCGGTCTTGAACACTCCTCTGTGGGAGTCCAAGAAAGTAGGCTTTATCTCTTTCTGGTAGTTTTGTTAGACAAAGTTAGATTTTTGGAACAGTATTAAACACCTCTATTTTTTAGAGGATCATAAAGCAGGAACAGGTTCACTTAAAATATTGTGAGGAAAATTCTACCTTGGGCCAGATCTAAGCTAATTTTGAGACTGATTTTTTTTTTTTTTTTTTTTGGAGGGTATTGTATAAAATTGGGCTTTCAGGGGAAACTCAGTGGCAATTTTAATTATGAAGCAGCTACTACTGCTCCCTTTATGTGCAGTTTAGACTCTCATATGCTGCATGCATTGATCCAGTAGAGACTATACATTTAACTGTCTTTGACAGGGTTACTGGGTGGGGGGCCGGGGGAAGCAATAGATGTTATTAGATCTTGATTTTAGTAAATTTTATGACACAGTACCACATGACATTCTCATAAGCAAATGGGAAAAGTGGTTTAGATGAAATTACTGTAAGGAGGGTGGACAACTAGTTGAAAGAGACTACTCAGAGAGTAGTTATCTATGGCTCACTGTCAAATTGGAAGGGTGTATCTGGTAGGGTCCTGCAGGGGTCAGCCTTGGATCTGGTATTATTCGATAATGGAGTAGAGAGTGTGCTTATAAAATTTGAGGTTGAGCCAAGTTAGGAGGTGTTGCAAGTGCTATGGAGGACAGGATTAGAATTCAAAAGGACCTTGACAAATTGGAGAACTGGCCTGAAATCAACAGGATGAAATTCAATAATGTGTGAAGACACTTAGGAAGGAAAAATCAAATTGGTCTTTCTGCATGGTTATGAGGATGGCACTGTATTGGTTTCCATTTGAAGATTATCTTTGCAAATCAAAGTGGTAGAAATGTAATTCCTTTTTCAAATGTGTGCATAATTTCTGCAGAAACTGATGGGTTAGCTCTTTCATTCATTCAGATTCTTAGCCCAAACCTGATAGCTGTGTCTTTTAATTTTTTTCTGGAGAAGAGCAGTTTCTTCTTTTCCACCACAGAAGGAGGGCAGGAGTGGATTTTTTCTCCCAAGCCCTTCTGCAAACTTCTTTTAGTGAAGTCCATTTGGTTTCAAAGATCACCTTAGCGATAGGCCAAGGTTCAGTACAACCAGAAGGGCAATGCATTGAAGCAATTTTTTCTTTTAACTCTACTTTACAATGATCTTATTTCACAATAAACAGGATTGTGAGTGTCTGTCTGTGAATGTGAAAGGGACAACTTTGTCAAATGAGGTCCCACTACAATTACTCAGGATTGTAAGCTTTTCAGGACAAGCATCTTAAACAACTTCAGAACTATACTAAGTAGCATAATGAGAGTACAGTTATCCCTTATTTTGAAAATATGGATTCAGATCACTTGGGTCACAAGGAAAAATAAGTTTTGGTGTAGGCAAAAGTGTGGAAGATTAAAAAAAAAAAAAAAAAAAAAAGGTCCAGTCTGGCATAATTGGCAGTTCCTGGAGTGCTTGCTCATGTCCATTCCCATGTAGGCGTGCGCACATCACATGCACTGTAACTGAAAGCTTTTTCTTGTGGTACGTGCTGAGTCGGCTCTGGTGCCCCATGGAGTGGCGTCCTGGCATCTGGTGGGACTAACGTTCCTTGGGCCCTGGGGCATGCCGTGTTCCCAGAGCTTCAAACTGTGCAACCTGACCAAAGAAAATTGTGCAATAGGTTGTGTGCAACCTGACCAAAGAAAATACCAGTGAGCCACCTGCATGATAGCTGTCTGAAGTGTTTGGGAGAGGGGCACATACCAGTGAAGTGCCGTATTTGCAAGAACTTCAGACCTAGGGACAGCAGGCTGAAGTTCCTTTTGATGGAGGCTGCGTTACACCCAGTGTTGGAGTGCCAACCGGAACCGGTACCAAGCACCTCAGTCAGGAGTGCACTGGCAGAGGCCCCACATCTATGTACACTAGACAAACATTGGGACCTAGACAAAACTTTTGAAGGTGCGGTCAATATGAAACTTGGATCCTTCCCTGTAATTTGGAGATCATTTATCCTACTTTTATTGAGCATGGGTCAACATCACATCAGACTGCTGGGTACTCTGCATGGTGAAAGTGGGATATACCCTCCAGTTTACATCTCCTGCCCATCCCTTTTCAGGGACTCTTCTCACAAAAGACTTCTAGCGCAGGAGATTGTCCCTCTTAAGAGTAGGAGCAGTGGAGAATATTCTGATGAAGCAAAGAGACACATGGGGTTTTACTCCCATTACCTCCTGATCCTGAAATCCAACAGCGATCTCAGACTCATGTTGGACCTGTGAAACCTCAACAAGTTCATGAAGAAGCTGAGGTTTTGCATGATCTCCTTATCCTCAATCATCCCTTCCCTGGATCCAGAGGACTGGCACACTGTCCTTGACTTAAAGGCGCATACTTCCACCTAGTGGTTCTTCAGAGCCACAAGAAGTAACTCTCATTCACAGTAGGTCATGGACACTATCAATTCATGGTTCTACCCTTAGGCCTGTCAGCAGCACCGAAAATATTCACAAAATGCATGGCAGTGGTGGTGGCTTCCCTAAGGAAGGCAGAAATCCAAGTCTCTCCATACCTGGATGATTGGCTAATCAAGGGCCACTCCAGAGAGCTGGTGGAACAGCACATAAGGCTTGCTCAGATGACTTTCTTGAACCTAGGACTTCTCATAAATCATCAGAAGTCGACTTTCTCCCCAGTGCAGAAAATAGAATTTATAGGGGCTGTCCTTGACTCTACCTGCATGAGAGCCTATCTTCTGGAAAGTCATTTCACAGACATCGAAGCGAGGTCTATGAGCCTTTCCAGTCACCGCAGCATGGGATTGCCTGAAGTTTCTGGGCCACATGGCATCCTGTATATATGTAATGCAGCATGCCCGTCTCAGGCAAGTTCACCTGGTGACAATTTCAGCCTTCCACCCACCAGTCTCTGGCCAATCAATAGTTGCAAATCCAGTTTGTTCTCAGTTTTTGAAAGGTCTGGAGTGATTGTACCCCCCAGGTGCTCCAGCCTCTACCACCCTTGGACCTCAACCTGGTTCTGTTAAGGCTTACGGGTCCCTGGTTTGAGCCCATGGCAACATACTCCCTGCTTTACCTTTTGTGGAAGGTGGTCGTCTTGGTCACTATTACCTTGGTGACAAGGGTCTTAGAGATCAGAGCTCTCACCTCTGAACCACGTTATATGGTTTTCTTTAAAGACAAGGTGAGACTTTGCCCGCATCCAGCCTTTCTGCCAAAGGTGGTTTCACTTTTTCACAGCAACTGGGACAGCTTTCTCCTGGTCTTCTACCCAAGACTCATGCTAACAGGGAGAATCAGAGGCTTCATTCATTGGATGTCAGATGGGCCTCAGCATTTTACTTGAGAGGAGGACCAACCTGTTTCGTAAGATCACTCAACTATCGTGGCAGTTGCGGAAAGGATGAGTCTCTGCCCAGAGGATCTGCACTTGTATCATGTCATGCATCCACATGTGCTATGACTTAGCATAAGTTCCACTTCCTCTCCTGACAGCACAGTCCACAAGAACACAGGCCTCATCAACGGTGTTTGTGGCACAGGTTCTGATCTTGGACATCAGCAGGGTGGCAACTTGGTCATCCATTCAGACATTTGCTACTCACTATGCCATCATGCAACAGGCAAGAGGCAATGCCGACTTAGATCAGCTGGTCCTACAGTCCATATCCATATCAGCATGGAACTCTGATCGCACCAACTAAAGCTTAGCTTGGGAATCACATACATGGGAATGGACATGAGCAAGCACTTGAAGAAGGAAAAAACCGTTACTAACCTTTCTGTAACTGCTGCTGTTTGGCCATGTGTTGCTCGTGTCCATCCCAAACCCACCCACCTGCCCCTCTGTTGGAGTAGCTGACAAGAAGGAACTGAGAGGAACTGGTTGGCAGCTGCCTTTATGCTGTGCCATGAGGGCACCACCCCAAGGGGCACCAGAGCTGACCCAGCATGTACCACTAGAAAAATGTTTCCAGTGACAGTGCATGTGACATGCGCACACCTACCCGGGAATGGACATGAGCAACACATTTCAAAGAACAATAGTTACTGAAAGGTTGGTAACTGATTTTTCTTGAATAGTAGAGGCGCCAGGGTTAGAAAAGTGAATTGCAGATGAAATTTAGGGTGTGTCTTCACTGAAGAGTAAACTCTGCAGTGAACAGCCACACTACATAGCTATACTCAGGTGCATCCACTCAACTACATCTGCATTGGTGACGTACTCACTCCTTTGAGGCAGTAGGACTTCTGGGGTTCCTGTGGTGCTGAACTGGGCAGTGCTGCTCTGACTTTTTTCCCCAGTGAACTGTGGAAGAACTTGTCTGTCCTCCTTGTAGCAATGTGTTGGAGGTTAATCAAAATATGAATGGTTTAACCTGCATTCACCCTACAAAGTAAATAGGTTGTCTGGTGGAGTGTAAGCAACACTTGAGCTTTGCTTGTGGCCTAGAATGGGCCACTTAGCTTGGGTATAAAGCACCAGGTGAGAGTTTTTTTGTGTCTGGATGGGGGCCAGGTTAGGGACAAAATCCAAGTAAGAGCCTGAATTAACTCTGCAGTGAAGACAAGTCCTTAAGATAAAATAATAGTTATAACCACAAGCGAGAACTTGCATTATGCCTATGTCTAGTAAATACTGTTGGTTCTCTACTTTCCTAAGCACCATATTTGACGAAAAGATTTAAACTAAAAATCTTCAAGAATGAACAAAGAACTTGTGGAAAATACACTCAACCAAATATGGAAGGCCTAATATAAAAGTAAATAAAAATGATAATTTTAAAACTATAAATACAGTAGTGCTTCTTGGACCCTTGTGAATGTACTGGAGTATTTATATATTGCTCCTCATTGGAATAATGCAAAGTGCTTTAGAACCATTAATCCTCACAACATTCCTCTGAATAATATGGTATTTGTAACCATTTAATTAATTTTTATTAACTCTTATTACATAGGTTAGGCTAAATACTATATCAAAGACCTAAAACAATCCTAATATTTCTGTTATCAGATGTGTAATTAAAATAGTGACATCCCAACCAATCTGTTAGGAAAAACACTTATCTCTGAGGCATATACTTTCAATCTGTAACTGAAAAAGTACACTTGAAAATTCAAGAGGTTTCAACTATATGTGGTAGTGTGATTTCAATGCAACAAGAGCGTCAATATAATCATTATAAAAGGTCTGAGCAATAGCCAGGGCTTGACAAGTTTACCGAACCCAAATCCAGCCTGTGGCACTACTGCTAAATTAAGGAATAAAATAGCAATGTATTTTCTATAATATTTAATTTCAACACATTTACTATCAGCATTCATATGTAATAAATTTTCAAAATGTAACTTAGTACATTTTTTTCCCCTTCTTGAGTTCACGCCATTCTCTTTCCCAAGTATACATCTTAGTCTACTTTTTTTCTGAGTTCTCCTAAATGTCAGTTTCTTCTTCCCACCCATATTCTATCCAATTATCTTTCCATTCTTTCTTTATTCTTGTATTTTCTGTATCTCCTTGCTTCTCTCCCCAGACTCCTTTTCCTGTATTTTTCTTCTATTTTTGAATTTCTACTGTCAGTTTCGCCTGTCCCACTCATTTGCACCTATCTCTGCACATGTAGGGCTTGGAAATTTTACCAGCCACCTAATAGCCAGGAGATTAAACCTGCTAGCCAAAGGCTGATAGATACGGGCCTCATTCTCTGGAGCAATGTGCAGGTGAAAAGTTAACCTCCATGATGCTGGGAAAGGGGAAGGTAGTGGGATTCCAAACCAACTGTCCCTACTGTGCTCAAAGGTTGGTTGTTTCACATCAGCTTCTGGTTAATAGATGTCTGATGAAGTTGAAGTTACTCCCACATTCTCTTCTGGATGCTGGGAGCACTTTTTTCTCAGTTTACCATTCTTTTGCCCTAGATTACTCTGGCTACCATGAGGATGACTAAGGTTAAGATTTTATCATGGTTAATTTTAGTAAAGGTCATGGGCAGTAAACAAAAATTCAGGGAACCATGACCTGTCCCTGACTTTTACTAAAAATAACCAGAACAAAAGGGGCGTGACTGGGATGAGAACCCAAGCTCTACTGCAGGACAGGAGTAGAGTGGAGTGGGATCCAGTACCCTGTTCTGGAGGCTCAGAGCTCCACTGTGGGGATCACCTGCCCCCCTGCGGCAGCTCGGTGCTGTGAGGGTCCCCCTGCCTGGGATCTGTGGCAACTGGCTAAGCTCTGGGCTCCTCTCGCCAACCACAGTGGTAGGGAGCTGCATGTCTCAGAGTCCCAGGGTCCCCTCATGGCAGAGAGCTGTGGGGTTTCCCCACCACCCAGGGTGGCTGGGAACTCCAGGGTCCCAGCTCAGAGCTCCGAGTTCCCCCTGCTGCTTGTGGCAGGAGGAGGGAGCTTTGGGTTCCCCCACAGTGGTTCTGAGCCATGGGCCCCTATCACCCCCCCAGCTCACAGCAATGGGGCCCCATGACTCTAAGCCACAGAGTTCCTGTCTCTGGTGGCAGCTCAGAGTTTGGGGCCCCCGCCGTTTGCCCTGGCTGTCAACAAAATGGCCAGAGGGTTGGAGCTGTGGGGTCGCTGCTACTGCCGGGGGTTCGGAGCCACAGGGTCCCTGCTGCCAACTCAGGATGACAGCAGCAGGGCTTCTGGTGGTGGCTCAGAGCTCTGGGCTCCCACCAGTGGCAGCTTGGAGCCACAGGGCCCCTGTAGTCACTGAGAGCTGCTGCCTTCCTCTGCCCCCTAAGAGCTCTGGGACCACCTGAGAGGTCCACAGCCCTCAGAATCTGACAGCTTCTGCCAAGCTGCCCCAGGTCACGGGGTGGAAGCTGAAAAGGATATTTCATGGTCTCCAGAATCTGTAACTTCTGTGATAAAGTCTTATCCTTGATGATGATGTGACCTTTCTGCTACTCTACTCCTGCCTCAGCACTCTGGCTGATGCAAGAATGTGAGCCCTCGGCTCTGGTACCACCTCTCAGCTTCCCTTTTGAGTGATTGTCCTCAATGACTAGTATCTGTACCCAACTCTACTATAGCTCAGCTTTCCCAAGCAGCAGCAGAATGAAACTGACCAGATTCTTTTCAATTTCATGGAGTTCTAATAGCAGCAGTGAAAACTGATATTCTTTCAAGTTTTGGAAAACTAAGAAGATCAGCACAGTGACTGAAACTCTGAGTATAGACTCAGGAAGATGATACTGCACAGGCAACAATTGCTCACCTAGGTTCATGGATTTTAAAAAAATAAACAAACCACTTAGGACAATGGAAAGTGCTACTGTCAAACAGAGGAAATAGAATAGCAAATATAGAACAAGAAAATGTAGATTGAGAGTTGGCAATAGCAGACTAGAGAGAATAGGGAAATAAAAGGAACATTAACTTTAGGCACTTGTAAGAATGATGTGCAGTTTTAATGTAATAAATATTAAATTTTTAAAAATCTGTTAAAAGAACATTAGGTTTGCAAAGAAGTCAAGCACTCAAAAGCTAGAAAATGCTAACTTTGTCCTAAATCCCACTTTGTGTATGCATTATAGTAAGCCTTTAATTTCATGATCACATATTTTTTCCATGGGACCCCTGCCTCATTCAGTGAATGGTTAGCTTTCCATTATTTTATCTTTTTTCAGTAAGAGGCTTAATGCCTTATTCAGTATGAATCATGCAAAACCTGCTCTAAACACAAAATTATGAACTTCCAGATGAGTGTTTCCGTGGTGCACTCACTGTAATATCAGTATTACAAACATTAATTAATCTTTACAACTTCCCTGTGTTATTAGGGGGTGACATTATTCCCATCATATAGCTGTGAAACCGAGACCGAGAGAGTGAGGCCAAAACTGTCAACTGTACACTGATTTTGGATACCCAACTTAAGGCACCCAGGGCCTGTATTTTTTCAAATACTTAGCATTTTTATAGCACTTCACATGTTCAAAACACAGTTCCCATTGATTTCAACTGCAGCTGTGAGTGCTTAGCATTTCTATAAATCTGTCCCTGAGTGTCTCATGTTAATCACTCAGAAAATGAACACACAATTGGTGACAACCTGTGAGAAGTTTGGTTTAAGAGGCTTGCCCTGCATCACAGAGGAACTTTGTGAGAGAAGTAAGTATAAAAATCCAGTTCTTTAGGGTGGCATACAGCTTCATCTGTGAGACCATCTTATCTCTTCCTGCCCCTGCCTCATCAGCTACACATTTTCCAACTTCTGCAAAAAAGCAGTTCTACTGTCAACAGCCTTCTTCAGTACATAACCTTCTCTACTGAATGAGGGGAAAAAATAGTCTATGATCATGTAAAGACTATATCACAATGCATTTACACAAGGGGAATGAATTAAGGTTGAGAGACAGGACCTTTATTGATTTACTGCTCCTCTTTCTGGCTATATCAGAGTGATGATAAGGTGGAAGGGGGCAAGTCCAAAGCCTGTCTGCTTTTTTTTCAGGCAAGTGGAGGGGTCTGAACATCAGTGAGGCCTCTTTCTCTTATGCCTCACTTGAGCCTTATGCTTCTCAGAGAGAGAGAGTGGAATTTCATACAGTCTCTTGTGGTTACGTCATACAGTCTCTTGTGGTTACTCTTTTTGAGCAACTTTCTTGCGTGAGGAAGGAATGTCACTAATTGACAGGTCTGATTGGCCACCAAGGCCATATATAGCAGAGACCCTATGTCTTGGGTCTGTAGACCTCACTATGAATAAGAACTAACTATATTAAACGAACATTAAGACTGCAAAGTCAAGTACTAAAAAATTAAGAAATGTCAGAATTAAGGCCTTCCTGGGATTCAGGGTCAGAAAGTATATGTCCATTCTGACCCTGGATCAAACCACTGAGTTAATTGGGGCAGTGTTATGTTCCAAATAGATGAGCTCACACTTACCTCAAAAAACAATTTCAAACAGTAGTTGTGCTCATCAATTAGATTTGGATGCAACTCAGAACACACATGATGACATGCCTCAAGCTCTTGGGACACATAGCAGTGTGCACATGTAGCATGCCAGATTTACTTTCAGCTTCTGCAAGGCTGGTGGAGATCAATATATCTTCCCTACAGACACAGCATTGACTTGTTGGTTATGATCTATTCAGAATCCTATCCTCATTAAACTGGTGGACAGAGACACATCGGGTGTGCAAAAGAGTTTTTCTCCATGGCTTTCTCTATGCAGTCCCTGCAAATGGATGCATCCACTCAAGGATTGGGCGCTCACTTTGACCATCTCAAGATTCAGGGATTATGGTCATTTCAGGAGGCTACGTTGCATATAAACATCCTGGAATTTAGAGTGGTACAATTGGTGTATGAGGCCTTACTGATCCTTCTTCAGGGCCTCACCATTCAAGTATTGACAGACGACACCACTGCAATGCACGTTACCAACAGACAAAGGGGGAGGGAGATCCTCACCACTTTGTCAAGAAGCGTCTGTGCTATTGGTGCACATTTCTTCACTTACACCAATAGCTCTCCACTTGCCTTATCTACAGAACACCTGCAAATCCTCTCAGCAGGGACTTTTCAGGGAACCATGGAAGATCACAATATGAACTCTTTCCTCACCATCTTCCTCAATTGGGAGTTCCCAATAGTGTGCCTGTTCGCAACATGCCACATGCAACAAACACTGAGCATTTTGCTGTGGTGTGAGTCCAGGCTCACTGATGGACATTTCTCTTTCTGTGGGTGCCTCATCTGTTCTGTGCCTTCCCACTAATTCCCCTTATACCCAGAGCAGTACTCAGAAAGGTGAAACAAGACACAAGCCATGCCTCTATGATAGCCTGAGCCTAGGAGAGACGGTTTTGGTTCTCTGAGCGCACACATCTGCCTACTTGCTTATTACCTTACCACTTCCCGGAACCAAGGCTAAATATTGCACCCAGACCCAGTATTGCTCCCTATTACAACCTGGATGCTGGCTAGATGATTTCCTTAGTGGGGAGCTGAAGTATAAAATGTTCCCCTGAACAGTAAAAAGCCTTCCATCAGATTAACATACATAGCTAAATGGAAAAGGTTCTCTATCTGCGTGGCTTGGCAGCACCTTCCATCTTTGACTACCACAGTGCCAAACATCCTGGACTATATACTCACTCTAAAGCTTGATTTAGGGTGTTTGGCAAAAATTTGTGCAAATTATCTTCCAGTCTATGTTTGTTATATTTTCATTCTCAGCAATGGCTCAGTTTTAACTTTATTTTTAAAAAAAACAATAGAAAAACCTGAAGCAAACACCCCAAGAATGGAAAACTTCAGCTTGAATGGTTTGTTTGGCAAAGTTTTATAAGCAAAGGAAATAGGGCCTTAGAATAGAAAGTGTTGGGCAACCTTGATTCAGGAATCACTACCTATGTTATCTATAATGAAATTGTGAACAGCTTTTAAATATGTTGAGGTGTGGGAGATACTTTCTGGTGACATCAGTGTTGTACTAAATTAATTCTCCTATTTCATTAGGGTATTGTCAACAACATGGAATTATCTTGTATTATTTAACACTTAGTCTCTGAACACTACTGGAGTATATGTGCTGGTTCCTGGCTGTGTGGTTTTCAATTTTATTGCATGTGATACTTGGAGTCTACTAAAAGTAAATTTAAACAGATTTACCACTCCTTTTTCTCTTCCCATCTCCCTTGTCTTGTCTTGCTCTCCTTTTGGTCTGGCCTCTGCTTGCTCTGTGGCACTTCAAAGGTAGCAATGCTGGTGTTAAAAAGGGAAAGTTATTAAGAATTCCAATGGAGCACAGTGTCTGAAGCACTGTTGAAAGCTGCTGCTGCTGTCGGGGGAAGGGAGATTAATATTATTTCTAAAAGAATTTTGATTCTTCATTGTGATGCTGCTTCTGTGAATTGAGGCTTTGTCCTTTTCAAAGACCAATTTTTGTATTTAATAGGTATTTATTTGTTAGAACCTGTAATTCAATGACTGTACCCATTGTATAACTTTTATATTGCTGTTCCTGGCATTAGTAATAAGTAAGGTATAGAATATTTTATCTTTTAAGTATCTACAGAATTTTTTTCCTCCTACTCTCTTCTCTCAGCTGCCAGCTAGGGTTGACATAACTTGCTGCTTTTGATCATAGTAGTAGGGTCTTGTGATATCAAGTAACCCAACTAACTTGTGCAGATAATCAATCACTGGTTTTTATCATTTCTTTGTTTTGGATTGGTTGGCTTTAGAGTTGTTGTTGTTGTTTACAGTTCTGTGATTGTTTCCTGCATCAAGAAGATGCCCTCGAATGAGTGTGTCAGAACTAATAAGTTAGCAACATCCCTCCACCTCCAAAATCAAATACCTTTAAAATAAATAAAATGGAATACAATTGTAAATATTCTTAGCCTATTGTATCATTTTGTCTTTTTAAAACAGTTAGTTTCCCCTTAGCATATGACTGTAAATTCTATTTTATATTAAAGAGTTCTGCGTGCACAAGGGTGAAGAGATTATTGTAAAACAGATATTTAGATGGCTCTAGTGAGGGTCATCCATGCTTAACTGCACTGGAAGTTGAGAGCTTTTGGCTTTTGCATAATTAGACTGTTGGCTGAGTTAAAGACCGAACATGTGCAAAGAGACTCTTTTTTTGGATTTTTCATTGTAAATAACTGTTGTATACAAGGTATTTATGCACATGCTTTATTGCACACCAGACACATTGGGGAAAAAAGAAGCACTCATGTTTAATAATCATAGCTTGCACTGATGCAGTATCTTTCCATGCACAGCTGGAAGCCAGTGCCAATATTTTTTTTTGATATTTTTCCTTGTTTTAGAGATTAGAAAAACTGAAGTTGTGATAAAGTGACGTGATCAAGGCCAAAGCAGTGGTAGTGACTCTTTATTTCCATTTCTATGATCTATTACTATATAACATCTGTTCATCTTATAAACTGTTTATGGGACAGTAACACGAGAGAAAAATGCTGATATTTTTATTATAATGTCTTGTTTGGAGTAACTACACTTGCCCCAATTTTTCTGATCCATTACAAAGGATCACTGCTTCTACAGTGCTTTCCTGTTAATGGAGTCAAAAGCTTTTGTCAGATCAATAAACACCAGGTACAGTGGTCTGCAGTGTTCTATACATTTTTCCTGCACCTGGCAAGCAGTGATTAGTCATTAGAGCTTCTAAATGGTCTAAACCCAAATACAACACATCTGCTTAAAGTTTTATATAAAAAAGTGATAGCAGCAGCTACGGTCCCGAATATGTGGTCTGAATAGGATTCAACCTGTCCGCTTCTAAAAGCTAAACGGGTTTGACCCTGTTAAATATTTGGACAGGTGTTGACCTGTTCCAAACTTGTTTCTTCACTATGAAGGCCTTTGCTTGGAAAACAGCAGGCTGATTCTAACAAATAAGACCACATTTTCAAGCATGTAGCTGCTACCCATTTACTTGCTAATTACGTGTGACTCAATTTGTTCATCCCAGGCCTTTTGGCTAAGAAAGCATGCGCTGCCCGTGCAGCCCTTAAATTTGTTTTCTTTACCATTAATTTTAATATTTTGTGAATATATGCATGGATGACAAGTCAAAAAGCAAAGAGTTATGATAATGGAGACAGTTCAGTTTAGCCTTTCTCTTGCTGAATTCAAACCATTAAACTATACATCCATACTAGAACCTTGACAATTTAACTTGGAGCTCTTTACATTTCTGAAACGATCGAATGTGATTATGCTATAAGTACATAAGTATCTCATATTTTCACTAACAATAAGTAGAAATATTTTAATAAGCTTAATATGGACTTCTATATAGTAAACATTATGTAGTCTTGTATGTTTCAGATTGCTTGATTTATTTTTGTAGTGTTAATTGATCCGGTTTGTATAACTACTTCATGCAGTGATGGGAGACTAAAATAGAGGGCTCCAAAGTACATATTTCCATTTTTTTAAAGAACGCTTTCCCAAAATCAAGGAAATGTTTGATTTGATAATGAACTTACATTGGTTAATGTTGTATATTGCAATGTCTGGTGTGAGGCAGCATCTTACTGTACATTTACTGTAAAAATTGCCATCGGAAAGAAAGCCATGTTAATTGTTAGCATCCTGGGTTTTGAAGCTAGACTGTCCCAAGAATTTGGCATTATATTGTAATGGAAAGTAGAGAGAAAGTAAAGTTGATACACCCACTATTTGTAAAGAACTCTATAAATAGCTATATTTTGCAGGTAAGTAGGCTCTTGATACAGGTAGTTACGTTTTCCCCACAGTCATTCTTGTTCATGGGGGGGAAATACTTTTGTATGATTAGACACTATGTTGCCAGTGTACATGGTAAATAAAGACTGATAGATAAAAAAGGCATTGTTTAGTCATCAGAACCTTGCATAGGTGACAGTTAGTTATTTTAAGTTATTTGTATTATAGAATACCTAGGGATCACATACATGACCCTGGTCCCCACTGCAGAAAAATACGAGAGCCCTGCCCTGAAGAGTTTACAATCTAAACAAACCTGGGTGTTGTAAAACATGTGGCAAGAATCCTTAACAAACAAACTTATACATTAAAAACACAGTTGCAAACTTCAGAAATTAGTCAACTTTACTTTTGTGTCGCTCAAGGAAAGAGTAGCTCAAGAATGGTCAACCTGTCATGACATTCTGATGATATTGTAGGTGTAAAATCCAAAGCCTTAAATTATATCTAAAAGCAAACTATTTTTCAGTGGTATATGGCCACACTAACAACTCTCAGTAGCTAAGAGGATCTTGTTAGTTTGTTCAGATTTTCATGTTTATCATGAAGATCTCAATCTTATAAGGCCCAGGCAGGCCAGCTCTGTTGCTCTCCTGAAGACTGCAGAAAAGGTTGTCTTGACTTTTATTAACCATAAAACTTTGCCTTTTTAGGATAAATGTAGTACAATTTGATAAGGTTGATACATCATGCACAACGTATGTTTGTAGAACATTTTGTTCTGCAAAGTTATATATTAATTCCCATTTCAGTTTAGGGATATAATATAGATCCTAAATTAGGACCCTTAAAAGTTGCAATTTGCCTTTTGTTAGAAATCTCACTAAACACCCCCCCAATCTGCTTAATTTCCTCAATAGACCCTTTTAAAAATTTTACGTGTGGCCTCTAGCTACGAGAGCCGTTTTGTTGGAGGAGGAGATGGTTTTGTTTTCCCTAAATTTGAAAAGATTTGGCAATCTTCCTTGAACATATGCAATTCAGTAAAAATCAGTGGTGGTGGTATCTTAAAAACTTTTCCAGTGCATTTTTGTCACAGCTGACTGTAGCGGGCTATGCTTAAAGGGACGGCAGGGAGCTTACAGCCAACATAGCTTGGGGAACAATCCAGGACCACCCTGTCCGACCTTTGTAGCTGGTCTACATGAACAAGAAAAGGAAGCTGAGCAAGAGAGAAGGGACCAGAAGCCATGCTCGTTGCTAAAGGTTGCACGCCCCTGGGCTCTAGGTCACTATCCTGACCTGGCCCTGGAGATTCAGTTTCTTCTAACTCAATTTGGTTGCTCTTGACTCAGGGCTCTGAGATAAGGGTCTGATGAACTGGGTTAAGTGTCTCTTTCCTTGACCTGATGTCCCAGAGAAAGGGGGAGAGCCTGCCTGCTTGCCTTTTATAATGATAAGAAGCAGTCTGAGCTCTGCTGACTGCGCTCAGACTGGAGGCCTTCTTAAAGGGGACACGGGTTGGGTGGTTTGTTTTTTTTAGTTTTGTTTTGGCCTTCCTGATTCCAGGATCTTATATGCTTACCTTCAGAATGTTTCTCTTCTCTTCCCCGCTCCCCTAAGTAATTATAAATAAATTTTTATTTGAAAGAATTTTCTAGGTTCTAATGCATCGAACCAATTCTGATACATGGAAAGGTGTGTTTGGGAAACTAATTCATTGGCGAATTGGGAACTTAAGTATCCATCAGGGTGCCAAAAAATGGAAACCTAAACTTAGAAGGAAAAATGTAGCTGTTTCATTGTAGAGATGCTTCAGAATGTTACCTACTTGTTGGGGATGTCTGGCACAGAAAATGTGGGGATTTTTGTTTTGTTTTAAGAATAATCATAATACCCAGTGCCTAGCATGGCGAATTCGTAACTGTTACCCATTCCTTGTATCTTCTCCTTTCCACTCCAGCCCACAAGTGGAACCTTCATTCCTGTTGGACTTTCTGCACATATGTGCTTTTGATTCTAGTGAGGGTACCAGCAGGAGACAATCAGTTCTTTCACCTACTACCCAACTTAATACTGCTCAGGACTTCACCCCCTGTCCACCTAGTTGTTGGGGAAAAAGACATAGGTAGTGCTGATGTTTTCCTCTGAGCACTGAGAAGACTTTAGAAAATGACCCAACCTCTGATCTAAGAAAAATATGAAGGAAAGAGGAAGCAACTTTCTCTCCCCACAACACACCTGGATCTGAGGCATCAGGCCATCTGTTCATTCCAGCAGAAGCCTTGTCTGGGTGTTTTTTTTCAGAGGTAGCAGGGCACTGATTCTGGTGTACTTCTCTCTTCTCATCTGCCTCTATGGCTTCTAATGCCCTTTAGAGTTTAGGATTGTCTTGATTCCTGCCTTCACTTGTGGTATTCTGACACCTTTCAGCTACTGCAAGGATTGCCTTTAGGAATTCATTTATTGAACTTGTAAATTAAGTGGGGATGTATTGTCTCAGCTTTGAACAACTCCAGTGGTTTTTTATAAATGTATTTGCCTGAAAGCTAGTAAACTCATGATGAACTCTGGGTGAAAGTTTAAGGTCTTGTCTGTGACCTATAGAGCCTAGAATGTCTTGATCTGCCTGCTTGAGAGAGCTTCCCTCTCTCCATGACCTACTGCCGTAGCTGCAGTCAGCAGAGGCACTGGACGTAGGTTCCTCTTACCAGAAAAGGCTGATGGCATGGTGTCTTCATGGTTCAGAATAGACTGAATTTGGTGACTCTCTGAAAACACAGCAAAAGCCACATGTTAAGATTTTTGGAGGAGCCTGAGGTTATGCTTCTGAGAATGATGGAGTAGAGCCAAGTTTTTGTGAGTGCCTAAAATAATATTTCAAACAGGAAATCATGCAATGTTGCTGTGCTGCTGGTTTGTACTATTGTTTGTGTATTAGGACTCTTAAATCCTTATATAGGCATATCCTTTGCTATTTACATCTAAAGATATCAAATATTAGGTTTTTCTGACAAATGTTTAAAAACCTATCATACATACCAGTTTCAGTTGTAACTAGAACTTGCATTTCCTTCTGTTTGATGCTAGAATATGATTGTCACCAGCCATAGCCTGATGAGGTCAGTCATGCAGTGGAATATGTTAAATTATAGCTAAACAGATTGGATGGCTAATTTAGAAAGTTCTTAGTAAAACAGGAAATTTCACTGGTAAATGATATTGGATACATATGCTAAAGAATTAGATTTCAATTGTATTGTGAAGCTGAACAACTTTTAGTTTTTAAGTGTTTCACTGTATGACCTTATGTTATGGCTTCCATACTTCTTTAATGGATATATTTTTTAGAAAGAACTAGAACATTAAACATAATTTGATATTAGAATACAGAAGTAGTAATGAATGATAAACCGGTACTGGTTTATAAAATACAATCAATTTTTAATCCTGATGAAGGAAAACAGTTGGTGTAGCATAACTTATTCTTGACAAATTCATATTGACTGTTGCTTAAACCCTATTATCCTCTATCCAGCAGCAACAGCAGTGGGCAGTGACTGATTATCTTAACACCTTTTGTATTAATTTAGATGGAATAAATAGGCGACAGTGGTTATAAACTGATTGCATAATATTTGTGCTAGTACCTTTCTAGATATGAAAGTTAAGCTAACTGGTCTATAATTCCCTGGGTCCTTTTTACCCCCTTGCACTGCGCCACGCTCCTCCTCTCCTCTCCCTCCCTCCTCCCTCCACTTCAGCCCTCCATATAGATAAATACTGTGTCTGCTCTCTTCCAGTTTTCTGGGACCTCATCCATCTTCCATGAATTCTCAGAGATAATTGCTAACAGTGCCAAGACAGTTTCAGCTAGTTCCTTATGTACCCTATGGTCAATTTCATCAGGCCCTGATAACTTGAATACATTTATCTAAATATTTTTTCCTTGTTCCTTTCTCTTTGCGGTTAATGTTAATTGTGTTAAGTATCTGGTCACAAATTACCTTATTACTGAAGACTGAAGCAAAATAGGGATTAAACACCTTGGCCTTCTTGATGTCTTCATTATTAGCCCTCCCTGTCCACTAAGTAGAGACCCTACACTTTCCTTCATCTTTCTCTTGCTCCTACTGTATTAATAGAACCTCTTTTTATTTGTTTTTATGTCCCTTGCTTAGTTTTTTTGTGGATCCAGAAATTCCAAAGCTAGAAGGGACCTTTCTGATCTAGTCTGACCTCCTACGTAACACAGGCAATAGAATTTCCCCAAAATAAAACTTTTTGTGCCTTAGCTTTTCTGATTTTGACTGCACATGCTTGTGCTATCCTTGTGAACTTCTCCTTTTTTATTTTCTGGTTGTTAGAGATCTTGATACAGCCTTATTGGTCTCTTACTACCCATCTTTACTTTGCATCAGGATAGTTTTCCGTGATGCCTTTAATGTTGTCTCTTTGAGACACTGCCAATTCTCCTGAACTCCTTTTTACTTTAGATTTTCTTCCCATGGAACCTTGCCTAACCCGTTCTCTTAGTTAAAGTCTGCTTTTTTTGAATTCACTGTCCTTATTCTACTGCTCTCGCTCCTTCCTGTCTTCAGAATCATGAAGCCTATCATTTCATGATTACTTTCACCCAAGCTGCTTTCCATCTTCAGTTTCACAACTAATTCTTCCTTGTTAGTCAGAATCAAATCTAAAATGGCTGCTGCACTTCTTTCCTCCACCTTCTGAAATATAATAAGGTGACATCTAGGTATTGACCAGACGACTTGGTTAAAATAAGAACCATTCAGTCCTAAAATATAATTTATGGTATAGCTATTACACACAAAGATGTTGGATCAGATCATTCCACTACATTGTACTGTTGTTTTAAAATTGGAGTTCTGAGATTTATAAGTAAAACAGAGGGAAGAAAGAAGGAAAACTGTTCACATCTGCATACTGTCACCCCAAACATATAGACCAAGCGAACTGGCAGGAAATCTTAGCAAAAGATAAATTTGTAGTACAAGTTCCAGAACAAGTTATAAATTCTTCCTCCCATGTTGAGCAGCAGAAGTGTTCATATGTGGATTTGGCTAACAAAATGTTAAACCTGTGCAAAGATTTGATTATATTTCCAATTATTCAGGATTACCTTTTGGCAACTATCATGGTCTTCAAGAATTTTTTTTTATTGATTGATTTTTATGATGGGGCAAAGAATTAGTAGTTTCCTTAACTGCCAATAATTCAATATCAATTAATTTCTACAAGCTACATAAGTGGCACATTCTCCATGTGATAGCAAAGACTTTAAAATGAAAGAGTTAGCTCCAAGAATCGTGGCAAGTCTTCTAGAAGTGGCACTGTGGAAAAGTGTAATTATGGATCAGCTCCAGATCATGTAGCGAATTGTACATTTTTTCACATCTGCAGCAAATTGTGTATGGCAAAATGCCTGTTCTCTAGAGGCATTGGAGGCTCAGTATATCTTATGAAACAGTTAATACTGAATTGTCCTGGTTCTTAAATCCAAAGAAAACTTTTAGGAAGTGTAGAAACAGTCGCCTGATCCTTCCTGGAGATTCTTATTGCAGAATCAATTCCCTATACTCCTCAGCAGTTTTTGCACAGATGTTTAGGTCTAGCTGTTTCAGAAAATGGTGTTTTTAAGACTGTAACACATCCCATAATTATATACAGAGAATTTACTCATCTGACTTTATTGTGCTAGAACTATGTTTTTCTGTTTTGTTTGAGTTGCCTTTTACATCTCTTGTAATGAGATTTGAGATTGAATAATTACACTGGACAACACATTTTTTCTAAAGTGTTGCTTCCTCAGAAATTTTTTTAGATTATGCTAGACTGCTTGAAGCTGAACACAAATATAATTTCAGACTACATGTATCACGTAGGAATTTGGAGAAACAAGAAATTGACTTTTATTGAATGTAATGAGTTTAAATGCATGACGGTGCTGACGCTTTGCAGTAGTTCAACTGAGCTAAAAATGTTTTGTTGATGATTTCGTTTGTACTCAGTGTCTGAGGCTTCTCGTTCAAGTGTCCAACAATAATCGGCCAGCATTGATGGATTCCAGTTGCCCTGATAACGTTTTTCCATGATTGCAATGTCCTGGTGAAACCTTTCACCATGCTCGTCACTGACTGCACCAAGATTTGCAGGGAAGAAGTCTAAATGTGAATGCAGGAAATGAATCTTTAGTGACATGCTGCACTTCGTGGTTTTGTATGCTTGAAGCATGTTGTCAACCAGCTGCACATAGTTCGGTGCTCTGTAGTTGCCAAGAAACGTATCGCGGCTGTTGCAACATTGACAAGACATTTTGCTATCATGAATCCTCCTCAAAATACAATTGCTTTATTATTGTGAGTACACACAATATGCTGAGCGCGTATAGCATGCGCATCAACGTGAATGCAAACTGATATAAACGCAATGCATAGAATGGTGTGTGTAAAATGCTTTTCTAGCCTTTCTAAAACTTGTCCTGCCAGCATCCGCCTTGCCTAATCCTTAGCATTCCCACTGCATGTTGTGTGGCCTGCACTAGGTGTAGTGTCACTGCATGCCCAGGCATGCTTGGACACAAGATAGAAAACTTTTCAGCTTACATTGTGGGCAACATTTTAATAGACTTAAATTATGAATTGAAATAACAAATATAGGCGGTTTAAAAAAAAAAAGCATGTGATAGGGAAATTTCATGGTGAGTTTCGTAATCAGCAGCCCAAAATCCATAAGGTACACTCAAAAGTATTCAGGAAGCAAAATCTTTGTTGAGCAGTGTTATGCAAATCAGGGTTTATAATATGATGATATTCCTTAATACATCACATAATTCAGCCAGGAACCTACACATACCATGTATTGCCACCTGATTATTATACAGGAATTTCCTGTTACAGTCTGCTGTACTGCTACATTCAAGATGTTTGTTGCATCCATGAAAAAGCTCTTGTGATCTAGTAAAGCTCACTATCCAGTATGGATTCTTGTGAGAATGATATTTCAAAGGGTAATTCTGAGTCTCAGTTCTCAGGGCTTTCCAATGTAGGGAAATAGACTAGAATATTCCACAGTAGATTCTCATGTAGATGCTCTTATTCCACAGTGACAGCTTGTTGTGGATGTTCAGGAAGAAATGACTTAATGAATTCCATCAGCCTAGCAAATGTTGCATGTGGAGATGCTGTTCCTACACTAACAGAAAAACTTTGTCAGTCAGTATAGGCTGCATCTACATTAGGGGACTATGCGAGCATAGCAGTGTTGGTATAGTGTAGATATATCCTTTCTAAGTTAATTTCCATTAATCCTCCTGAGTGTCCCCATGTAGACAACTCTTTAAGAGTGCCTTTGTGTGGTTTATGTTAATCCACTTAAATAAAACTGCACAAAGATAATCAAAGTGAAATAAGAATGTCCATGTGGTGAATTAATAGCTATTCTACACTGAATTCACACGCTTTACCTTATTTTACAGTAACATACCCCATGTAGATAACCCCATAATTGTAAAATTCTAGTATGTCTCCCCCGCCTATAGCCTCAGGTTTAGATTACTCTTTCTTGACCCATGAAGCTTGTCTATCCATGGAAATATAATAGCATAATTATACTACAGTAGTTATACCAGTATGACTAAACAGTATAATGATACCAGTAAATCTCTTCATCTTGACCAGCTTGTACTCTCTCTCTCTCATGTGATCATGGCTATTTCTGAATAGCCAAAAATGTTCTTACAATGGTGGAAAGCTACCCTAATAATGTCTTACCTAGTTCTTTTAAGAGCAGTTGCTCTTAGAAAATCTTAGGGAATGTGATTTGCCTTACAGGTGATCAGGAGGGGAAAATGGGCTTGTTTCTCTTCTTGCTTCTTTATGATGTATAAACAAAAATCCCTACATTTTCCTACCCTCCTCCCCCCTTTTTTTTACATTTGAAATTCTTGTCATGTCTTGTCTTATACTGATTGGGTAATTTAGTAAATCGATAGCCTTATAAGAACCAAGAGAGTGAATGTTAAGCAGTTGAGAAGGAAAAGGGTTTTTTTGTTCAGACTATTTTAAGTGGTGTTGAACACCTAGTAAACATTTTGGAGAAAAGGCAAAGGAGTCTTTCCTTTTAAATCTTTTAACTTTCCCGTCTCCTTAATTTAAGGTGTGTGAGCTAACAATATCTATCATCTGAAACCTCCCTATATCTACTCTTCCAGCAAAACCAGAAAAGACGAGAGTTGATATTTTTAAGGTTTAAAAAAAGAAATTCAGAACAACTTAAAGCCCCACAACTCTCTTTCAGTTTATAATTGTCATCTTTGTACATCATACTATATCATAAAAGAAGCAAGAAAAAAGGCACAAGCCCAATTTTTAAAATACCCTTTTCAGGTCCTCTTTCAATAACTGACAGTACTATACCACACCTGTCTACTTCTCTCCTCTGCCCTTCTGTACTATATATGGGGCTCATATATTTTTGTTTTGAACTTAGATTAGTTATTGTCTTAGTTTTCCCAACTGATCTGTCACTTTTTCCCATTTCCATCTGATAGGTAAATGATATTTAGAACTTTTGCTGCAATAATAGGCTAGGTAATATCATCAAAACTTGATTTTAGAACAAAAATCTCTCTCTAAAGTTCCTTGGATCTGCACTTTTTCAGCCCCTGCCTGCTTTAGCTTGTCTGCCTGATTGTTTGTTGCAAGTGCTAGTGAATCAGAATTGTCAGAGGGGAAATATTTGCTATTGCCCTTTTTCTTCTGCGACTAATTCATTTCTTGACTCTAGTGGTGGTGGTTGTCAGCCTGGAACACAAAAATAGGGATTTTAAGAATTGCCAGGTATCCCTCCCAGCCTCTACAGGTTTCTTCAGGGGGCAAGCAGATATGGGAACTTTTACTCAGGAGAGGTGTGCTTTTAGATTAATTAGCCTTAAGACCCTTTTCCTTGGAATCATTTTATGAAGAAAGTCACTTCTAAGATGCATCATATTTCCTCTAGCTTAGCTGTCCTTTATCTATTTTAAACTATATAATCCCTTTCGCAGGGTTGGGAAAAGTTGCCAAAGGTTTAGTGGTCAGAGATAGCTATAAAATATAAGGTTAAGGCAGGAACAATGCAAAACAGGGCAAGGAGGTGAGAGATGGGATTTCTACTGTGTTGCTGTTTCTGGACTGTACTTGGAGAATCCATCTTTCACGTCTGCCTTTGGCAGATGGGTATCAGAAATTTGAAGCAATGTGCCAATTCTTTGTTGCTAGCAAAAAGAAGTTTTCTATCTCCATTGTCTATCTCTGTTTAAAAAGTTCATCTTGGAAAAGAGATGTCAAAGGGAGTAGATATGATAGGTCTATAAAATCATGAATGTTGTGGAGAAAGTGAATAAAGAATTGTTTACTTCTTCACATAGCAGAAGAACCAGGGATCATCCAATGAAATTAATAGGCAGCAGGTTTTAAAACAAACAAAAGCAAGTACTTCACACAACACACAGTCAACTTGTGGAACTCATTGCTGATGATGTAGTGAAGGCCAAATATATAATTGGGTTAAAAAAAAGAATTAGAGAATTTCCTGGAGGATACATCCATCAGTGGCTGTAAGCAAAGATGGTCAGGGATGCAACCCCATGCTCTGGGAGTCCTTAAGCCTCTGACTGCCAGATGCTGGGACTGGACTATAAGGGATGGATCAGAACATGGCAGTTATCAAGTGTTCATTCTCTTTGAAGTATCTGACATTGGCCATTCTTGGAATACAGGATACTAAGCTAGATGAACCATTAGTTTCATGCAGTATGGCGTTTCTTAAGTTCTTATGTCTCTTCTACCACCTCCAAAGCTCTTCTGGCTGCTGTTAGGATAGGGCAGTTGAAAAGAAGGTTTCCAGTACTTTATCCCTCTTTTTCAGCCTCTCTTTTGTTTCTCATGAAGGGCTCCATTGCTTGTCTTTGTTGGTACTCCATAGTTTGGACAAGCGATAGCAGTATGAAATTAACCCAGTTCTTCACAGGGTTACCGCTGCCTATGAGGGTTCTGCATAGCTACAGTGAAACTGGTAATTTTGGTGTGTTAATGCTTGGCAAAGCTATGAGCAGCAGAAGAGGCACTCTAATCGTTTGTAATCAGATGTGGGGAAACGAGAATGCATAAGTTCAAACTTGGATCGTGTTTGGAAAGTTCTTTGCCACTACAAGGACTTAAAACTTGTTAAATAAAAGCGTAGATTTTTCAGAAGCTGCCTATATTGATCAGCTTGCTTGCTGTTGGACTGTTTTTTTTGTTTCTTTTTGGTTTCCCTGCCATTGAGGCATTTATGCAGTTAAGCCTAATACTTGGAGCAAATTGACACACATTGAGCTAGGATGTTGTTTTGCCCCAAGTTGCTTTCTTTATTTATCTTTTCTCTAATTTTAAATGTACTGTTGTCTTGTGAAGTCCTACTCACTGTGGATAAGTAAAATAGAATTAGCGGGTTTCTTCTCATTACCATAAAGGTAAAAGGCAGGTGCATAAATATGGTACTTGAAACAGTAAAATTAGGGCAGTTTTGGATGGCTGATCTACAGGTCTCAATCTGTTAATCTTTCTGTGATGCATATACAACTCTCTGTTCTATGTGGGCCGCATCTACACAACATATATACTATCTGTATGGCCCTTAGGCTATCCCATGGGCTGCAGCTGTGTGCTCATTGAGCCTCAAGCAGTCCGTGGTTGAGAACCACTGCTGTAGATTATATGCACATACCAGTGCATAGCATCTGCCTTGTTTAATGTTATCTTCTGACACCAGGGATTTGGTTTTCCTCTGCTGTGAAAATCATAGCAGGAGATTCTTGATGACTGCAGGGTAGGGAAGTGGATGTTAAATCTTTTAAGTTATTTTTCTAATAGGTGTACACTGAAATGTCTGGAAATGGCAACAGAGCTTCTGAATATGCTTTATAGGTAACTTTATTCCCTGTGCAATCCTGAGTTAAAATCATTTTGAAAACTGAAGTTTTGAAACCATTTTAAGAAAAATAACATATTTTGTGCTGTCCTGGTGGTTTGGCTGCTATCTGGTGTGTGATAGAAAATAGTGCTGAAGACTTTTTTGGATTTGAGGCTAGCAGAGATTGCGGTGGTAACAATCTTAATATATTTTTAAAATAGTTATGCAATTAAGCTTATGTACTGAGGCATGGGGATGAGGATTTTGACTGCAGCGTAATTAAATCTTTAGAAACTAGTTGGAAGGACATTACAGTATATTTTAGGTGTTCAGAATGGTATCATTTCATACGTTTTATCTGGGCTGCCTTACAAAAGCGAAACTATCAATGAGTGCCGTCCATCAGTCACAAATCAAACCAATCGCAGTCACTACCATGAACCCACTGACAAATCTCTTATAAGTACTAACTTAAAACAAAAGGGCAGATTAATCACAAGTCTAAGCTAAAGTCTTGCATCACAGTTTAGGTACAGTTAAATACAAGCTCTGTTAGACTACAAGAAGGGAGTGAATGTTTGATTCTAGGGCCTTCTAGAGGCTCTTTGATAAGACAGAAACCTGGCTTATATATGAACAAACGCCTGAATATAAAATAGACATCTAATGCCAAATTGCACAAGAGAAATGGACAGAGTTCATTCTAAGTTGCAGGTTTGTATCACATGAAGGCTTTAGGGGCATGCATATAAAGTTATTGAAGTAGTCCTGCAATATTATGGTTTAATCTAAACAACACATGAAGCATTTGAAGGCCATGCATGGCTTGTAAAGAAAGATGATCCTGATATTCCTGTATGATGCATTCTGTGCTTGTCCAGATCCTTCGATAGATTCTTCTTATGGAAAATGTTAATTTACAGGAGCATGAGACTGGGATTCCTGGATGCAGACAAAACCATCAAGTGCCCTTTCACATGAAACTGTTTGGATAATGAGTTGAGAGAGTCCCTTTGGCCTATCTTATGCTCCCCCAGTGTCCACAAAACTGCTGGCATCCTAGTTTCTTCACTGAGATAGGAGGACAATGCAAGCCTATCACCACCTTGATGACCTCTTCAGAAAAGCTTTCTCTTCCACTCTACAAGTCCCGCATGCATCCCAGATGACCCACATTTTCAAATAATGGCTTTAAAATGAACACTCACAATATCAAATAATTCTTTTCCATACCTTGGAGCTCTCTTGGAAACTGACCTTTTTTCAGAAGTAGTACCTTACTTTTTGAGAGCATTAAATTAGTTTCTACACTAGGAGAAGTGGAAAATTCGGGTACTGTCTTCTGTGAGATGGTGGTACCCTAGTAAAATAATGTTCCCTTGGACTATGTTACATTCATACCTTTTTCAAAGTTTCCTGATTCCGAAGCTGAAACTTCCCTGTGCCTTTGTCCCACGTGTGTTCCCTGCCCAACCCCAGTCATACAATAACAGATGGAAACCTCCAGGTTCCATCTGACTTATGATTAAACATAAGCCTGAGTGAGTAGTCAGAGTGAACTGTGGTTCAGGAGATTTCACAGGGAGTTGGGGGTAGAGAAGTTTATCAGCTGGGCTGAATCCTATCTTCACTTTGAGAGAATTAGACTAAAAGGAAATGAGGGGGACAGTTCTCATTTTTTGTGGTTGTATGGCTTAAGGCTGCTTAACCCTGTATTGGACCCAGTTAATGCCTGATTCTTGGGGCAGTGGGCAAGGGAGGCAGTCTATCTCCCCCTCAGTGTGTTTCAAGTTAATTGACTTGAGGCCTACTATTTTAATTCCATTCTTGTGTCTGTCTTCATATATGTATATACTACAGTACCTTCACTAGGATAACATGAAGTATCATAGTTAAAATTGAACTACAACTGACAAAATATATAGATTAATTATTCAGTGCCTGTAAAATGTGCTAAGTAGCTTACAGAGCAAATAAGATATGTTATGTTCCAGGCCCTGAACAGCTTACAGTCTCATTTTAGAAGTAACTACGGGTATGTCTTCACTGACAGCGGCAAATTTGCTGCCGTCAGATCAATTTATCCAGATTGATTGAGCGGAAATAAAGACCTGCTAAATCAATCTGGAAGTCCATTTAGTAGAACCACCTTCACAAACAGTGTAGCACTGTGTCGACAGGTACGTCCGTGCAGCATAGTGAAGGTGGCATGCAGAATGTACTTTAGGAAGTTGACGTAAGTTATGCAAGCTACTCTAGGTAGCTTGTGTAATTCCTGTTGACTGCTGTCGAATTTGTTGGTGAGTATAGACCAGGCCAGTGTGAGTCAGAGTAGTTGACAATAGGAGCAATTGGATGTGAAGGGGCAAGGTTTAAAGTAATACAATCAATTCTGGTATGTGCATATTTTGTTAGTTTCTTTATAACGTTTTAATATGCGTCTTACAATCAATTATCCTTTGCTTTTTTTCACTCTGTTTTCTTGCTAATTGGTATAATTCATTAATTTGGAATCTCTCAATCATTTCTATAGATTAGGAAAGTTTTATTATATTTGATTTTGAGGTCCGTAAGAAGTGACTGCTCGGGGAGCCAGTCACACTGCAATTAGTTGCAGAACCAATCTGGTTGGTTGAGCTTCCAGATCTCAGTAGTGCTGACCATTGTGGAGTTAGATTAAAATCTTGCTGTGCCCAGTCTTCCTTTTTTGTGTGTGTAACTATGTTCATTGGGTGACTCTGTCCCTCTGAATAACAGCAATGTGCCTGTGTTTTAGCAAAGTGCGGGTGTTTCCATTTCTGTGACCACTGCCGAGTAGTCATTGGAAGGTTCTGAGCTAGTAAAGTGGCTGGCTGGCTACCACCTAAAGTACCTTCCCCTACAGGCCCGTAATGTGTTTGACACTCTACCTTTTAATAATTCTCCAGAGACAAATCCACATTGGATTGGGAAGGAGAGAAAGAAAAGGATAGGGTGGAGTGGGCATTGTCTTTCAGTTTTCTATGCACATCTCCCTGTACTCCCAGGAGATGTCTCTTTCATGTATTTACCTATTTTCTTGCTCCTACCTGCTTCAGTGGTGCCTTGGATTTTCCCTTTGAAAATGTGATTACCTTGTTACTCTAATCTCTTTGCAGTCACTGGGAAAAATATGCCACAGATGGAGCTCTTGGGTTAAGTGTTCAATATTCTGATTTCTAAAATGTTTGTTTATTCATACACGTAAATATTTTTAAAACTGGTTGTGAAGTAAATTCTCTGCACTGGGGGAGGGGGGAATCCAGTATATGGTAAACTTACAGTTTACTAAAAAGTTTAACTGCTGGTGGATAGTTTTCCACATCAGACAGAAAACCACCATACTGATATTTACTTAACTAGTAGTATCCATTGGCCGGAAGACACTTAAAAGTCTCGATCACTTCTAGTCCTTAAGAAAGTGGCTCCATTCAGTCGGGTTTTTTTGTTAAATTTTTACATAAATTTGCATTTAGACCTAGGGATAATTAGCATGGATAGATAATTAGTAGCAATATTTATATTCATACAAAACAACCTAGCTGAGAACATAAAAAAAACTTCACAGTAATTATCCACTGAAAGTAATAAATTGTACTATGCTTCATCATTGTCTGTATTCACCCGCACACCCACTGCAGTCCAAAACCTTATAAATTGAAAGGAATGTTTTTACTCTTATATAATCCTTTGAAATAATTAAGAGAATTATTTCACTTCTTGGCGAAAAAATGAGGAAAGCAGGGAGATAGGCTTCTTAGGAGTAGACTACAGTGGCTTAGTGGGCAGGCAGATTTGAGAATCATCTTGTGTATCTTGTACCAAGGCCGTTTGAGCCCGGTCACACTGAGGGTTTGTCTACATAGGGTATTCATGGGGAAATTGGAGTGAAATAGTGGGATTTTGAATGTGTTATTTTGAGTTTTTTGAATTTTGAGTTATTGTGCACTAAAGCAGTGTGTGGACACTTACTCCTCACTGCGTGCCTTCTTTGTGCTTTAACTTTATCTGCTTCCCAAATATAGCTATCTACCCAGGCTGGAAAGCTTATTCCTGCTTCAGTGTAGACATACCCAAAGTACCTCTGGGACTTTTGAGACATAAAGGGATGTTAGACATAAAGGCCACCTACAAAAAACCACACAGAAAAATAAGTAGTCTTCTTCTAAATTAACATTAAAAAAGAGTAGCCTTCCTTCCTCAGTTGTATGCAAATGTTCAAGGGAGATACTTCTCAGTGCCTGTGTACACTAACTAAGCCATTTTCAGAATGAGTTGATTGAGAGATGCAGATTGAAGTTGTCAACAAATTATAATAAGCAATCGCTCATTTTCCTTGTGTACATGTAGCTAATAAAGAGAGAACTTAAGCAGTTTTGGGAAGAGGCATAAAAAGGGATCTACATGGATCTTTTCAGACCCAAATGTGAACTTCATTCACTTAAACGGATTTTCCCTTTTGAGCATGTCTTCTGATCAGCTAGGAGGTCCTGAGGTGCTTATTTGGACAGAAACATCCTAATCATTAGCCTTCCATGAACTATTTGAGCAGGGAAAGTAATGCTTGCTTTGGATGCAGAGAGATGATTAGGATGTAAATAGCTGTGGCCAATGCAGCAACGGTGGCAGCTCTGACTAGCCACCTGAGCTCAAGCTCACACTACCCCCTGAATCTGAACTTGGTTGGCTAGTCTGAGCCTCCACTGGTGCCCCAGTTCACTCACTGATTTTTAGCTGGCTAGCCTGAGCCCTGCTAACATGAATCTGTCCACCAAGGCTTGTTCCCAGCTGTAGCATAGACATACTCTTAGGGCTTACTGCAGCCTGTGCAAAAAGAAGGATAAAATTGTTGCTTGCTCCACCCAGGGAAAACCAACTGTGCATGTCCTTTTTGTTTTTGTTTTTAAGCTTTCCCTGAATACCTGGACAAGATTCTTGCTTGGTCTTTCAAATTGTGTCTTTTGAGCTCTTTCATCAGGTCTCTTAGGAAGAACTTACTTCTCTCTATCTTTTAGGAGAACTTCAGCTGAGCCAAACTAGCATCTGAGCTGTTCCATATTGGGCTTGCATTCCTCCCTTTACTACCCTCAGAATATATTGGGTCCATGCACCGCAACGTCAGCACCATTGCTGAAAGTGTGATTTGAGACATTGTGGCCTTATGCTTTCTGCAACTGAAGATATTACACAAAACTAGATCTCAGGATGCACTGAGCATCTGTCTCCAACTCAGCGGATTGCCTTCTGCTGTTAAACTTTTAATCCTTTATTGGTTTTCAGTCTATGTGAGAGTTCCTATCCAAGCCAATTTGAATTAATTTTTAAAGTAAGATTTTATTAGCTGTATTATCAAATGCCTAACTAAAGTTGCAAATATTCATCTATTCTGTTCTCTTCATCAGCTAACTTTTGTAATTTTCTCACAAAATCCTATTCCATTTGTCTGGCAAGATCTGTTCTTGTAAATGCCCCCCCGCGCGGGCATGGTCCCAGAGCCTGGGATCCAGCTCGAGTCAGAATGTCTACACTGCAGTTAAACACAGCCCTGATGCCTGATCCCCGCAAGCTCAAGTTCAGATGACATGGGCCTGCTGCGGATGTTTAGTTGAAGTGTAGACGTACTCTTCGTGTTGTATAGCATCTAGTGGGCATCTATTACAGCAAAAGTCTTAAGAGAGAAATTTACTTTTCTGTAACTTGTTCTCTGTAAGGTACATAGAAGAAATAGGACTTTATTATAGCTAATATTGGGAGCTTGGAAATATTTTATATTATAATATGTCACCTTTTTTGCATAGAAAGGAACTGATTGCTCAAGACACTAAGGGTCGCTATGGCAGTGGTAGTGAGCAATACCCCCTGCTGAATCCAGTGGGGTTGAAACTAAGTTATGGGAGTTTGCTAGGAAGACAGAGTAGGGATTGGTTTCAGTTCTGTATCTTTTGTGAACAACTAAACCTAAGTAATCTGCTTTCTCAATTATTTTTTTAGGTGTATAGGCCTCGTTATATGGGTTTTTTTAAAAACGTATCGGATACATTATAATTCTGTATCAAATGTTATGGACTCCTGGGATGATAAATTATGTCTACTTAATATATCTGAATTTACCTTTTTAAAACATGAAAACGTATTAAAATATATCTCTTGAAAAACTGTTTTCCTGTTTTTACACTTTTTACTGTCTGAGAATAGGACTATGTTAATATAGTTTTGTTGGCTAGAGCTAACAATCTTTTTATAGGATGTTTCATGGGATCACAATAGCCATTAGCTGATTACTATAATAATTCTAATACCCTATGCTGACTGCAGGAGTCAGAATTTGCTGCTGAGTTTAGAATAAGATTAATATTTTACCACAGTATAAAATTCTAACTGCCGTATGTAGCTGAAGATGAAAGTTTCCCAATATACAATTTTCCACTTTTTACTTTTACTCAGAAAGATATCTGATAGTGATGTTTAACATTTGACAGACTTCTTCCTAAATCTTCTTCCAGCCTTTTCTGATGTAGATCCATCGTTGTCTTATTTTGTGGTTGATTAGATTGCATTGTTGGTAGGAATTTTTTAATGATCCATTGTTCTCAATGGGACTGGTCTCTAGCTGTCCTTTAAAAAAGATGGCCACTGCGTTTGTTCACCTACTCCTTTTTCTGTTTCCTTGCAGCATAGGTGACTCCCATTTTCCCTGAGAGCAGCTTGGTTTCATTGCTAGTAAAAATAAAGAGATTGATTGGCCATTTTAAAAGAGGGCATCTTAATTGATGGCAACTTATGGCCTGAGTGTCACTGAAAACCACAGGAGATGGTGGCCATTCTGAAATGGTGGTAGTTCATGGAATCGTCTGCAAGAAAATTTTTCTTCAGTCCCTATTGAAGGAGAAACTTTTAGTTATGAAGAACAACAGCAGAAAATGGCTATCAATATTAAATATTTCTGTTCAGAAACTACCTGTTTTATCAAATCTACTCAACAGTGAGGGTAGGTGGAATGGGGAAGCTAGATTATGGGGAAGCGGGAGGTGTACTCGCATTGGCTACTTCGCTACTCTAATGAAATTTTTTGGGGTGAAGGGAGAAGCAGCAGGGAAGTAACATAATGTTAAATAGACCTATTTTGAGGCTTGCTTTTTTTTTTTTTTTTTTAATTAAGTTTCTACCTTCAGCTGTCCATTTCTTTCTTTTTCTATCCCCCCATGTTTGGAAAAAATGATTGGGAATAGAAGGAAGATTTCCTGTGCAATAGGGATCTGTTCTTGGCCCAGTGCTGTTAAAGATTCTTTTTTAATGTTCTAGAAGAAAAATAAAATTATTGCTGGTAATTTTTGCAATGAGACAGTTAGTGAAGTGGCTCCTGTACTACTGCATGTTGCCATGGATTACAGTATCCATCTCCCAGTATCCTGGCTGCTGCAGTTGAATATGGTGGTTGTGATAGTTGGGAGTCTTTTACTCCACTCCTTCCCAAACCTCTGACTTGTAGTCATCCTATCTAGGGATCAGCTCCATTACCTGTTGCTCATACCTTTTCCAAGCAACAGAATTAGATTGGCTTGGCTTTGGTGAGTTTCGCAGCTACACATAAGGTTCTGGTTTATAGCATCAGTGAAATATTAGCTGCTGAGAAAGTGGAGGTATGCTGAAGAGCTGCAAGATCGTAGCTGCCAGGTATAAGATTTGAGTGTCCCAGAGCCACAGAGAACCAGAAACATCCTTCGTTTCAATAACTGATATTTCAACATTTCTAGGGACCATCAAGCTGAATCTTTTTTAAATAAATTTTAAAAAAACAACTCATGTTAAATAGCACGTCCTGAATTTTTCACTAAAGGAATCCTTTTTGAAGCTGTTCATGAGTGTTTTCTTCCATCCCCTATGGTCTTTGTGGGTCTCTAGAGCAGTCCAGAGTGCAACAACACTAGACATTCTTAAACCCATTCTGTCTCCCTTTTTTCTTTGTGCAGCTACCTGTGTGCTGCCTGTTGACTTTGTTTCAGCTTTGCTGTTGCTTTTTCTGATAATACCCTCTTTCAGGGCCTGGACAAGAGTGTGCTCCTGAACTCTCCACAGAGCTGTGCATGAATCCTGAAATTGACTATGCTGGAAGTGCTGTCCAATGCACATAGTAAACTGAAAAAATGGAGGAAAATATTTTTCCTAATTTCAGTTACAGTAATCTTGTAAAAACAGAAGGCACAATAGAAATGGAACTTCTAGTTACTCCCATACTTTTAAATAAGTTATCTATCTATTTTAAAGGATAAATCTTTCTTTTAACTATCCTGGTTCTAGTCTGCAGCTGATGTAATGAATTTATAACTGCAGTACCTGTGAACAAAGTGCAAACTAGTATCTCTTTTATACTATTTGAGGGATCTAAGAGAGTCGTAGCAGCTTACCATACTCTGAACTTTCAGTGAGTTTTGCGTGGGCACAGGCGTCCACCTGCCTGGTACTCATTGCGATATAAGAGACAAGGAACAACTTTCTCATTGTATAACAAACTCTCAGGGAGGTCTCTCAGCTTCATGATTAAACACCCTATTGTAGTTTAATATAAGAGTAGGGCCTGGGTGGAGTGAGCAGAGGCTTTTTATAGTGGACCTCAGCATTTGATTTCTTTGATCACTATGGGCTTGTCTACACCTGGACTTATTTAGGAATAGCTATTCTGGAGTAGGTGTAGACAAGCCCTAACTTCAGTTTCTTCACAGATGCATTGTTAATGATTTGTGCAAAGATCTCTAGGAAAGTCTTTCGCATCATAAATTTATGCATCCACTGCTGGTCATCCCCTTTTGCTCCTTTCCTATCCTACCACTCATTCTGTGTTAGTTGACCAAGTTGATCATAGGAGATTGGGATTGGAAGGGATCATCTAGTTCAACCCCCTGCTCAAAGCAGGACAAACCGCCACTAAACCATCTTAGCCAGAGCTTTGTCACGCCGTACCTTAAAAAGCTCTACAGATGGCGATTCTACCACCTCCCTAGGTAACCCATTCCAGTGCTTCACCCTTCCAAGTGAAAAACGTTTTCCTAATATCCAGACTAGACTTCTCCCACCACAACTTGAGACCATTGCTCCTAGTTCTGTCATCTGCTGCCACTGAGAACAGCCAACTCCATCCTCCCTGGAACCCCCTTTCAGGTAGTTAAAGGCTGCTATCAAATTCTGCCCCCCTCCCCCCCCCCAATTCTTCTCTTCTGCAGACTAAACAAGTTTAGTTCCCTCAGTCTCTCCCCATAAGTCATGTGCTCCAATCCCTTAATCATTTTTGTTGCCCTCCTTTGGACTCACTCCAGTTTGTCCACATCCTCTGTAGTGGAGGGCCCAAAACTGGACATAATACTGCAAATGTGGTCTCACCAGTGCTGAATGGAGGGGAATAATCACTTCTCTCAATCTGCTGGCAATGTTCCTATTAATGCAGCCCAATGTTCTGTTAGCCTTCTTGGCTAGCCCATAAGGGCACACTGTTGACTCATAGACCTTCTTGTCCACTGTAAGTGGTGCTCCATAAAGTAAAGATGCTCCAGGAAAATGCCATGCAGAAGTAATTGTTTGATTTCAATTATCTGTTCCTGTAACGATATTGGCACGGCATCCAAAGCTCTGCAAAAGCTGCATTGCCAAATCCAGCCACCTGAACCCGCCAATGTATATGCATCATCCTGTTTGTATTAATGCCTGGCAGGTTCATGGCTCTGAGCACAGTTTCCTCCATACTCCTTGACAGCAGATCAAAAATGGCACTGGCAAAATTAATGGATGCCAGTCTAGGAATCATGGGAATATTTAGTTTCTCTTATGTGTGTGCAGACACAGGGTTCCAGTAGGTGTCCCAAAATACACCAAGAGAAAAATCAGAGCACAGAGTTGAGCAACAGAATGTTGCACTATTGGATATCTATCCAGAATGCTTAGCAGTTAATTTGAACAAGTGAAGAAGCATGTGAATGCAGTAATTAACAATGAAAGTACTTTAACCCCGCATAACAGTGCAGTATGGGTACACTTCAGTTTGATTTAGTTAAATTATTGCGATGAGATTGGACACACTCATTTGATGTATCATGCCTATGAAGACCAGCCCTAAGTTGGACATGGCAACTTTATCTAGATGCTGAAATCCTGCTCCTCTGGCCTGCAGAAAATGATAGTGACCAACCATTTTATTTCTAGGGTGTGGGGAGTACTTGCTGCTTTTCTGGTTCATTTGGGTTCTGAAAGGTCTTCCTATACAGCCCAGTCAATATCACTCATTTTGGTGGTAGAGGTAATTCTGATCTACCAATCTGCTGTTTAGTAGTTCAGTTTTTTTTAGTTTTTTGCTTGGAAAATTTCCAAGTAAGTTATTAGCCAGCAAGCACCCATGTGAAATGTATTCTTTCCCTGTGTCCATCTTCTAGTATAGTGAAGAAACTCACTTCGCTAGAGAAACCCAAGGGGATTTGAAGAAATCGAACCAACATGTAAGATTGTTTATTTTGCCCTTAAAGTTGAAAATATAGCTACAGATGAAACACTCAAAAATCTGACAAATAGCTTAGAAAATGTTCAGATACAACTGTGATGAGGGCCATATAAGTACTCAGTAAATGGATAGGAATATTTTTTTTTTTTGAGTTTTTTAATCCCATTGCTTATAATATGAAATGGAAAAGGTAAAATAGTCATTTTCTTTCTAAAAACAGTGCTATCTACACAGCAATACCAATTTTGCACGGTACTTACTGTTGTATCATAGTAATAAACTTCTTATGCTGGAAGGTGTGCTACAGAATCTTAATAGAGAGAATGATTAAAATCTCTACAGCCATTTTATAGCACGTTCACGGTTTCACAAGGCTTTTGCATCACTTCATACTGAATTGCTAACGAAGAGCTCAATATAGCTTCTCATGCGTTTTAGTTGCTCTGTGTGGTGACTGGCTAGGGTGTTACTGACGTCACGACATACAGCTGTTGATTTCTATTGTGTCTGAGGCTTCAGCAAGTGCCCTAACAGATTCCTTCAGCAGGTTCCCAAAAATGCCTGAATGATAAGTTAAGTGTATTTGTGCAATAAGCTCTTTAAAGGAGCAATATAGAGTCGAGATATGAAATCTATGGCAAGCATATCTTCAGTAACTCTGCAAAATGAAGCCAAATGCCAGTATGATGCAGGTATGTGAATTCTGAAATATTATGTATAAAACATAATCTGAAAATAAAGTTAAAAATCTCTACTGATAATCTGTAGCCATTAATTGTTCTCATTTGATTAATATTCTCTCAAAACCAATGTTTGGATGTAAGCAGTTAGCATGGAAAATGTTGTTAATCTTATTAAAAGCATTGATATTAAAAGAGAAACTGTAATCACTTGTTTTAAGACAGATGCCCACAACAATACTCTTTTTTTATTAAAAATATGTGTGTCTGAATATATGTATAAACTGGTTTGAGAATGGCATTCTTGCTAGATTATTTTTATAGCTGAATACAGGATTAGTGCTAGAATCAGAAAAGCTATTGTAAATTTATCCTTTTGTTAAGGCAAGTCAATTTGCTTAGATTGCAAAAATGGAAAATGTTGTTCAATTACACTATTTAAAATGGGAAAGTGTTTATTTTACAGTATTGGTCTCTTGCCATTGTGCTGATGAAATGGTTTAACTATAATTAAGCTAAAATGTTTTCTTTTATAAAGATGCTGATAGATGTTTGAATTGGAAACAGACTTCCTCTTGGTTCATTTTGAACAGGCTATATAAGACATGATAAATGTATTTATCATGCCGATGCAGGGCATTAATCTCATCTTTGTCATAGAACGAATCCAATTTAGATGGGAGAATGATCTTTTTCAGGAGATTAGAAAACAAGGATGCTAATTTCTTCATTTTTTAATTTATAAATTATTACACTAACAAAGCAAACCCCCAGAACTGTTGTTGCTTTGATTATTATAGAAGAAAGCCATACAAAAAAAAACCCCTATTTTTAATCAAAGGACTAATATTTTTTCAGTTTTGTCTTTAATTATGCAGCTTTTAATTATGCAGTTTGAAAATTTCGACATTAAATTATCTGTAGATTATATACAGGTTAGTTAATTATATTTCCTGTTAGTTCAAAAATATGTACATACTCAACTCTTTTTCTGTGCGCTAACATTTTATAAGGCTTTTGAAAACACAGATTGGAAAAATTGGTATTTGCTTAAAGAAACGTTGTGACTTTATGGTGAAAACTAACAGCATCATATATATAAAAAATATAGTAATATACCAGATCACTAGTCTTTTTTGCTATAACAAATTGTGTCAAAATTGACGTCCATCATAATTCCTGTGTGGTATTTAAACTTTTCCTGGATAATTGTCTCATTTTTGTTTACTAATAGTTGTGATACAGGTTGGTTACCTGGAAGCCGTGAACAGATTAAAGGCTTTTTGCTGTTAAAATTAGAAATCTATTCAAACCATCAACAGTAGGAACTTAAAACATCTCTTAGACATTTTCAAGTCTAAGTCACCTTTCCATTCCTGTGGATGGTAAAACTGTAGAAATGAAAGACAAAATGAAAGCTCCGACATTATAAGAATAAAAATCTAATTGTATAATAAATATTTTCTGAGGAAGGGGGGTGTGGTGGTTGGTTTTGTTTGTTTTTGTAGTATTGCTGTGGGCTTCTTATGTTATTTCACATTAATTTTTAACTGAAATGAAGATTTGGGGCCATTCAAGCAACCTGCTAAATATTTAAAAACTTACAGATTTAAAAAAGTCAGAGGTGATTAAACAATATATGCCTTTAAAATATGGATGGCAAACCATGTCTGGAATATTTTGAGATTTTAATTTAAATGTGTTATGGTCTGAGTACAAAACAGTATTTTGCTGATGCAAACTTTTTTTAATTGTTCTGTGTTTCCCTTCTGTGTTTAGAGCAGTTAAATGAAATATGTTTTTATTGCATTTGATGCAAAAGTATATTTACACTTTATCTGTGTAATTTTTTTTAAATATTCTGTTTGAGTGGGTAACATAGATTGTTGCAGAGCTAAATAAATTATTGTTAAAGAACATGTGTTCAGGTATACATTTTGGTAAATACTAAATCTTATACAAATATAGTGAAAAACCTTTTAAGAGGTTTATCTACTGGAAAAAATAATATGCACCATGATGAGTATTACTTAAGAAAACTGGCCTGGCTCTACCTAGATACAGTGTAGCACATACAGTACATAGCTTGTTTTATTTTTTAGCTTAGTTTAAAAAAGCCAGGAAGTGGTTTTTAATATATAAAAGCAAGTCAATAAGACGATCTCCAAAGGAGATGGCCTGCAACATATGGAAATTCCTGTGCACCTTCATTTTATATTTATTTTAAGGAGTATTACTAGTCTATTTCCATAATTCTGTATGGTAATATAAACTGTGCTATTTGGGGTTCTTGTTTTTAAGACTTCACAATCTGGAGTTGCAAGTGGCTACAGTACATTGCATGTGGTACCCTTTGTTTGTTTTATATTGTAATATGTGATCTGATAGCTGGTATATTTCATATAACAAGTTGTCTTTCAAAAGTTTTTTTGAAGGTGACTGGGAGGTTGTGTATTGAGCAATATGAAAAGTTGGGATTAGGCAAAGGAAACTACGAGCAGTCATAAGAAAGGAAGGGTAGTGTGTAGGTTATAGGCTAGTATGTAGAAGATGAGAACAGAAATAGGGGAGGGCGGAGTTAGAGATTTATTGGAATATGCAAATTCGTTTGAATGTTTTAATAGAAAAATGAAAGCCACTGCAGAGATGCATGGAACTGTGCGGTAGAGCTGAACAGGAAAGATGTTTTGGCACCAGCATTTTTGATGGAAAAGAGGAGGTTGCACTAGGGAATAACGAAGTGTGTACCATTGTGGTGTGGCAACTGAGGTAGAGAAATGCTCTGAATGAGCTAGATAAATGCTCAAAATACTATGAAAATATTTACTGACTTACCTTACAGTTTCTAGATGTCACTACTACTTTTATGACCTTAGGATCATATGCATGCTTGTAACTTTTTTTTTTGGTCACATCCTGAAACAGTTTAAGATAAATTAGTGAAAAAAACACGTAGGCTTTGCCGTCCCACATAGATGTGTGAAATTCTTTTTTAAATAGTTAAAAATCTTTTGAGCTCAGTACACTACTTTAAGCTAAAATGATTTTCAGCTGCTATCTTAAGTTTTTCCTATCCACGCCTACATGAACCTGGTAGTTATCTGAAACCAGCATGTCTTCAAAACTGTTTCAGGATCTGGCCAAAAAAAGAGCAAGTGGTGAAAAATTCTAATGGAACTGCAATTTTAAAGATAAACTTGCCATTTAGATTAGTCTTTATTTTATGGCTTTCAAATTATCAAAATAAAATAAAGATAGGGAGAAAACTGTTCAGTTGTAAGACCAATGTGCTGATGGAACACTACAAATATCTGCCTTCTTCAAACACTGGTTATTTGGATGCAGAACTTCACGTCATCCTGTAAATTTACCAGCTAGCTACTTCTGTTGAAGTGCAAAGATGGAAAATTAGGATCATATAGATTCTGATCTCTCTGGAGGAAGGCCCCATTTTGCTAGGCAGTATACAAGTACACATGAAGAACAGGATCCCTGTCATGAAAAGATTAAAAATCGTCTTCATATTTGTCTGTAAAAAGTGGCTAGCAAACTGTTGGCACCCCCTCAAACAATAATAAAATACCAGGGCATAAAACCTATTCAAGTGACTGTACACATGTATTTTACTTCTGGTGCCTCCCAGGCAAGCTAGATCAGAATCCTTTAAATAGCAGTGTTGGTTAGGGTCATTCCTGCATGCCCTCTGTCACATGTGGCCAAGGACATAAAAGATGGGATGACTGCAGCGGCTCTCCAGTTCCTTCTTCCTGCTTATGGTTGCAAGACTGAACACCTGCAGCTTCCACCTCTTGGCATTCAATGCAAATAAATCCTTTTTGGTTAGATGTTAGTTTTTATTGTTTAGTCCACTGGTGAGAGAGAGAGGAAGTGTGTGTGTGAGAGTGAGGGGGAGAGTGTCAGTGATAGACAAGGTTCACAAGTCCACATGTGCTGCCTGGATATGATGGAGTTCAAATCCCCTGGATTCAAGACCTGCCTGTCTTCTGAACGAGCTATGCCTATCAACAATGGACACTCTAAGTGCCTTTTCTGTCTGGAGGAAATGCAGATGCTAGGCAAATGCTCTATATGCTGCTGTTTTTCAAAAAGGACCCAAAAGTTCCTCTTCCTCCTCGAGAACTCCAGGAAAGTTTTATTAGTCCCTGAATGTGATAAAACTGTTAAAAGTTGAACCCATCTGTCTGCACAAACATTTAGTTCATAGGAAGCAGGTGTTTAACTCTACTGTGCACAAACCTGCTGTTCACTAAGTGTCAGTGGACCCTGCTGAGAGGCACTAGAAGCTCTCTAGTGTGCTTTGATTGACTCCTGTTTTCAAAGCGGGGTAGATCAAAGTGCACTAGGAAACCTTTAATGCATGTCAGCAGGGTCCACACAGACACTTATTGTACTGCAGGCTAGTTTGGGGTAGATGTATACCCTAACTTGCCACAAATTAAATATTAACGTAGACAAGTCCTCAGAGTGCTCTGATAAACTGATGGTCCAGTCTGGATTCCAGAGCACTTTCCACATGGAGAAAGTCCCACTTTTCTGCTACAGAGCTGGCCAGAACCTCTCTTGCATCCTCTTCTGTATATTCTGGAGCCATCATGAGCAGCACTCTCATAGTGATCAGAGACACAGAACTCTTTCTGCAGCCCCAATCATATCCTCTATCGGAGGCAGTTCAAGGTCCAGAATTGGTTCCTCTGACTTCTTGGCATGAAGCAGTCACCATAAGAACCCCACTCAGCCTCCATATGCTGCAAATGCACTTGGTACTGGTTACTAAGAATAGAAGCATCAGGCACTGAAGACATCAGCATAGATGCCCCCAGTGCATGAGCATTTTCCAGACCTTCCCATACCAATTCTGAAAACCCTGCTAACTAGGAGTTGCAGTCACAATGAGACATCTTCCCTTGGCAAATGCTACAACCGCTCAATGCTTTCCAGTACTGACTATGCTTCCAGAGTAGGAAACTCCACCCCAAGCTTCTGTTTGCTGAAACCACTCAATTTATAGGACAAAGAGTCTTAATGGTATTGGATCAACCCAAGAACATCAGTGCTTTGTCCAGAGAGGAAAATCTGACTCCTGAAAGATGCAGTAGTCCAATGAAAAGTTCCAGATGGGTAGCAGTGTTAGTCTGTATACAACAAAAACAACGAGAGACCTGTAGCACCTTAAAGACTAACAAATTTCTGCAGGCATAAGGTTTCGTGGGCTGCAGCCCACTTTGTCAGATGCATAGTCCAATGGGTTCTTAAAAACCCATCCCTTGATGCCAACAGTACTACCATCTGTCACCCTGTACCCAACCCATTTCTCTTCTGGATAAAATTGTTGAGGTGGTGGTGGTGAACAAATTCTGACAACAGATTTCTGCCAGTTATTCATTGGTGCTATCCTCCAATTTCATACTAGTTTCTGGTACAAAAAAAAGTGCTCTGCCTTCGCTGATGCAGAAGTTTTTTGTTCTTATGGACAAACATCTGTGTTTTTATACCGTTGGTTTTATTATAGGCTTTTGATGCCATAAGTGCACAAACTGTTACTCTTTCTTTTGAGACCTTAGCAGAAGTGGATGATGCAGCACCAAGATGGCTTGGGTAATTCTTCTGAGTGTTGTGATTGGTAATTGCTCCTCTTCCCTAATATCTCTCACATGTAAATATTGAGACAAAAGGTTTCCTTTAGACAAACCTCAGCTCTTCTGTGAACAATGGTGCTATTCCAACCTACAGCCTTTTCAACCTCAAGCGAGTGCGTAAATTCTGCATAAAGATATACACGTGCTTGAAAGACTAGGATGTGGAAAACCCCACATTAGAAAGTGGGGATTTTTAAAAATATACTGAATATTACCTCCTGATGCGAGGGGCAGAGAAAGTACTACTGCTTATTAGTACCATTCCTAAGATCATACAGGCCTAGGACTAATCAGAATCATCGTCCTGGGATTCTTAATTTCTAACCAATAAAAAAAGGAAACTTTTTACATATCACTCCAGGAAGAGGTTGGAGTCTCTCCCCTGTCAAGACCTTATGGTAAACTCTAAGCCATGTCTATTCAGCTGGATTTGTTAAAATTATCTCTAGATGTTTTAGGCAATAAGGCGTAATATACATAGTGTAACACATCCTAGTCCTAATTCATTTTAGAAGAGGAATATTAATAATGCAATGTTTTCATGATTTGCCAGTCTTTGAAATTTATATTTATCAATATCTTACTAAACTAGTTTTTCAAATAAAAATAGCTTTTACTATTAATGCAGTGAATAGTGATTTAACTTATTCTTGGTTATGCAGAACTTTTGGGAAAAAAAATATTTGTGTAATTAGCAGAGGTAAAAAGAGCAAAATTCATTCTTGATATAAATCTTTTGAAGTCACTGGGGTACAGCATGGGTAAGTTTGCACAAAGCTTTCTAGTTCATAAATGTAAAATGCTTACAGATTTATAACTGTTTTTTGCATTCACACTCCCATGACTAAAGGATTTCTTTAGTCTTAGATAAGAAATCCTCTAAGCTAGCTGTATTAATATTAATTTATATGTGTTCTTAGGATTTTATAGCTTTTATAGGCCCAGACCAAATCTCTCTGGTGTCAATTGCTAATTTCACTTTTGCCTCAAAAAATCTGCGATATAAGCAAATCTGTTGAGTCTATGTCCACAACATTTTGGAAGAGGAAGGAGATAAACTTGCCTAATGCTGGAGTACTGTAGTAACTTCTTCTAACTGCACAGAGCAGTGTGCATGTTCTTTCAGATGAAGCAGTATTGGTGAGATCTAACAATCATGTTGATGTATTTTATATATGCAAACTGGATGATGGTTCAAAGAAACTTGGAACATGAGGCCTGCTAATCTTGAGCTAACCAGAACTGGCTGTATTCTACATCTTGGGGTTCATTTCAGAATTATTGCAGAATAACCCACATACTAGGAGAAAATGAGGAAGTAAATTGAAAGAGAGAGAGCAAAAAATGCTGGTGTCCTAAAAGACACTGATTCATAATGCATGATCTGTCCTTGATCTCCAGATTAGCAGGCAAAAGCTAGTCCTGATGCAGAAGAGTTTTGGTGCCCTCTGCTGGACTACTCCTCATGGTGCAGCTCTAGTTTCTTCTATGCCACCTGGGGTAGTTATAGCAGTTTATAGCTCTTACACTGTTCCACCTTTTTCTTAGAAAAACTGGTCATAAGGGATTCCAAGCATCCCAAATACAGGATCCTTGTGCTTCCTCCCATAACACCACCTATCTATTTTGCCTGCCTTAGGATCTCTCCATAGGCTGAAAATACAACCAGCTTTGCTTCGAAAGTGAGAGAATGCATCTCAACAGGCTTTTTCAATCATGCTACATTAACTCAGTTGAGCTAATACTGTTGAAGAATACACCTTTTGACCATGAAAACAGGGCCTTAGAGTCGTACCCTCATAAAATGGCCATGCTCTCCTTTTGAGCCTCTATCTATAATGGACAGAATCCTAAATGTTGTCTAGGTTGAGTGAAATGCTTCTCTACTTTCATTAGTACAAGGAGCGTCTGAGGAATTTCCTTTCTAAACCAATCTTTTTTCCCTTTTCTTTCACATTAAGAAATGTACCTACTAGTTCCCAAGAACCCTAAGAAAAGATACTCACTTTAGATGTACATATGATCTTTACATTTTGTCTGGAAGGAATGACAGAGAGAATGGCTTTAGTGGCAAGTCCTAAAACAGAAAAGCCCCCAAAGGTCCTTTCTGTCTGAGAGACTTTGTCTTTACTCAGAAAACAGATGTAGTTTAACACACACAAACGAGTTGAGGTAAACTTAGGTGAGGGAGCCTAAAAATATAACTGCCTTGTCTACAGAAGGATTTTAATATGTTTGCTTAATGTTACAAATACAATTTTTTTCCTAGCATAGGCATGGCCTTCGTAGATTAGTGTTGCCACGTTTGCTTTGCTCCAGGATCCCTAATCCAGAGATTACTAGAGACCATTTCCTTAAACCGTGGCGTATCTTTGGTGTATGCTGAAACAGAGAATCCGCTTAGTCCTCCTGGCAAGTCTGCTCAAAGCATTGAGGCCTTGATTAATTTCCCTTTTGGAGGCCTTTGGCAGACTCATCCAGGGCAAGGTCATTCATAAATAGTTTCTCTTGGTCATACCTGCCTGGTACCTGAGTTGGTTATATATTTTTGTCTGCTTATTTATGCCACATATGGATTGCTAGACAGTTCCATGTGTTAAAAGCTGGTGTCTGGGAATGCAGAAATAACTCTTTTTACTTGCTAATGTAGGTTCTGTGTTTCCAGAGACAGATTCTTAATGACCTAATAGGCAGACAACAAAGTACCAGATTCTCTCCAGCTGTGCCAGATTAATGCATTATCTCCTCACCGACCTTGCTATGCATTCCCAGTGATCCTTTTGTCATAATTCTCCTCAGAGACAGGGAAGGATAAGGACTTGTCTCCCCTGTAAATGAAACCAAAATAGCTAAATCAGTTGTAATTCACATGTTTAGTTATTTTGGTTGAAATCTCTTCTGTGGACACTTATCCTGAAATAAGTGTGCCCACTTTGCACAGATTTAAGTGTGCCAAGTTTGTACAGATTTAAGTGTGCCCACTTTGCACAGATTTAAATTAAAATTAACTTCAGGTGTGAATAACCATCAGTTTTAGTGGTTTCTCTTTATCATGTACGTTTTCCTTTATTGTGTACTCAAGCCCTAAATTACAGTATTGTTCATCGATATCTCCTCCTTGCTCAAAAGACTACTTCATTCCTTTAGCCAACCAATGACACATAGGTTTTGAAGATCTGTTTCAACTAAATTACTGTACTTCAGTATCTCAAAGCAATTTAGAAGTGGTCTCTCAAAAATCCAATATGGCGAGTAAACATTTTTCAACTCACTAGCATCCACAGATGCATTCCATGATACTTCGCTCTGCTTGCAGTTGGGACAGAACCAGACGTGTCAGTCACTGGCAGGAAGGGAATGTCCTGCCCCTAAATTTTCCTCCACTTTTTTTCTGCCTTGCCGACAGCAGATGGCTCAGCCAGACTTCCCTGCTGTGCAGCTTTTCTGAAGAGAATTCCACACTTATATATAAAATTTCTGACTAACATTTTGGCTTAATGATGTTTCTAGCTCCTGGCTGTGTCCCAGGGCTATGTTTGCCTTTAGGGGAGACCAGTCTCTTCAGCTCTGCTTCCCCTTCTGTGGTGTGTGCGGTGACTGAGCTAGGTCAAGGAAAAGCAAAAGGCAAAATGGGAAGAGGTCTCTCTGTATCTCCTACTTTACTCCCCTTAAGTGTCTTACTGGGGAGTTTGACTAGCTCTGTGGGATGAGTGCAGTATTCCCTCTGTAGCTATATATCTCTCCCTATGCTCCCTGGAAAGGTATAGCAGGCAGATAGCAATTTCCTGCCAGGCCAAAACAAAGTTCCGAGCCACTAGTGATGATTAAATATCTTTCAGCACTTGTTGCAAGAGAAACGATGTTAATTCCAGTGCCTTGGAGATTTATTTCTATCTCCAGGGTTTCTGTCGGTACAGTGTTTTTTGCGTCTTGTACTAAACAACCGTGATGTGTTATGTATTGTTTAAGAGCTGTTGCCTTCTAGCCCAAATCTTTGCTGCAGTTGTAACGGCTGAAGAAAGTCCAGTAGATGCAAGTGTGTGTGATAAGCTTAAGAAGGTATTATTGATTGATTTTATTCTGATGTGGAACTAGAAGGACACAAGGAGCTGTTTGACAGGAAAACTCTGCTAGGCCCAGCAAGCTTTTGCTGCCTTTTACTTTATTGTAGTCCCACTTAAGAGAAGTTGTGTCTAGCTTAAAAATATGGTGTGGATTTTTTCCCACAATATGATGAACAGTCTGAATTTATTGTTCAAATGCTCCCTTACTGTCGTTGCCTTAGGGTAGATTGTATTCTTTGTGATGGTGTCAGATCTACACAGTTTTGTTTTTTTGTTTTTTAGACCATAGATGATGATGTACCACAACATAAGTTTTCATCATAGGTTAGGAAGCCACCCAGATTTGCTCTGTACATCTTGAGATATATTTCACTTTCTAACGGCCTGATTTTGCGAGGTGGCATTGTTTTGGGCGCTCAGTGTTTCACTAAAGGTATTCAGTCTCTTGCAGGATTTGGCCCTAAGTGTAGAGTGACTCTTAAAGGTTTCTTTGAAATAATAAAGTGATTTATAATGTTTTTCAATTCTTTTGAATAAAATTGTATTTATAAATATTGAACAAACTTTTCTACTGTTTTCTCATTACAGAGCCAAATTTACATCCATCTGACACAAACCTGTTATCTTAATTTTCTTAACTAATTTTAAACACTTTTCTGAAATCAGTCTTATTATCATAGGCTTATAACATCAGAAAGTGGAATAATTCAGCTGTTAGAAAATGTTCTCTGTGTTGAAAAAATATAATTTCACATTCCTGCTCTGTTTTTGTTGTCTTAGTAGGCCATTGTGTAGATGTTTCTTAGGATTGCAGTACAGGAGTCTTCTGTTGTATTTCAGGATACCTTTTTAAGGTTTAGAAGATGAGTATCATTTCGTTATTTGACTGCTTCCTGCTCTATCATGTTCATGGATTATATTTTTATTTGGTGCTGGATGTCTCATTGTACTTAGAATTTCAAATTAAAAACAGCTGTTTTTCTTGATGAGAAAACTGCTAGAAAGAGAGGTGATGGTAGAGTAACAATTGTCTAGGTTCCTGGCCAGAGTGCAGTTGTTTTTTATTGAATAAAACAAAAAAGTCTCTTTTAGCAGGGGGAGAAGGTGGGTGAAGTAATATCTTTTATTGAACCAACTTCCGTTGGTGAAAAAGACAAGTGTTTGAGCTCCAAAAAGCTTTTCCTTTGGTCTGGGAAAGATGCTCAGAGTGTTGCAGCTAAATAAAGGCAGAAGAGATTGTTAGACATAAGGAGTTAACATGCATTCAAGATGAAGTAGATAATTAACACTTATGCAGTCATAAGACGAATAGGCGGGGAGGGGTTAGTGGGTTACAAAGTGTTGAAAAGAGAGACAAAACCAGTGTGTCTATTGAATCCATGATTTTTAGTGCCTAGTAGAGATTAATTTAATCTCCCAGGATCATCTTTTGAAGGTGTTTACACAGGTTTCCTTTGAGGACAAGGACTGAGAGGTCAGGTATGGTGTAAATGTTTTGTGAAACATGTGCACCCACAGGTGATGGGGTGTGTTTTTTCTTTTATCATTTTCCTGTGCGAGTTAATTCGCGAGCATAGTGATTGTCTAATTTTACTCACATGGTGGTTGTTGGGGCATTTGATAAACCCCATGTTGTGATAGGCATGATTGAACCCATGGATCTTAACTGATGTGTGGTGGAGGGTGGCAATCGTCGCAACAGTGGAGCTACATCTTCAGGTTTCTTGTCTGTTCTGGCAGAGTCTGGTGCTCCTTTGAGTTGCTGTGGCCTGCTCTGTGGAAAACTTGCTTCTGCTAATGAATGGTGAGGTTGGGGAGATTGTTTGAAGGTCAAGAGGGTGTTTGGGAAAGATTTTTGAGGATATGGTCCCCATCACGTATGAGTTGTAATTGTGTGATACCCCGTTTGAATTCTAGTGTGGGGTGGTAAGTGACAACTGGGAATGTGTGGCTGATGGTTTTGGGGGTTATTCCCTTTATTGAAGCATGGTCTCTGAGTATTTGGTCCATTCCATGATGTCATCTGTTTTTCTGGTGGAGTGTCCTTGTTTGGTGAGGGCAGTTCTAAATGTTTTAAGGTGTGTATCCCAGATTTTCTCCTTTGAGCATAGTCTATGGTAGCTGAACGCCTGGCTGTAAATAAGAGTTCTTGGTGTTTGGGGCAATAGATTCACTTGTGGAGGAAACTGCGGTGATCTGTGGGTTCCTTGTATGTAGTTTCTGTAAGATTCTATTGTTGAAGCCGATTGTGGTGTCCAGGAAATTGATGGCTGTGTGGGAGTGCTCAAGAGAGAATTTGAAGCATGATGGTGGTTGAAGTTGTAGTGGAAATCTATGATGGAGTTTACGCAGTCTGTTCAGAGGATGAAAGTATCATTGATATATTTCAGGTGTATCACTGAGTTTGTGGCGCATTTTTCCAAATGTGGCCCATGAAAAGGCTGACATAGTGAGGAACCATTCTAGTACCCGTGGCTGTTCCCATAGTTTGGACAAAGTACTTGTTGTTGAATGTAAAGTTGTTATGGGCGAGGATGAAATGGAGAAGTTTGGTGATATGTTAGTGGTACATACGAGTGTTGTCCACTGTCTTGTAGATACTTTGAGGGAGGCAATGATACTGTCATTGTGAGGGACGTTGGTGTATAGGGAGATGACATCCATAGGGGCAAGGATGGTGTTCTGTGGGAGGAAGTGAATTGTGTACTGGAGGAAACTGGTCCTTCATGTGTTGAGTGGTTAGAGTAGCGGTTCTCAAAGTGTGGGTTGCAACCCCTTTTTGATGGGGTCCACAGGACAGAAAGCCCAAGCCTGGAGATCTGGGGTTGTCAGTGTGGCTTTGTGCACAGTGGGGGAGTTGATTTGTGTTGATCCATACAAGCTCACCTCTCCCATTAGGTGCATATTTATTTTTATTTTTTACTGCTGGATATAAAAATTGTTTTGTGATTGTATCGTGAATTAAAATATTTAGTGGCTACTTTATGATACGGCCTTGTACTGCATTTTGTATTTAAAATGCTGTTCTGAGTAACACAGGGCATTGGGGTCATGCATGTTTGAACGCTTATATTTTAACTGTATCATTAAACTGATGACTCTTAATCTGGGATATTGCAGATTATGTACTCTTTGTGTTCTTTGAATTTTGAACCAAACTTTATATCTTTTGGATAATCTATGTATTATTCCCAGATGAAAATTTTACTTGTCAGAGGGCGTCGCAGTTCAAATGAAGTTTGAAAACCTCTGGGTTAGAGGATGTTTTTTGTGAGTCCTGGTATTCCTTCAGTAAGAGTGCTATGGCCATATATGATGTCTGACTGCGTTCCTTTGTTTATATATATTGGGAAGCATGTAGAAGGTTCTTGGGGGATGAGGTGGCCTTGTAATATGAATTACATATGGTGCTTTAAGAGGATATATCCTGCCAAGAGTTTTATGAGTTTCAATAGCCAGTAATTTTTTTTTCAAATGTTATATTTAAAACAATTCTTTATTACAGCCCAATTCCAGAAAATATGTGGCATAGGGATATTCTTTTTGTCATTCTGTAACTAGATACACTGATATGTTTATTATAACCACTTATTAATTTGTACTTTGGGGAGTTGCTTACAAATCGGTGAAAAACATCACAGTTTTCTCAAGTTTAAACAAGTAGAACAAAAAGGACAAGCAAAATTGAATGGAAATGAAGAATGCTGACTTGGTTCTGTTTTTAGTCTTAAAATTTGTTCCTGATTTTCATTAATGAAAGTTACCAAATAACTGTTTTTATTCTTTTAGGCATTTAAAAGGGATGGTATTCGTGATTCAAGACAGTATAGTTCAGTCCAGGATTCTACACTGGTGACAAGGACATGGGACTCCTCCTGCCATATTCCAGATGGTTCATTACAACTGACATCTTGGTTGATGACTGTGAAAAGGAACTTTGGATTATTTTATTTTATTATTGTGGGAGACCACAATTCCAAATCTTGATACATCAGGTAATAAGGAACAAGTATTGTATCTAACTGACATAGACTATACTCTAGATCTTTTCTATTTTTTTAATTAAAATCCATCAAATGTAAAAATAAAATCAGTGTTTTAAATGTAAGTTCACTCTTCCTGAGCTTTTTGGGTTTTTTGTGAAGTGGAGGTTTATTGTTTTCAGATCTCCTTGCATTGCCGGTTGTGACTTGAGTAAGAGAGTGATTCCAGATAATTATTTGATATATGGAACCTTTATATTGTTCTTGTGCATCATCATCTAGGGTGCTGTTTCTCCACCATTGTAATTCTCAATGCTGTCTCTCTTCCTGATACTTAAGAATGTTGCAATGACCAGTTTAATTCCCTTTTACATATAAGGTCACATCTATAATTGTTCATGTGGGCTGTAGTTGAGTGGGAAGTGGATAATATGGAAGTTTTCATTCATTTTGTGAATCTTGCACAGTAGTTCATTGTGTTGGCTTACTAATCTTCCAGACCTGTTCCCTATGCTTTTTCAAATAAAATTTCTCTCTTCAAATTAGAAGAACTTCAATTACTTCTGTTAGAACTGAAATCCATTGTTGTAGTTGAAAAAGCTGATGTCTAATATATGGAGGAAGGAGTGAATCACCAATAGCATAAACTTTTATAGTTCATGGCTTTTTTGATAAGGTGCACCTGTGGCATACGCATCTGGATAAAGGTGATAGAACTAAGATGAATGCTCATTCATGATGACACAAGACATGAAGAAAAGAAAGAAATAAGTGGGGAAAATGTCCTTTTGGTGACAGTCTATTGAAAGTGGTGTGGGGGGTCGGGAGGGGGGTGGTTAAAAAATCTTTTTGAATTAGTTTAAAATTTCAGCTCTGTTGAGTAAATATATGTATTTTTTATTTTTCCTCTTAAAGGTTCCTTATTTCCTGTAGAATTTTCAAGTAACCTCTTATGAGGATGTCTGATACTGCTACTCTAAAGGATGAAACTGATACAATGAAGGGTTCAGAGGTAGAATTTAAAGACACAACCCCAGCTGAAAACCTTATAAAATCAAGAAGCCATGAGCAAATTCAAGTTGAAAAGGATGAAAGTTGTACTGACAACAAAAATGACATGCCGGTAAGAAGTCTTTCTCTTCTTAATTTTCACCAGTATATTATGGAAAGCAGATCTTTCTCTTGTTCTGCTACTCTGTCTTGTGATTACTTATGCCACATTTCTTAGTAAAGAGCCAAGCAAACTTCCAGTTTTTGTGAATCTGGAGGATTATATCTCGTCTACCACTCCCCTCACCTCTTGTTTCTATAAGTGCACATATTTAATGGCCAGTTACTTTTGAAGAGGTTAAAGGCAGATGGCTAGTTTCTCAATGGAGGAAAAACGCGCCAGGCTTTTATCTGTAGCAACATGTCTTTGAGCTTGTTTGAACTTCTAGCAGGAAGCTGAGTTTTCCATGCTGTAGAGGCATAAGGCAACTTTAAAAAAAAAAAAAAATTCTCCTTAGTAGAATCTAGATTGACATTACTAAACTGAACATTTCCTTTTGTAGTGAAAGTATCAGTTGTTGTTTATTTTTTAAGCTATGTTTCCCAGGCATTTTGATTCACAGTTGTAGAGACAAGGATTGTGCATAGGTCCTGGCATTCAGTTTTATTTAGTCTCAGAAAATACATGATTTTAAACAGTCCATAATCTAACACATGTTTTTAAAAAAGGTTGTTGGGCTGGTGTTAGGAATACTCTACATAGGTTACCCACATAATAGTGGGCAGGTTTGGATGACACAGCAAAAAGTTGTGTGCACCCCAACCTGAATATAGTCAGTTGCACAGTCCAGCACCTTACCTAGAGGCCTGTGTTGACCAGTCAGGAGAGGGAATGGATGCTTGTGAATAGTTGGTAGTGGCAGAGTAATAGGGACCAGCACCTGCATAGAGATCATGACAGGAGGTAACTTCTGCGTGCGACGAGAGAGTGTATTTTGAGCTAAACCCTGTGAGATAGACTCATGGGCTTGTGATAGTGTAGCTAATGCCTCTCTGATCTTTCTCCACACAGTATCATTGGTCCTCTAGTGCACTTTGGTACTGGCAGGTGAGCAAAGGCCTCTTTCAGGCAGAGTACTTTCCTGAGATGAGTTGTGGCAATTTTCTCATGAAGATTATTCTGGGTGAAGGAAGCTCTGGTGTCTGTTTCAACGCAGGTCCTGTACAAGACTTTGGTGGTAATGTGGTGACACACTTTAATTTGAGCACAGAGTACACTGTTGTGTAAAGTCAGTCCTCTCACCCTACCACACCTGTGTCTTTGAAAACTTACTCCCAGAGTCCCATTAACCACTCAGTATTAATACTCTGACTAGATGATTCTCGTGGTACCAAATAAAAATAGCTATTCAAGATAAAATAGGTAAACTAGCCAGAATATTATTGCATGAGCGAGAATAGTGATTACTTTTAATGCACTGTATACCTTTGCTTTTCTCTGCTTCCTTCCTTCCCTAATATAGTGAAATGGATTCTTCACAATTCTGGAAGCCAAGGGTGACATTTTGAAACTAAATATCCATGACACAGGGATTCGAATATCAGAATACTTGAATTGCAGTATGTTGAGTAATTTATTTGCACTTGTATACATCACTCTAAGTACAATTTGAATAAGAAAAGTGACTCATCAGTCTCCTCAAGTGTGCATGTATTGTGTTGCCTGTCTCCTCAAGTAGTGTATGAATAAAGTAATCAAATACAGTGAAAATCAGTGGAGAAGATAGTTTGGATCCATTGATACATTGTTTGTTTTACTGTGGTTAATTTGCTGCCCTTATGACTTCATACCCTTTGCCCTCAACTCTTCCAGCAGCTCTCCCAAAGCTTTCAGCCTGCTTGTTTCCTTTGTATACTTATATCATTCTCATCTTTGGCTATGGCTATGCTAAAGAGTTTACAGTGGCGCAGCTGTATTGATGCAGCTGCATTGCTGTAAACTCTATTATAGCTGCTCCTAAGGCTTGATCTACACTTTCCTTCCGGGTTCAGTGGCAGTCGACAGGAAATACGCAAGTGACGTAAAAAACTTGCGTTCTCCCGTCAACTTCTCTGCGTCTGTTCCGCGCGCTGTCCACACTGCGCCACTTACGGAGGTGGTTTTCCTCTGTCGATTTCTGGATTGTCTGAGCGGGTCTACACAGACCCAATTGATCCAGAGACATCGATTGATGGTGATGAATTTGCCACCGTCAGTATAGACGTAGCCAAAGACAACAGGAGAAAGCTGTCCTGTTGACTTAATTAATCCACCCCCAAAAAGCAGTGGTAGCTTTGTTGGTGGCAGAAGCTCTCACACTGACATAGCGCTGTCCACACTGGTGCTTAGGTCGGTGTAATTTATGTCGCTCAGTGGGTGGCTTATTCATACCCAGAGTGACATAAGTTATACCGACATAAATGATGACATAGACATAGCTTTCGTTCCTTCCATCAGACTGGCCTCTTTACCCAGAATGTGCTCCTTATCCTGGAGCAGCAAGCAGTCTGTTCATTCAGATCCATTCTTAAAATCCTCCTGTCTGCCCAGCCTCCAAAACTAGTCTGCCAGCAAAATCATGTTACACTTGTATTTATTTATTGAAAAATTAATTAAAATTAATTTATTCCATGGCTTTGTGGTAAACTTGTGTTTCGTTTATCTGTTCAGATGAGGGGCAGGAATCATGTTCTCCTCTGTTTTGTACACCACATAGCAAATTGACTGCTCACAATATATAACCATTTATGTGTGTTACATAACGGGCCCACCCACGGTTGTAAGGATTTAGCATAATGAAGCCCTGTTTATAATTTGGGCAGGACAATAACCTATTCAAGTTGTCCAGTTTTTCTCTCATGACCCTCAAGTTGTTTTTAAACAAGTTTTGAAATGAGAGGCACATATGTGAAAGAGCAGTTTTATAGAAAGAATCCATTAGGATATTGTGCTTGTGTATGCTGATTTCTGATTGATCAGTGAGTGAACTAATAGGGGCACAAGCCTATACAGTGAAAATATTTTATACACAATTATTTTAGGAATTGTATATTTTGTCAAAACATGCTATTAGCACATTTTATAAGTAGCATGCAAAATGGATTGTTCTGTTCTTCTGTACTCTAGTAATCCTACAATATGCACAATAATAATAGAAGTAATTATTTAAGTTTAAATATTTATTGAAAAATGTGGTTGTGCCGGAGTGGTGGTGGTTTCTAAAAAACTAGAAGTTCGTGTCTGCCCTAAAAAGCACATATGAATGGACCTTTTGCTTGTATATACCTTGTAGTCTATTATGTTGTTTTATAGATTTTTTTATTATTATTTTTACTGTATGAAAAAGCCTTTTTTAACTTATCTAAAGATGTTGTACATTTGTTCAGTCAAAAAATATACCGTCACCCATCCATTAAAAATAATTGTTAATCTGTGGATGTGCTATCACCCTGTGGATAATCAGTTACGAAAGGACCGTAAAGAAGTACTCTGACAATAGCAGAGAAAAAAATGGAGATGGGAGACTGTAGCTTTTTATTTGAGATTGAGGAAGAGAACAGCCTCATTTGGAAACTGGAGAGAGAAGTTGTAGAAAGGAAGCAGTGCACATGGTGGAGGTAGAGCTTTTGCAAGGTATGGAGCCCGGACACTTATGCTTGCATTATATAAAATAAACAAGACAAATTTTGCATTAAAGGTTTATAATTCCATTTTGGAGGTTGTGATCACTATGTAGATCTTTCCATTTCTTTATAGAATTAGATGAAATTTTAGAAATCTATTTTTTAAACAAATATCTCTTTCTGTACCTGTACTTTATCCCTCCTTTCCAACACAAATTCCACAGCCTCCATCCCTGTGTGCCTTAATTAAGTACCCCTGGGTTTCTCCTCCTGTGGAAAGAGGAGTTTGGGGGAGGGGAGAGAGAGAGAGAGAAAAGACTGACTTTTCTCAAAGACTGATCTTGGGGCTCCATCTTCCATGCTGTTAAATGCATTTCAGTGTCTCCTCAACATATACATCTTGAAGTCACAACCATTTTCACTATCTGTGGTTGATTAAATGAGACCAAAATACCACCTATGCATTCTTACCACCTGGTCAGTGCTCCTTAGTGTTCTGTGATGTAAGTTGTGTGTCCAATTTTTGCTTTACCTCCCCATCCATCCCATTACAACATTCATGTAAGAGTGCAGAGTGCCTTAGAAATTTCTGTGAATAAAATACATAAAAATATCATGTGAATGTAACGTGAACTGCGTGTCACCTGTATTGTTTATCATGCCTTAGCCTGTGTCTATGCTAGGAGTGCTTTACTGGTTTAGGAATGTGAGAATGTTCTCCATTGATGAAGTGCTTGTGCTGGTATAGTAAAACCATTCTCTGTGAGTGAAGTAAGATATACCAAGTAAATCACAGCTTTGCCAGTATAGCTGTCTGAATTCCTCAGACTTCTGCTGGCACAGCTAGGTCAATCAGAGAACACACCTCTTCATACCCCTGACTGACACAGCACTGCCTGCAGAAGTCTGTAGTGTGAATCTGTCCTTAGTCACAGTATCTTGTGGTGTGGTTTGGTTATGGAGACATGTATATGTAGTCAAATAAGAGAATTCTATCCATTGCTACCTATTTTGTTCTCTTTACCTTTGTTTTATTTGTTGTTTGTCAACATGGTATCTGAGCTGCTATTTTCCCTATCCACAATCTTAGAATTTTCCTATATGGTATACAGTATGTTCTTATTGCCTCCCCAGCACAGCAAAGTGTATTGAGTTAAATCTCACATAAGCAGAGAGAAACAGACTGCAACTCTCTCAAGATGAGTTATTGTTTGGTGACTAATATATTTGTATTTTGAGCATTTGGATCTAAAAATCTCACTGTCTCCTCCAGAAACTTAAAGCAATTGTTACCTTTCATGCTCTATTGTGTTTCCTGTGTCTTGAGACTTGCTTCACTTTTTAAAATGATCCAGGGTCTTGAACTGAATGATGAAGAAAGTGCTTTCCAATGCTGACTGTTTGATTTTGTTGTAATTGGTTACTGTAACTCTGCTTAATGAAACATGGAATGCATTTATTGTGCTGGGTTGTGGGTAACTTCCATGTTGGACTATGTCATTTTTTTTGTATTATCAGTGTCTTTGAAAATGCAGGTTGGTGAATTCTTAATTTTATGAGGTATGTTTTTGTGTTCCCAGCATTGATTAATAGTTTCATATGTGTAACTGTTTTGGCTGAGCCCTTTAAACTCTGAATACGTATGGGTAAATATGCAGATTTATCTAATGCTTATTGTCAGAAAGAATTTGGAAAACATTTCTAGTTTTGTGTTAATTTAATTCAGGGGTTTTCAGCCTTTTTTAGAAACTGTACCCCTACAGTCTCAAGGTTTCACCTGAAGAACCCCTTCATGGTTTTCCAGCCTGGTTCCAGTGGCATACCCTGGAAGCCTGTATTTGGCTTCCTCCCCGCTCCCCAGCCTCACATGCCCCCTCCCTATGTGCAGAGCAGGATGGGTCCCATAAGATGGTGGGGGAGAAAGTCATACCTCGGGGGGGAGGAACATGCTGCTTACAATCTTCTGCATGGGGTGTCTCCCCGTACTTACCTGCCCCCTCCCTGCCACGCAATGCACAACTCTGCCACCCCCAACTCCCCACAGTTATCCACCATGTGGTGCCCGACTCTAGCCTGGCTCTGCCACCCTTCCCCCCTCACAGTTACCCACTGCACCCCTCCTCCCCACACTTACCTGCTGCACAGTGCCTGGTTCTCCCACTCCAGCCCCACAACCTGGCATCAGCTCAGGTGGGTGGCCTCACCCCCTGGCCTGGGCAGGGGCCCCGGGCCAGCTCCTGAGGGACTGGCCCTCAGTACACAACTGCCCACCTCCCACCCGGTATTGGAATGCAGCCAGAAGGCAGGCTGCAGCTGCCCACTTCCCGCTGGGTCTGGAGCTGGGCCCCCCAAAGCACAGGGCCCAGGGCAGTTGCCCCAATCCTCTTGCATATCCCCTACGATAGTCTGAAGTACCAACAGGGATACGTGTACCCCCAGTTGAAAACCGCTGACTTAATTGTTTGATTACTTGACTCTAATACAGGCTTGGCAAGCTGGTCAGTTGTCCAGCTACTTGACCATGGGCAAATACTATCAAATCTTGAAGCAAGAATGCCCTGATGTAGGCGCAGTATCATAGTGCTACCCATTAGCAAACCTACTTAACTGTTTAGATAGCTCAATTTACTATATGCTAATGCCACTTTTTGGGGGGGAAAAAGATGAAGTAACTGAAAGGTGAGCATCTTGATTGGAATCTTTTAGAATAAACATTATATGTGTATCTTTATTTGTATACCAGCTCATCAATGTACATGGTGATTTACAAGTTAAAGCACTGTCCCTGCCCGGAAGCGGTTGCAATCTAAACTGACTAGACAAACTTACAGAAATTAACTCAGAAGGGTTGGGAGGGTGAAGAGAATGGTTCACAATCCTTAAATCTCCTGCCCCAACATGAGAAAAGATGAACAGCTGCTTAAAGAGTTGTTCTGCTTTCTACCTAGGATAAATGCATTTTAAAAGGTTTTTTTCTTGTACAGTTGCTGTGAGTTTGTTTTTATTTAATTTCACCTTTTCTTTTCTTTTGTAATTACTCTGTCTTGAATAATATTCATGTTTAAATGCTAACCTAACATTGTTTTAAAAAGTAATGTAATATTTTAGCGCTTAATTTAATTTTCACATTTTTTTAATTAAAATAACTCATTTAAGTAAATTGTCCTATGTAATTAGGCCTAAGTCTCTATCTAAGACTAAGCCTACCGGACACTGCGAAGTTTCAGTCTTTCGTTAGTGTTCTAAAAAATTAGTGATTTAAAATAACTGGCCATTTTTTATATTATTTGACTGGTCAATTGACCAATTATTTTTGGACCAGTCAAATGCCCTACCCTACTCTAGTGTATATGTGGATATGATTGTTACAGTTTCTTCAGTAGATGAATTGATAGGCTTTCTCGTTGCACTGCGGTTTTTGTGAATGTCGTTCTGTTTTATGCTGAAATACTTTTTGTTCATGATTCACTTTGTAATGAATCAGAAAAGAGATTCTCCATAGTACAGGAATTGAGCAGACCTTCACTATTTTTCCCTGTTCATCACTATTACAAAAGGTGTACTAACTAAGTCTCTACCCCTTCCTCAGATTTAACACAAAGGCCCCATTTGGTAAGGGTGAGATACTGCAACAGCTGATAACACTTTGTTGTTCAAAGATGTCTGTTAGGTCTATGAAGTGCCATTATCCTCTCTTCTAGACTCATTCCAAAGAGATGCCCCAATAGGTACTCTGGTGACAGCACCACAACAATAGGTTAGAGATCAAATAAATCTGAGTACTTTATTCTCCAGTATTCAGTGGTTCTGTAGTATTTTCTTTAAAATATATATATAAAACAGTATATATATATAATATACAATATATAAATATATTAGAGTATTATATTACAGTATCACAGTATTACCATATTATTTAAATATATAATAATATATAATATAACAGTATAAAATTACAGTATTTTTATCTATAATATAATACATTGTATATAATATATATTACAGTAATTCCTGTTACTCCTTGTAAACTAACTTCAGGGAAGAAATGTTTAAAATATCTTATTTTGTATCCCTCAGTATTTTTAAAGCCATAAATAGGTTCTAAAATGAGAATATTAAAAATCTTTGACAGCTATGGAGGTAAAGGAATGATTTCATTTATACCAAATGAGAGACTCCTAATGCTGTTCTGGATTGGTTGTAATATGGTAATTAGACAGCATACTAGGGCAATTTGAGAAATCAGAGTTCCTAAATGTGGAGAAATTAGGGTAGAATTGCGCTTCACAAGCTTGGAAAGTATGAACAACCAAAAAATTATTTAGATTCTGAAATGACTTGTAATCCTGCTTGTTCAGTAATTAATACCAAAGTTGAGCCATTAAAAAAATCTGAGATCACCATTTGAAGCTAACTACTTTCTCATATGCTCACTATCCCTGGGAAAACATGCTTGCATTCCTGCTCCACATATTAGAGACCTGTCCTTTTGAAGTGCTATCATTCCAGTGGAATCATATAATTGTAGGACTGGAAGGGATTTTGAAAGGACATGTAGTCCAGTCCCCTGTACTTATTGCAGGACTAAGCTGGCTCAGACCTTTCTTCTGGACAATCATCAATCCACTGTAAATGGGGCCCAAGACTGAGTGCATTTTTGTGCTTTTAAGCTCTCTGGATCTGGATATAGTCACTGTTTCTGGCTCTGGATCTATAGGAACCATTCCTAGGTACAGACATTGTCCTAAGCTTTCCTGTGGGTCACGAAGTGCAGCTACCCTGGGCCCTAATATCAGTGTCTCAGACCTCCTGACCCCTCATCTGCTTATGCATGGTCCCCCAGAGTTCTACTCGCCTATGGGCAGTACTACATCTAGTTTCCCCTCTTAGCAGACAGCATGGCAGGAAAGCAAGGAATATAGGCTTTTCCAAGGAAACTTTTTAGCCACAGTCACTTAACTCTTATTCTATTGAAGAGTAACAGATTTTTGCAGAACAACAAAGATGGAAGTTTTATACACTTGTAAATTATGGGAGTCTTTTGTTTAATGGTCTAAAATAGGTGGAAGACTCCTTATCAGTCGTTGGAGCTTTCCTTTCCTAGATAACATATACTTTAGCTGATGTTTCCCAGATGAGATGTCTTACGTGTTGAGTTGTGCATATTGACTGCAATTGTTTTTTAGCTCCAAGAGGAAGCTACATTTGTGGAGTATGTATAAGGGTGGTCAATTGTAAACTTAGGCCTGATCTACACTTACTTTCCGGATTCGGTGGCAGTCGACGTGAGATACTCAAGTGACGTAAATCGCTTTCAAATCTCCTGTCGGCTTCGCTGAGTCTAATCTGCATGCCGTCCCCACTGTGCTGCGCCGACGGGAACAGTGTTCCCTTTGACACAGCGCTACGCCACTTACCAGGGTGGTTTTCCTATGTCGATTTCTGGATCGACTGAGCAGGTCTACACAGACCGCTCAGTCCATCCAGAGACATCAAACTGACGGCGGTGAATTTGCTGCCGTCAGTGTAGACCCAGCCCTAGTTGCCATGGGCGGGTGGGGGGCAGGGAGGGAGAACAGATGGATAGTTTCCTGAATAAAGGGGGCAGAGAGTGATCTTAGTAGCTTATTATTAGTATGTATTCAAGGCATATATGATGTCTAAACCTCTTACAGTCCATTGGCAAGTTACTCACATAAGAAGTCTGTAGTAATAAAGTAAAAATCCATTTGAGTCTGAGGCACTGACTTGATATTGGGTGACGTGAACAGCAAAACATAGTTGCAATGAAATTTCATTTTTGGCTGCATTAGACATAAGGAAGAGGCAGGGAGGAGATATGTGCCAGTATGTAGGCATCCTTCTGTTTTAATCAGAATGTGTTTTCTGCTTGCAACAACATTCTTCATCTATGTGATTAACTAGTATAACATTCCTCTCTTCTAATGTCGTCCCACCACTACCCCCCCCCGTTTTTTTTTTTTTTAAATAGAGCAGCCTGGACTGTCTTATTTACTCCTCCTAAACATAAGGGTGGCTGTAGTGAGGTCCAGTTCCAGACTTGGGGCAAAGGAGGAGCAGCTTCAGGAGTTCCTGACCCTTCCCCACTTTCAGACCTGGTGTTGCAAGTGGGGGAGGAGTAGAGACAAACCATCCTTTTGCTCGCGAGAAGGAAGGGGAGAGAAGGGATTTGAGCTGCTGGGCCCTTTGCTCCCTCCCTTCCTGTGAGAATGGAGTTAGGCTGCTGAAGGGAGAAGGAGAGAGAGCTCTGCCTGCCTCCTCCACCATCACTGACTGGCTGCTCTTCTTCAGGAGGCAGGACGGTGGAGCAGGCAGCTAATTTATGTTGACTGGGGCGATTCCCTCAAGCAGGGCTAAAATTTGTGAGAGAGCTGAAACGTCTCATGGCATCTCGAGACTGGCTCCAGGCCTTGCTGAAATCCTGTGACTTGTGGAAAAAATCACGAGAGAGGGCAGCAGTGCTGACAAAAGTGAGGTTGGGAGATGGAAAGATTTCAGATATGTACTGGGTTGGCGGCTCTGAGTATGGAGCTCCTAAGTAGCTTTGAACACTAAAGTATTGTTACTGAAGCCATGGCCTCACCCTAAAAACTTACGAGAAACATGTAGAAATCGAAGCACCATATAGCACACCAGTTAGGTGAAGGGTGTAGACTTTCCTATTTCTGTTGCTGGAGGAGCCCCTCATTTTGGTTTAACTGTCTTGTTTAGAGAGTGAGTAGATGTCTAGTTAACTTTTGAAGACCCAAAGGAGATGGCCTTAGGTAGGAGTGAGAGCATGAAAATGAGGGGATGTTTATGTGCAAGTCCATGGAAATGGGTGGACGGGGAGAGATTTTGGAGGGGAAGAAGTGGGACAGACCAAAAAATGGAAGCGGTAGAGGAAAAGAGATAAGGAGAGAGAAAGTAAGGAGGGAAGAGTCACTGAAAACCGTATAGGAAAAGGTACACAATGAGAGTGGGACTTTCTAAAATACCTGAGTGATGTAGGACCATAAGTCAATGGGACTTGAGCTTTTGAAAACTCCACCTTACGATCTTTCATGGCAGTGATTTCTAAACTGTGATTCATGGTCTACAGTGTGAAGCATTTGGTGGTTATCTGTAGAGAATTAGCTGACTGCCTGTTGCTGGCTTGCCTTATACAGCTGAGAAGGATAGCATAGTTAAGTCTTTCAAACAGGTGAAAAGCCTTATTACATTAAAGACAGCAATTAATATGCAGTACTTTGCCAATGTTACCCTTCCACATAAGCATTTGGGAGGTAGTCCACAAGACAATCTCTAGAAAAGGTTGCTGTATACAGTTTTTGTACCAATTTTAACCATATCAGGTTAGTAACAGAAATAAGCTACACCAATACAAGTGCCTTTATACCTGTATAACTGCATCCACACTGGGGTTTGCACTGATTTAACATCAGTTTCTAAACCAATATAGATAAATTAATGCAAAAATTATCAGTAGACAAGGCCTAAGTAGTGCATACTGTAGAAGAAGTTTGGTAACTCCTGTATATTTCAGGGACGAATAAAGAAAAGATGGAGTTAGGCCAGGAAGCGAGAGAAGGCATAGCAATAGAGACAAATAGTAAATTAATTTTATATGTAAAAATAGAAAATTGATTCACTTTTTGCTGTTCCTTTAAATGTCAGGTTTTCTGGCTTGGAAGGGGAGGGGAGGAATGGAGATGAGGAGATTTGGCTTGGTTAGTGGGCCATTGCCTACTTCTTTACCTTCTCAAAAGCCTGCATCTTTTTATAAATAGGTTTCCAAGTTGGTTTCAGGGAACAGTACAGGATTATAAAACCTACTTTCTTGTCAAGTTGCCAGAGAAATTGCCTGATGAGAATTACAAACATAGGATTTGCTGGAGAGTGTTAACTGCTCCTGACTCTATTGAATAAAACAATTATACAAAACTGGTAACAATTTTTTCACCATGCCCATGTTTTGCAAGCTGCTGAATGAAGATGAGAAACCTGGGATTTTTGCCACAGAAAATGGAATAGCTCACAATCAATCCTTAGGCTAAAGACACTTGTGTTTACTTTAGCTGATGATCAAATCTGTTAAATAATAACTACTTTCTTTCTGCTCTGCAAATTTTTGCATTAAAAATTGTCTCTTACAGTCTAAGTATAAAGCTTAATATGAACTTTTTTTGTCGTGCCCACCATTTAGCGGCCAGTGCAGTCTTTTGGACAGACAGGAAAAAGGTCAAAGGTACAGTAGACCTGTGTGCTGGCATGCTATGGAAGTTTTTCATGCTTGATGAAGTCTTGTCATTTTGAAAAATGCCTTGAATTTAGCTATAGCCTTTATTTTTAGCAATAATGTTTTTTTTGTTTTGCTTTTGGATTTTTGTCTTGTCCAGTTGTCTGCTTTTGTGGTTTGCCTTTATATTTTTGGTGGCTTCTTATTGCTAGAGAGAGGAAATGCCTTTCCAACGCTGCTTACTTACTTTTTTATTAATTGGAATTGTTCTGTTGTGCTGATGTTATGACGACTTCAAAGCTATGACTGTTTTTCCCTTTCAGAAATGATTGACTTTATTTTAAAATATTAAACATATATATTAGCCAATTTGTTATGCATTTGAGTGAAATAATCAGTGTGAGGTATTCTGATGTTCATTTGGTTTTTTTAAAACTCTAGTTTTTAATTAAAAATACTTTTCTTTAGTCAAGTACAAAGTTAAAGCTAGTTCGGAGCCTTGCTGTGTGTGAAGAATCTCCACCGCCTCCCACAACTGAAATATCACAGGACATCCAGGTAAAAATCATGTGACTGCAGCTTCTGAAACCTAGCTGAAGTGCTTTGCTCTTCAAAGAATATTTGAAAGAAAGACATATGTGGTGGTGTTGTAGTTGTGTTGGTCCCAGGATATTAGAGAGAGACAACATGGAAGAGGTAATATCTTTTATTGGACCAGCTTCTTTTGATGAGAGAGACAAGCTTTCACTCTTACACAGAGCTCTTCATCAGTTCTGTATGTGCTCGAAAGCTTGTGTCTCTCTAATAAAAATTGATCTAATAAAAGATATTCCCTCACTCCTCTTGTCAGACTTAATAATCTTCAGTTAGATCTGTTTTAACATGCAAATAATAAACAAAATTATTTTGTTTATTTTTAACTGCTTATTTCACAAATATTTGGCAAATAATGGTTACCTTCCCCCCACTTTATTTTTAAATGCACTACATAAAACCAAACTGTTCTTTGGCTAAAGTAAGTAGTGTTTATCTTTCATCGTGACCTAGAATTGTGGTTTAGATTTTTTTGGTTTGGCTTTTGGTTTTTAATTCCCAATTGCTTTAACATATTTTTGAGGAAGTTTTAAATTGGTCAAGCAGTATTGGAAATCATTCAGGTTCTAATATAGAGAGCAATTTTATGGTTAGACTGTAAAATAATGCCTGAGCTGTTTATTTTTTAGGAGTCATATTAAATAAACTGGTGTATGTTTTGAGTTTAGCTTGAAATTCTGCATATTGGCTTTAACAGTGGTATTAGTATTAATTACTAGTAACTAAACTTTGGCCTTATCTGAAATGTCTTATGGTCATTCTATAGTAATTAAGATTAATTGTAATTTTCAGGATTTTCAAAGGAGATTATAAATCATATTTCTTCAACCGGAGTATAAAAACAGCTTGAACACAGAAAAGCAGGAAAAATTTAATTTTTTGTAAATGGTTATACATTATTGTGCTTTGGGTATTATTCTCAGTTGCAGTGTATGATTTTGTCACGACAGATAAATTTTTTCAGCTCTTCTCCCTTTTGCTAACTTCACCAATACAGAAGTTGTTTTATAGGTGTACTTGGCTATAAAGCCCTCTCTGCTTACTTGCTTATTAATTTCTTCTCTTTAATGTTAAGGGAACAACTGTTTCTGTGAATGGAAAAGTCCCTTACCATATAGGTGGGTTTGCCCTTATATTGTACTTGAACAAGCACAAGAAATCAACAGAGTAGCAGAATTTTGGAGCACCATTACTGATTATTGTGAGTGAATAGCAAAGTGATTAGCTCTTATGCTTAGGTTAGGCTTTCCCACCTCACTTTATATAGAGTGCTGTGGAAAAGGGGGACTCTCGTGTTGTTTGAGTGACTGCCTCTGGGTGCGCCACGTGAGGATGTGCATGTGCTCATGCACTGTTGATCAGATTTGGTTAGCAGTGTCCATACATCTACACGTGCACCGTATGCCTCCTTGTGCTCCAGTACAAGGACATACAGAGGGAGAAGCAGACCTGCACCACTCCAGTTATTTCTCAACTGCCCGCAGCTCAAGACTGAATTTTATAGTGTCCGCTATCTAAGTAACACAGGGGTTTTTCCTGTTTTTTAGTAGTTTATTTTATGTTTTCACTTAGCATGGTTTGTGCTTTTGTGGAGGGGAAACGAAAGGGGGTATTCTTTCCCTTTTTTTCTTTAAAGTGGGGCCCCCTTTTTGCCTTGGGCCTTCTCAATGATTGGTTTATGCCCAAGACCCCAGAACTCAAGTTTTGCCAGATCTGCCACTGGTCCTTTCACCTCAGTAACAGGCACTGTAGGTGCCTTCATTGCCTTGGAAAGGCTCACATCATTTCAGCTTCAAGAGCAGATCTCAAACTGAGGGAAGACTGATTAAAACTGCTTCTCATGGAGGGCCTCTTTAGGCTCTTTCCTGCTCTCCATCTCCAGCAACCTGAGGCCAGGGGACAGAATAAATTTTTCAGAAGACCTGTAAATATAAGGGACTCCGGTCCCCTGATAGAGAGAAGTCCTTTCTTAGATCTTGGAGCAAAGAGATCTTGCACCCTTGTGCGGGTACCTCTAAGGCTCCTACCTGTCATGGTAATGAGGCATCAGTACCACGAAGAAAGACTTCTTTTACCTAAAAGCCCACCGCCGAACAACTTATCAGTCAGTACTAGCATTGGACTCTTTCAGTGGAAGAACTTCTCAGAGAGAGAAACTCTTTGACAAAATCATTTTTCTATTCACCTGGTACCATCTATCTTCACACAGCGCATGCTGTACTATGCCCACTGGAGGTATTTCACTTGGAGGCTCAGTTCCCAAGCTCACTAGGTATCATCCAGGTTCCTCTCTCACAAGGACCTTCAGACTTTGGAGGAACATGAATCCCCTCTGAAGGTACCAGCAGGATTTTTCCATCTGGACTCCTGGACCAGCTAGTACCAGCAAACTCCCTAGTACTGCTTCATCCCCATAGAAAAGATACTGATGCTCTCAGCTTCACCACAGGCACAGGAGAGACACTTCCTCTAATTCAGAAGTAGCCATCCGAAGCTCCAACACCTACTTGTTCCACCATACCTCCTTCGAGGTGTTCCTGAGGTCAAGACCCCAGAACTAGCCAACAGGAACAACCTTCGGGGCTTGCTCCTTCTCCTCCGTATGCCCCTCCTCAGTGTGCCTTTTGGAACGCTTGTGCCTCTTGCAGTAACCAAGTCTTCAGGATGCCCTCACATAAGAGGGCCTGCCTAGATTCTCAGCCATCAACACCTCAGGTCCCTCCATGTCTTCATCGAGATGTCCTTCCAGAGGAACAGGAGCTAAGAATAGAGGAGGAGACACCACCATCCTTTTTCAAACCAGAATGGACAGCCATGCGTCCTTTTTCCTCTTTCCTTGTCCTGTGTGAATGATTTCAAGATCTCCCAAGATCTCATAAAACGTTTAGCAAAGATCTTACAGAGTCCCTTGGAGGAAGTCCAAGAACATCAGCGCCCCTTGGTGAACATCCTGAGTACCTTCCTTCAAGGCCAGGTAGCCTTGCTTATCAATGAGGCCCTACTATCACAAGCCCGTATGTGTGCCAGACTTCAGCTGTCCTCGCCCTTACCCATAAGAGGGCTGATTAATAAGTACTATGTCCCAGCCAAGGCATTGGCATACCTATTCTCCTGTCCCACCACTAAATCTCTGGTTTTCTTTGCTGCCATTGAAAGAAATAGACAGCGCTATTTCTGATCAACTCTTGATAAGGAATTAATGCATCTGAATCTTCTAGGCTGCAAGAGCTATTCTTAGGCCTCCTTTCAATTTACAGTCTCCAACTATCAGGCCCTCTTGGCAAAATATGACTTGGCAAAATGTAGTAAATTCTTCCATGTTATTGATCTGACAACAGAGAACAGTTTCAAACTCTTATCCCAGAAAGACAGATAATAGCAACGGCTTTTTTGCAGACTTCCCATAATGTAGTAGCCATAGAACTCTAGACTGTATCTATCACTATAGTCATGTACCATGCCTCCTGGTGCAGTCCTCCAGCCTGCCAGGGAGGTACAGAATACTGTGGAAGACCTGCCCTTCAAAAGGCCTAGACTCTCTAGTGATGTGATGTATATGTTTCTTCATTCACTTAGATTCCAGGACAATGCTGAGACAGTACATGCATGCCATCTGTCAAAAGAAAATTCAGCAAATTTCAAACAGTGCAGTGCTCCCATCCTGTTGACTATCAGACTCCACCCAAACACCATTTTAGTTGATCAGAAAGAGGTCCAGATTAGCCAACTGCAAAGATCGACCTATCTATTCCAAACAATCATTCTGACCTATTGGTTGAGGACCACATGCTCTCCTGACTGGATCTTACACTTCTCCAACCCTCTTTCCAACCACCCTATGGAGAACATCTGGTTCATTTTCTCCCTTAATCCATTATGCCTTTCTTCACTTCTGCCGATTATTAGGGGCTACCTGGTCAGAGTATTGATAGCTGAGTGGCCATGTACTATATAAACTGCCAAGAAGGAGAAAGAATCAGTAAAACTGTGGAACTAATGCATTGCTCATCAAATAGACATTTCAGCAATTTATCTGCCAGGGCTGCAGCCCACTGCAGACTCACTGAGCAGAGTTCTCCATCTAGACCACAAAGTGGGAACTGTATGATTTGGTCTCTCCAGAGATCTGCCTTAGCTGGGATCTTCCGGGGGTAGCCCTTTACATGGCGCCTTCCAACACAAGCTGGTGCTCCTACCCAGGGAGCCACAGTCACAACTCTTGGGGAGATGTCCTCTTTGGCCCTCGGCCTCGCAGGCTGCTATACACCTATTCCCCAACTCTCTGCTTTACAAGCTGAAACACGAGAGCAGTGACCTTTCTCATAGCCCCAGTGCTGCCAAGTCAGGTATGGTTCCTGGGCTCGATGCATCTGTTTCTGCATCCACCTCCTCACATTCCTCTGATGGAGAACCTCCTGCCCTGAGAGTCGAGCTCTATTACCCACCCCATCTCTCATAGCTACACCTCAAAGCGTGGTTCCTCCATGGCTCCCAGGCTTAGAGTGTTCTCCTGACATCCAGACAGTTAGTTTGAACAGTAGAAAACCCACCACAATAAAGTCTTACCTGGAGAAGTGGAAGCATTTCCAGATTTGGTACACATAGTGCGTCATATCCCTGGCCCCATCTTCTCTTGAATTCATTCTCTACTGTCTGTTACACCTGATATTGGTGAGTTTTTCCCTGAGCTCTGTCAAGGTTCACCTACCTGCTGTTTTAAGGATTCCACATGCCAATTGGATGATTCTTGGTTTTTGTGGTCTCTACAACCACAAAATTTCTTGGGTACCTTGTTAACCAGCTCCCTCCACCCTGGAACCTCAATTTAGTGCTCAGCATCTTAGAATTTCTTCTTTACTCCATCTTTCAAAACTTCATTCCTTGTAGTGATTACTTTGGCCAGAAGGATAGGGGAACTGGGAGCCCTCATGGCTCATGCACCGTTAATTGTGTTCTATCCTGACAGTGATGTTGCATCCCCACCTTCATTTCCTCCCTATAGTTTCACTGGAGTTTCATATCAATCAGGACATACAACTACCAGTGTTTTACCCCAAGTCTCCCTCTTCAAGGGAAGAAGCCAGCCTCCATTATTACAATGTGAGAAGAGCTCAGGTTTTCTACCTGCCCAGGACCTTTACAAGATCCTTCAGAAGATCCTTCATGGTCTTCCCGAAGCTCTTCATCTCCTTTGCTGAGAGTTCACTCTGTTTCCACCCAATGACTGTCTAACTTGGCTTTCGGTTGTATTTTAGTATGCTAGGGGTCTACTAGGGTAAAGTCGATGCTCACTTCATAGCCCTCCTTAGGAAGCTACCCATCAAGGACACTTATAAAGCAGCCCCCTGGTCTTCCATTCACACACTTTCCTATGCCTTAGTGCATGCCTCCAGAGCAGACATGGCCTCTGGTTAAGTTATTTTACACACAGTACTCTCTTCTGCACTGATGTACTGCTCAGGAGTCTTCTCACATGTAGCACCCATAGGGATGATAATTCATATGGAGAGGTTACTTATCTTATACAGTAACTGCAGTTCTGCAAGATATTTTGTCTCTGTGGATGCCCCATCACCTACCCTCCTTTACTCTCTACTTCGGTGTCCTTCCGGGCTCTGAGGTTAAGGAGGAACTGGAGTGGTATGGCAGAGCATGAGGAGACAAATGGCATAGACACTGCTAACAAGAATCTCCAGTCAAAATGCACATGTGCATGTTGTTTTCATGTGGTGCACCATAGGGACAAAATGTCTCAAAGAGCTCCAACTTTATCTTAGAAGATAAGTAACCTCACTTTCTCCCAGTTGTTGAGTTCGGTTACTCCAGCCTGGGAAGATGAAGTCTGTGTGATCAGCCTTTGAGACGGTAACAAGGTTATACTTGATCTGCTGTGCTTTGTGCCATTGGAGAGAGCAGCTCCAACGCTGTTGCTTCACCTTGCTACACCTCATTCTCTTCAGCCTCTTCTAGCAGGACTTTTCACTGTGGAGGAGGCACAGGTTCTTGGTATGGCCATGCCTTGTTAATAGCAGGATCTGTTATCTCCAAGTCAGTGTGTAGATCCCAGCCCTCCTCCAGTTGCATGAACTTTTCTCCTTCTCTGGATCCAGGCTGTGTGTATGGATTGTCATTGATGTGGAGATGTAATGGTAAAGCACAAGCAGTGCACTTCTTGACTTTGAGGATTTCAGGCTGAAGTAGGAAGATAGTATTACCATTGTATACAGCGTCAGTAAGATTATTACTAGAATACAGTGTCCACACTATTAAAATTGAGGTTGAATATCTGGAAAAGGTGCAGAAAAAAGCTACAATTTATTCAAGGTCTGGAGAGCTTGCTTTACTGAGAAATGAAAGAAACTCAATTTATTTAGTTTACAAAGGAATAGGTAAAAAAGTGTTTTGATCATAGTCAGTAAGTACTTAGATGGGAAAAATATTTCTGATAATAGAAGGCTGTTTAACCGAGGAGACAAAACGCAATAGCAGGAAGTTGAAGCTAGACAAATTCAGATTAGAAATAAAGTGCAAATTTTAATATTAAGAATAATTAACTACTGGAACTATTTACATAACGTTGTGATGGATTCTTAGTTACTTGAACTATTTTTAAAATCAGAGTCGATGACTTTCTAAAAGATATGCTGTAGCTCAACCAGAAGTTATAGGCTTGATGCTGAAATCATTTGGTGAAATTCTGTGGACTGTTTTATGCAGGTGGTCAGACTAAAATATCATAATCCCTTCTATCCTTAAAAACTATGAATCTTGGAGCAGCATGGAGAAAGGAACTGGCATGAACCACAAACTTGCCCTTTCAAACTTCATGGAACAGTTTTCCTGCAACTTTGTTAAAGGGAGTCAGTTGACTCAAGATTCCATTTGTAGAAAAAAAATAAGTTTTTTTTAGAAAATTTTTAAGGATAAAAACTTAGATTAAAAAACAGAACCAAACAAAAACCAAACCCGATTTCTCCAATTGGAGGCAGATCATTCTGGGTAGTGTTTCTACAAAGGGACCTAAGTGTCTCACCTGCCTCCAAATTCCTAGGGCAGAATAGGAAGGCCACTGTACAAGCTGCTGGATATGAAGTCCATAAGAGAGGAAATTCCCAGATGAAAATATTTTTTACTTCTCTTTGTGCAGATACATCAATCTGAATTGTAAATTAAAGTGATCTGGTCCCTCTTACACTTGGGAAGCACTACCAATTTTCATACCATTCTCTCGCCAACTTACTTCTGCATTCTGTTGTTCTCAATCTTCATGCTGCCTTTCTAAATGACTGATTGCACACAACTTCCTCATTTCGCTCACCCCCCTTTTAGAAGAGACTAGAGGGCCTAAACTGGCTATTAATGACTGTAAATGGAGGAAAAAAAGGTGTTGTTCCACATCTACAGACTAGTCCAAGGAGTTCCTTTGGTTCGTTGTTGTTTAAAATACCCCCTGATTTCTGATGGCACCAAGATAATGACCAATCCTGAACAATATTGCCTTTCTCACCCGCAGCCCACATCCATGAATTTGCAGGAAGCAGCAATAGAGTCCCCCTGGCAATTCAGATTAGAGCACTTTTTCCTTATTGTAAAGTCCATTATGATTCTAGTTTATCTTTTCAGATTGAAGTAGACTTAATCTAGGTTACTGCTTAGTTACAAGGAGCAGATCCCCATGCATCATGACACTAAGCACTTTCTGCTCATAATTATTACATGTGATAACTTCCCTGAATTCTTTCCAAAACATGTAACATCCCTAAAGACAATAACAAAAATAGTAATTGTCCCAAAGCTGGATGTAGCCATGCTATCTTGTGTTGGTTTTAAATATCCACATCTCTTAAGAGAAATATTTACCTGAAAAATGGACAAGAAAATTGTGGGGGTTTTCATGCAGAAAATTTAAGACTAAAGAAACAGTGCTCGAGTGTACTACTTAGATGGTTTACTTTACCAGTCTTTCCAAACTGGAGAAGGAAGTCGGATTGGTATTATTCCATGTTAGTCTAGATTGCTATTTTAATATGCAATTAATTATGTTATAATGTGGACTTTGGTACAACCAATGTCCTAACCAGTTGATAGTTAGCCAGTTGTAGAAGGCATTGGCTGTGAGGGAGGGCTTGCCACCAAAGCTTAGGCACTTATCCTTCTGTTTGTTACTCCTTAAAACAATTGCAGCAGATGAGAAATGTTATAGAAATACAATTTATAAATCTATATTATATTATACAAATATAAAATTTGGAGTTTTTAATATTGTATGATGGAAATTGTAACTGAAGCAGTGAATTCCAGAGATTGACGTTTAGTATTACACCTTTCAGTTTGGTCTTTTATGTTACAAGGTATTTACAAAGATATAATTCCTTATCTAGAGGAAGGATGGCAAGTGAACAGCTACTTTTTTCATGAATTGTTTGCTCTAGGATTGTATGTGGACTCCAGGGTAAAAAAGATCCTCATCAACTTCATAAACAGAAGACTGTTTCTATTTCAATAATTTATTTGCCTATGAGTCCATCATAGTCTCTGAACAGGGTTTTAGCTTTTTTTCCTTTAAAGGGCATTTTCTCTAGGAAAACAAAAAAACCCAAAGGAAGAATATAGGAAGAACAAAGACTATTTTATATGTTCACTCAGTAGTCTGGATATTTTTCACTGGGTCACCATTCACAGTTGTTAATTCCAGAGGTTGTGGGTGAAAGCTGAGACCAGGCCATGGATCCTTTTAAGTCAAGTTCTATAGCTCTTCAGTGAGGATAATTTTAGGATTCTTTACAAGCTGGGTAACTCGAATGGCTGTTAACAGTGGAAATGAACTAACACCTTCATGTATGTGAACAGACAAGTGAATGAACCACTCTGGTGGGAAAGTTCTATTTGGATTTCAGTGAGGATTCTGTTAATGGAACATACCTAGAATCAATATCCTCACCACTGATGGACTAAAGCACACAAAGCCATACCTAGGGGAAAAAGCTAAAAATAGATTTTCCAGGTAAGTGGGTCATACTTTATTAGACTCTTTAAGCCTTTGTAGCACACACAATAGAAAGCACAGGAAGCTTTCCATCACAATCCTGGAGGATCAGTGGTGGTGGAAGAAATGCATCCATTCAGATGAGGCATTCCTTTTTACCATTCTCCATTTGTTATAGGACATTGCTAGGAAAGAAGTTAAACACAGTTGATTTATTAATCCAGATCTTTAAACTATTATTGTACACTTTATATTGGGACGAGTTTAGAGTGAGCAATTGTCAGATGTAACCTGGTGAAGTTAATGGGGAGGGCGGGGGGGAAATGGTGTTGTGAAAATTCTCTTTCTACCTCCTGATACAATTCTGAATTACAAAAGGAAGTGGAATAGTGTATGGGGTGGATCCAAGTCATGCAAACCCAGTTTCCTAGTGAGAAATTAGCTGTTTTTTTCCCCTAAACTAATATAAAGACAACAAAGTAGATAACTGAAGAGCTACCAGTGTTTTTAGCCCAAATGAATGCGAATGAAATGACTGCATATTCATACTATACTAAAGGTTACAGTGAATTGAGAAAGATGATTTTGTATTGAAAACTACAGGTTTTCAGATAAACATCTTTTTTTTTTTACTAAAACATGAGTACATGGAGGAGCTATTAGTAGTGGCAAATACAGAACTTCACATATCTATAGAAAAATAACATGTACAGTAGGTAATTAGAACAATTCAGAATTTATATATATTGTTGGTTTTCAGACAATCTAGACATTCATAAGACCTATTCATTTTAAAATGTTGAAAATGCATAGCAATGCCATTTTTTGTTGAGAAAAAGGAAAATTAGTTGCTAGTATGCAAATGTCATCACACACACACAAAATTTTAAACTGGTGCTGTCAGCCTCAGCAAAGATTAAACAGGTATGAAGGCCAAGTTACCCTGTCACCCGTAGGCATAGTCTCTAAATTAGATTAAATTAAAAAGGAAATTTTTATGTTCTTTTCAGAGGGGATCCAGTCTTTGATAGTGTATCTAGTTGTATAAAAAAAATTGGATTTGGGGATGAATTAAGCGGAAATATACTTTTCTAGAAAACCTGTGTTAAGCTAAAAATTCTAGGCATAAATAACTTTTGTCAAATTTGCTATTATCTTAATACATTAAACCATTAAAGAAATGTAATTAACTTATTTATGAAATTGGGAGAGCTGGTCCCCTTTTGAACCTATTTGAATAGGAAGTTTTTGTCACTGGTGTTGCACTATGAAAGCTTACTTAGCATTCTCACTGGGGTTTCTTGGTGGAGACAGATGTGAAAGCTGGCAATGAAGAGTGAACACTTAGAATACTTTAATATAATCTTGAAATGGGATATGTCCTTGAAGTGTATGTGTGCTGTAAAATATTAAAATGCGTCTACTTTCCATATTTTCTTTATACATTTTGATAAGTTTGTTTCAAGTAGATTCTCTGATTCTAAGAGGATATGAAGACAGTGATTGCACTGATTACTTTTCCATTATCAACGAACATGTTACAGAGTAATTTTCTGGTACAGCCATCGCTCGCTTAGTTTCCATTATGACTGATCTTACTTTTTAACAGGAGAAAATTCAGATCCAGTTATCGCAGTCTTTTGAGAAAGAAGAGAAGCCCGCCAAAGATGAAACGGAAAAGGAAAAATCCAGTGATAAATTGTCCAGAAAAATGTTATCAAGAGGTTTGTTATCGCTCTGCTTTTAAATTATATTTTAAGTACTCTACCTAATTGTCCATATTAATAACATTGAGTGACTTTGGAATAATTACTGTGAATAATTCTGCTTTATTGAAAGTCAAAGACATAGTTTTTCAGCAAAGACTTCAGGCCTGATTCTTCTTTAGAACCTCACTGCAGGGTCTGCTTGTGCATGTGCAGTTCCTCTGTGTAAACACAACACAATATGAATAACTTTTGATGCACTGACATTTGCACTAAAGTAAACATCAGATCCCTTCTCCTTACTTTTTTATTGTGGTGGTGAGAAACGGATGGAATTTACTCTTCAATTTAGAGAAGGAGAGAAGACTGCTAAGCCTAAATCTGACCTACTCTTTCAGTGTATCTATTTGTGTACAGTGTAATTCTTTTGTGTGTTTGGAAATCAATGCATAAATGTCATTCATTGCCAGAATACCAATATTAAGAAGCTAGAATGTGTACATAATAGGTGGATAGAAAATTAATTGAGAAAAGAATTTGACTTTTACCTTCCAGGATGTAACTGAAAATTTACCTCTTTTTTTAAAATAAGGGGGGAAAAAAACTCTTATTGGGACTGGGAGCGGGAATAAATTTCAGGAGGTACAGTCTCTTGGGGTGCTTCTCAGTTTGCAGGAGAAATTATGCATGCTATAACAGACATCCTTCCCTCCCTCACCTGACCAATTATTCGGGCTGGCATGGAGATAGTGGGGCATACCTTATCCCCACTTACCTTTTGGGATTGTTGATTCTAAAGGAGCAGTACGAGGGAGCATTCTTCCTACTCCCATGGATTTGGGGGCTGACATGCCCTAATTTTGTATGGGAGAAGCAAATGAAGAAGCAGGTGTCACATAGCCCCACTTCTTCCCCATCTTAATAAGAAGCCAATATTCTTACTGAAATTTGTAATTGCTTTTTGAGGGATCCCTAAAAGAAAAAAGATTTCTAAGGTCTTTGAAATGAAGCTGGGGAGTGTGTCAATAGCAGAAAGTAAAAAGACTCTAAACATTGACAGTTGTGTGGACTGGTTTGTTAAGGATGAGATATTCTTTTCAATTTACCAAAAACTGTTAGAGGATAACTGGGACAGCAGATATGCAAAAATAATACAGATTTGTTCTTGTCCGTTGTGCAGAACACGTTATTAAATGGCAAAACTTAGAATATATATGCTAGGTAAGTGGTTCCCAATCTGTGGCCAAGGGGCCAAAAGTGGCCTGTGGGAGCTTTCTGAGTGGCCCGCAGCTCCCCTCCTGCTGCCTGCAGAAGGGAGCTGCTGTCTAAGGACCTAGGCGGAGTGTGTTTTCCACGGGGCCAAAAGACTGGTGCAGGCTCCTTGTTGCAGACAAGGGAATGGGATATCAGCATCTCCTTTCTCTGGCTGTAGCAGGGAGCATGGCAAAGCACTCCACCTAGATCCCTAGGTGCTGGGGTCCCTTCTGGAGCCAGAGGGAGGGGAAATCAGAGCTCCAACAGAGAGCAAAGCACTCCAGCAAAGAGCAAAGCGCTTTGCTTGGGTCCCTAGGTGCTGGGGTCCCTGCCAATATCAGAGGGAGGGGAGCATTGATGTTCTGTCCTGGCTGCAGAAGGGAGCCACTGACTAGGGACCCAGGGGAAGTGCACAGGGTTACAGGATGCCTGCAGTTTCCTCGCTGAACTCCTTCCGTCTGGCTACAATGGGCGGTGGGGGCTGCTGGTGGAGACTGGTGCTCCTTCATGGTTGTAAAAATATTATCTGTGGCCCTCGAGCCAAAAAGGTTGGGAACCACTGTGTTAGGTTTTAGGTCAGCTTTTGTTCAAATAAGTTACCCAAAAACACTTATCCAGACATCTTGAATCAAACAAATTGTGCTACAAATGCAATAAAACCAGGATTTTTTAAAATAATATTTCTAGTAATTATTTACCGTATGCTTTAAACCCATAGAAGCCTTTCTTGTGGCATTTCAGTGTCTCATGTCCTTGTTGGAAATCAGAAGTTCACACAAATGTAAATAGTTGAAATGCAGAAGTTAACTGAGGTTTTTTTGGTCCTCAAAGTTTAAAATCAAGTTTTGGGTGGTGGCAGGATGGGGAAAGCCACACTATGATGTTCTTTTAACCTAACCAGTGTGTTTATCATTTAATGTGTTCCCTAAACAAATCATTAAAGAAATTATTCTCTTCAAAATGATGGTGGGGAGTTAAAGGCAGAATAGTAGAATAGTGAAGATAGGCACCTCTTTTAAGTTTATCTAATTACATGTCATTTGTTAGCTTAAACACTTTAAAAGCTAAAGTGCACTGAAAATAGAAACTTGCCTAATGTTTCCCAGAGATAATCATTACATTATCACTTAAAAACTGATAATTAAACAAATTTACCCAAAGAACAAAAATAAAAAGTACATCATTTTTCAACCTTATAAATGTTTTACCAGGAATGCTCCTGGAAATCTGGTGCCTTGTTTTCAAGAGCATTTGAGAGCAGGCTGGATTAAAGCAATCCAGGACTTCAAGGTCTCTCTCTCTCTTTGCCCCTTTGGCTCTTATTTCTGCACTTCGGCCCCTTTCTTTTGTAACCCACTAATATTTGTTGGGGCAGGGGTGATGGCATGGGCCGCCACACAAGCTGTCTCCTGGACTGGTGAAGGGGCATGCTGGTACTTCTCTTTGATTACACTGACGGCTCCAAGTCCCGGTGCTCTGCCTTCAGGTGGCTGGAGTTTCTGCAGGAGAAGGGAGGCTTCAACTCTCTCATGTCTGAGCAGAGAACACTGTAGTGAATACTGCAGTTGTCCACATCACCACCCACCTCAGAACTGAGATCTTCTGGTCTCCTAGCTACTATTCCCAGTAACAGAACCTGTGTGTACTCTTTCTCCATGGACTGTGGGTGGCAACCCTTTCCTGGGTGCCAGGAGAGCATTGGCTGTGAAGGCCCCCTCATTGACCACTAGGGGCAGACCAGGCCTAAAAAATGCTCAGATGTTGCAGTGGTGGGTGCCAGTACATGGCCCAGTACAAGAAAAATTTCTGTGTGTGTCATCGATGCTGAGGCACAAAGCATAGGCACCCCAACTAATAGATTGAAAACAGCAGGAATCAGAAGAACCTGAAATGTTCACTCTCATGAGGAGATATTTGGAAGTTGTTGAAGAGAAGTCATAGAGGGCGTCTCTCTAATATGTAGTTCCACTGAAGGAAAGATGCACCAAATGTGAGTTTGTAACAATACAGGAATAAAAAATGCATCACAAAGGTTAGACTTGTACATTGTAAAGTATTGCATGTCACCTAGAGCAAATCTATAATGCTTGAAAATATGCAGTTACTTACTTACTGACAATAGTAACAATAAAACCTATGATTCCACATTGGATCTGCAAGATGGGAGTTCATTGTTTGTATGTCTTTTCCTCAGCTACTAGAGAGGACCAACTTCTGTTGATGAAAGAAACAAGCTTTCAAGTTGCACAGAGCTCTTCTTAGCTTTCGGCAGGCCGAGTTTACCAAGGTGGTAATGGTATCTGCTGATCAGTGTGGTGATATGCATCTAAATCTTAGACTTATTGGATTCCCAATTTTAGTTTTTCACTTATTTGAAATGTGCTATGAATAGTGTGTTTGAAGAATGAGCACATTATCTTTTCAACAGTTATGTTTTGTGTTTGGGTTTTTTTTAGATTCCAGCCAAGAATACACAGATTCAACTGGCATAGATCTACATGAATTTTTAGTAAATACACTAAAAAACAATCCCAGGTAAATTACATTAAAATGTTTTGAATTAACTTAATTTTGATATCTTTTTTGTTTTTCATTTATCTGATGTGTGTTGAGAGCTTTCACCAGAAACACCTTAGCTTGCAAAGGTCTTAGATGTGATCTTGTATGGTTGACATGGCATATTTAAACGTTTTAAAATGCTGGCTCTCCTGTGCTCTAATAACTGACCTGCGCCCTAATTCAGCATCCACTTATCTATGTTATGAGTTCAGTAGAACTACTTATGTTTACAAATTTACTAATGAGTGATTGCAGGATCAGCATACTAGTGTAATATTTTGACTTGGCTGTGCAAAATTTAGTACAATGCTGTAACTAATTTAAAAGTTTTTGGTGTTGAACAGCAGGTCCTGAGGTTTGTTCTTTTTTCCATATGTAATTCCACTTCAGATGTAGTTACAGTAAGCAAAGCATCTCTCAAACTTGCTCATTGATGATGTCAATATGGGCCAAACCCTGCCTCAAGTTATATGGGTGTGAATTCCACTGACTTCAGAGGGAGCTTTATTAGTGGAACTCAGAGGAGAAACATGTCTCTTTGTGTCTATAAAAAGCATGTGCTGAGTTTATAAACACTACCTCTTCTTATCAGTACCACATAACTAATATAGCCACTCTTTTTTTTTTTTCTGCTTTGCTCATCAAGAAACAAATTCTTCCCTAACCTCCATTGGTTTCCAAGGTTTCTCTAGCAATAGATTTGACATGGTTCAACAGCGCAGGTGTAAGCAGGATTTTGGGTCCCAACAAAACTATTTGGAGTCTAGGGAGGAGTGAGGCAATGGGATCCACTACTGTACATCTTCTGGCTCTTCTTTTATAAGTGAGAAGAGTGGCCAGGGCCAAGGAAGAATGTGGTAGGCAAAAGCAGCCTTCCAAGAACAGTTCTGCTATCACTCTGCAATCTGTTGGAGGACGCTCCAATGCACAGCCAAGACACTAGTTCTAGGATCTGAGGAATGGATTCTTATTCCAGAATTGTTTTAGGTGGTGGTGGTGGTGGTGGTGATTTAAGAACAAAACAAATTTTAAATCAGAAAATACTGCCTGAGTTTTGGAGTGCCAAGTTGACCCAGCATTATTGACAGCAGGAAAACCTCTAAATTCACTCAAGAACAGAGTGATGTTTATATGCCAGTTGTGGAGGAGAAAGGTATGTGGAATGCAAGCTGTCCCTTTCAAAGTCATTTCCTGACAATAACTGCACTTTAACTGTAATAGGAATTATATGTGAATATTAACAGGAAAATAGATCCCTGGTGCTAGAAGCAATCTGGCAAATATTATTTTAAAGCATCAGAATGTACTCAACATTTTAACGTCCTTCCACTTCATATAATTACAAAATAAATCTAGATGTTTCTGAAAACATTTTTTAAAAAAAGGTTTAAATTAAATGTCAGGGCTTGATTTTTCTACTCTTCCTTTCTGTCGAAACTGTCGAACATTCTCCCTTTTTGTGGATCTCTCTCTTAGCCTGGGAATGGGTGTTGTATGGTTAGATGTGTGAGCACCAAATTCATAGGCCTTGTTATTACTGGGATAAGAATACTACTGTAGCTATGATTGACTTGATCAGTGTGGATAATGTATTTTGCCCTTGAGAACTATGCTAGCCAAGCTGTATACGACAGCCATGTTTCAGAAGTTGTTTATATCATGATGCTGATCCCAATTATATAAGGGTCACAGTCTTCTTTGAAACAGCTGTTTTGTGCTGTTTCTCTTTTTAAAGCTACACTTGTTATGTTAGTGGCTGATTTTATATTTATTAATGAAAAAGTTTAGTTAATCTTGAAGCAGTTGTGACCTTAGAAGCCATTTTAGATACTGCTGCTGAGATGGACTTTTCCCTCTCCCTCTCCACTGAAAACAATTTTTTTAACTGTCCTTCCCTGTTTACCTTAACTTTAAAAAGTTACCTAATGTTTTAAACTTGAAACGCTAACTCTTCTTCTAGATAAACTAAACAGAAGGTTAAATTTAGACTTAATCACAGTCTAGAAGTGACTACATAGGGAGAACATTTCTAGTAGTGGAAGGCTCTTCAATCTAACGGGCAAAGACACAACAAAATCCAATGGCTATTATTAATTTGAATGACAGTAGTCCTTACGAACCTCAGTCATTCATCAGGGCCCCATTGTGCTAGGCACTGTACAAAAATTGTCCTGTAAGCAAAGAGCTTACAGTCTAAATATCTGATATAAAACAAGAAGTGAATACAACAAACAGGAGGAGGGCACCAGGAAACAATGAGACTGCATGAGAAGCAGTAGTCTCAATGCATGAGCTGCCTTTTGGTTGTCATGGCTTGAAGCTGATATCAAGCCAAATGAAGACTGGAAAGAAGGTGCAAATTTTTAACAGTGAAAGTAATTAACCATTAGAGCAACTTACCTGGGAATGTGATAGCTTCTTCATCACTTTAAGTCTTTAAATCAGGGTTGGATACCTTTCAAAAAGCGATGCTCTGGCTCCAGCAGAAGTTACTGGGTGAAACTTTGCGGCCTGAATTTTGCAGGGTGTTGGACTAAATGATTTATAATTATTTCATGTGGTCTTAAAATCTAAGCATCTATGAAATTTTTAACATTAGTTGAATTTAGTGCTGGTGAAAGATGCCAGATTACATGAAAGTGGTAGTACTGTTAGCGGCAGTGCAAGCATCCTCTCCTTTCTCCATCAATTTGTCTCAACCTTACCTGGATAAACTTCTTGTAGAGGTGAAAGTGCAGTGTTTCCAATCCCATTCATTCCTTTGTGCCTCTACTCAGGCTTCAAATAAGAGTTCTAATTAATGCCAACTGCATTCATAATGATGGCAATAGTGACACCAGGAACTGTTTTGAAAATCATGTTATGTGGGTTACACGCAGCCATCAGATGGTAACTATTTTCACTTCCTGCCTGGGACATATTTGACAAAATAATATGAAAATGAAGTATTTCATCTTTTATTTATGGTTCTTTGTTCATGGTTCTTAATTTGAAGAGGAAATGGAGAATGAAGATTTGTAATTCACAAAAATAATGAAAATATGTAACAGTCACTTTTTAATAAAGAATGTTTTTATAACCATATTTTTAAAACCTCTTCATGTACTCATCTATAGGGAGGTATGAAAAGAGCAAAGACATTCAAGGGTGTATATATTCTGTAACTATTGCCTTACTTTGTTTTGTTCCTGTAGAGAAGATGCCACAATGATTAAGTTACAGTAAGAAATTGCACATGGGAGCACGGTTTGGGTGGTCAGTGTTTTCATTGTTTGTAGGCTAGATAGTAATTTTGGGGCATCTTGGTGAGTCACATACAGAAATATAATTCTAGACTCTAGAATCAGATAACCTTTAAGGATTTAGCCTTCAAGGAATTAATGGGGTTAAGTAATACAATTCAGTTAAATAAGAGAATAGAACACCCGTTACTTGAACTTCAATGGCATATCAAGGCAGGACCCCTCCCAGAAATTTTTCAAATAGTATGCATTCCCCTCCCCCTTCTAACTCAGGGAAGAGCCAGGCAGTTGCTCTACTGTGGTCAGTGTGTTTGCTGAGACCCTTCGGCCTGTATAGCAGTGAAGAGTGCCCCCCCACACACCTTGAGGAAGGTGATGCCAGCTACATTGACCATATAAGAGGCAAAGATGGGACCAGCCCCCAGTCCTCCTGGCTCCCTCTTGGCCTGCTCTGAGGCTGCAGAGACCCAGTAACAGCTGTCTCCCCTCCTGGCCTTGCCTAAGACAGTAGTGTGGGCAGCCCCCTGGCCAGGGACCCATCACGCGCACAGGAGGTAACTAACTGGGGTGCCTGCACCCCTGCTGGACTCCTGGCACTGCCAGCCAGGAGGAGACTGAAGGCTCTGACACTTCCCTAAACTCTCTGCCTTGGGCAGGGCAGCTGCAGTACGAGAGGAATGCAGCCTGGATGCCAAGGCTTTCCACAGGGAGTGAGGGCACATGGGCTGCACTGTATTAGCTCCCCCTGTACTCTCAGTGGCTGCACCTTCCCTTGGCCCCGGGGCATGTCCCAATACAACTGAAGATCACCCGGAAGCCAGATCCAGCCCCAAATCTTTAATTGAACAATGTGCACAAATGTTTAAGAGTTCATGGGACATGTTAATAGTCTATTGAAAACTGTGTAACCACTTGCATGAGGTAAAGATATGCAAGACGTTTCTTTCTCATCGTTTTAATTTGGTATTGTGACAGGGTCAGGCTGGACGGCTATGAGAGAGTGTTGGAAGGCATGTATGTTAGCCCCAGGCTCAGCAAAGCCCTATTCCCTGGGTAATTCAGCTGGGGCTGATTAGGCAATTAGGCCACCTGGGGCTGTTTAACTAATTAGGCCACCTGGGGCCAATTAAGGAGCCCCTCCCCAAACACTTAAAAGCCTGCAGGGGCAGGCAGGCAGGGTGGGTTGTGGAGTTTGGAGAGAGGAGGTGTGGAGGACGGAGGTTGGAGTTATAGTGGGAGTTAGTTATAGTTTGGAGTCACAGTTACAGTTTACAGCTTTGGGGGTTTGCAGCTCGAAAGCCTGCAGTTGGAGTTGGCGGCTTGGAGCTGGCAGGCTGCAGCCTGCAGCCTATAGAGGCTTGCAGCTTCCACGGTTGCTACCGCAGCCCTGAAGGGCAGAATACCTGGCTGGGGAAGCCGGGAGCGGACCACGGACTACCCCGAAGGGAAGGTAGCAGTACACAGGGGCAGAGCGGGTCCCAGCCCCTCCCTTGACCCTTCCCCAGCTGCACCACCGGCCAGGCCGAAAGAGCGCGAGACCCACGAGGGCGGAATATCTCGCCCCCCCACCCTGTCACAGTATGTTTATTTTCAGTGTATGCATCAAACTCACGTAATAAGTTTTTTGAGGTTTTTTTACTACGACTTCCTTAAACTATTCCAAGCACTCCTGAGATTTGTTATACTAGTAGTTTAAATTTACTTATTCTTTCACACACACACTCTCTATTTAAATTAATATTGAGGACAAGGGAGAGGAACCACTGCATATTTTTCATTACTATGTGAAATCTGACAGTAATATAAAAGTTTGCTTTTTAATTTAAAAAATGTTCTCAATACACGGATTATTAATGCAATCCATAAGAGTCTAGTATCAAGTACATGGTTTTCCAAACATTATCATCAATTTACTTCACAGAGCTCATTGTGTCACATCATGAGTGTGTTTTGATGTACCTAAATGTGTATTTACATTACAGAATTGAACAAAGAGTTGTAATTTCTGTTTTGATGTTATTGAATTGGATCTGGTGTTTATTATATGACCCATATATGGCTTTAAGTGCCTTACTTTAAGCACCCCCATTTGAAATTGTTTAAAAGCAATGCTGCTGTATATCAGTTTGTTTACCTAGAAAACCACAAAACTACTTCCTTACCTTTGGGGTGTTGAGGGTGAATTAGTTAATGTATAGAAACACACATCACAGCACTGGCTTTCCAGTATGAGCAAGTCTGTCATTCTTGATGACATACTTGTGCAGTGGAATCACTGACAAGCCAAAGATGAGATCCATGCCCACTTGGGAGTCCTGCTTACTCACCCCAACCTGCAGGGACCAAGATGATAGTGATTGGAAACTTGTTTCATTCTTTTCATTTGAGCACATAATTTCAATGGCTGTTCTTTCTGCTGACCCTCATGGGCAGAGGGAGATTGAGAGGGCTCATTGTATTCTGGTTTCTCATATGACAGAACAATTCTAATCTAAAAATCCACACACTCTAGCAAAGTAGATACTTTGTGGTCCTGATGGTAATCTGCAATCATTGCCTGGTCATTAGGAGAGAGGATGTTACCTATGCATGTTTAAAATTAATATATTTGCAATTCTAGAGTGTTTCCTATATGAGTGTTGTATTTTATTTTCAGGGACAGAATGCTGCTGCTGAAATTAGAACAGGACATTTTAGATTTCATTGGTAATAACGAGTAAGTGCTGCAATTTTAACAAAAAAAATTATTCAAAAGTATTTTTGTTGTTTTGCAAAACTAGTCTTTTTCTTTTCCAGAATTCCACGCAAAAAGTTCCCCCCCATGACATCTTACCATAGAATGCTGTTGCACAGAGTAGCTGCTTACTTTGGATTGGAACATAATGTGGACCAGAGTGGCAAGTCAGTCATAGTAAACAAAACTAGCAATACAAGAATGTAAGTTGTCTTTGCTTTGAAAGAATTCTTCTAAATTTGGTACATGAATTTACTCTTAAGGCCAGTTTAGACAATAATACCATATTTGCAGCCCCAGGAGTCAGTCAACACTTGAGGGCTCACTCTTCAAGGGACAGGTGCGAATGAGATCTTTTACTGTTCACTCAGTGCTATGTGATGTAGAATATGAATCTATGTATAAAATATGTTAATAAGATCCTGAGCTCTTGGTGAGATCAGAGTATGTATTTCAGCCCTGGCTGAGTCACATCAGTCTCAGTCTGTTTGTATTTAAAAATAAATTTTCATGAGTTATTTCTCTAACTTTGCTTAGAAACACACACCATTTGTTCTAGATACATTCCTTGTTGCTTTCCTGTGGGAATAAGCACCAGCCCTGAACTACAATGATAGGACAGCTTGTGACAGGTGAAATGATAAGGGATCTCACTAAATTTTTGTTTCTGTCATGTGGAAGCCCACTTGGTGGTAGGGGGCTTGTGAGAAGTCTCCAGCATTGCTTGAAGGCTCTGTTTACTTTGTTACTATTTGCATTTTTAATTATACAACTTGCCCTTGCCAGTTTTCTCTCTCTAAACAGTCGTCAATTTGATTAAACTTTTTAGTGTTCTGATTGTGTTCAGACTTAAAGAAGTCAGATTTAAAGAACAGTTGGACAACTTTGAAAACAGTTTTAAATAATAATATCTTAAATGTATATATTAACTTGCACCCCACTGCTAAGTAATGAATAGATATATCTAGGTTGAAGTGTTGGCTACATTGATAACCACAGCTATATATATGTGTGTGGAGAGTTGGGACATTCTCGCCAAGGACAAGGGACAAATCCTATTATTATATAGAGAGACATGAGATCATGAGATCTTCAATATCCACACGCAGTAGATGTTTCATCCAAAAGACACCCCCCCTCTCTCTTTCACACATGCGCACACACACAAAATCTAAGAGAGATAAAGGCTGAGTTAATCATGCTCATATGTTAAACCCGTTTGAAACCAAAGGTTTACAACACAAAGCAATTCTCTCTGAACCATTCTGCCAATACATTTTCTTGTACTTTTGGTTGTTTTTATTACTCAGTATATTTGCATGAAACAGGATCTTTGAGAGGTGTGTTCTAGTGGTTTGGGCACAAATCTAGGAGCTGGGAGGACCTGAGTTCTAATCCTAGTGCTAACATGGATTCCCTTTGATTTTTTTTGTACACAAAATAATCTAATCCATTTACCTCAATTTTGTAATTTGTAAAATGGGAATAGTAACACTCTGAGAGGCATTAGGTTTCACCAATAAATGTTTGTATGGTACTTTGGAAAGTGTATAGAATTTCAAGGTACTAAATATTTTTACTAAGTAATATATATTTAAGTATATAGTAAATATAGTAATATATTTTACTAAATATTTGAATCTGTTTGGTTTTGCTATAAATTCTCTACATGAAGTTATAATTCCATATTTCTTAAATCAGACATTTCCATGCCTACCAAATCTGATCTCTTAAACCGAGGATTATGATTACTTGAAGTGGAGAATAAACAGCAGTAGCAGAAGAGCTTTTAATTGCAAACTGAAATTTAAAAAGCAAAAAAAACAAAAAAAAAACTACCCAACAATCTTGTGAAGGGTCTCTGGAAGTCCTAATAAACACAATTGCTATTTAGCAGGCATTTCATCTAACCTATAGACGGTAGGATGATTCTTTAAGGTTTTCAGTATTCTTATTTTAAATCATTTGGGATATAAAATAAGAATTTAGAAAGAAAATCTTGGAGATCTGCTCCATATTGAATAAAACCAAACTTACCTTTTCCTCATAGGCAGATTCCCCGCTCCAGCGTCGATCAGTGATGTTACTGATATCAACAACCCAGTGCACACTGGGACGTCTCAGTGGAGTGGGAAGTTGGTGATTGCAGGGCAGTAAATTCAGGGACCTTTAAAAGAAAGAGGTAAGACAGTCTAAAGGTTCTCTGAAATGCCTGCTAATTATGTTAGGGCATCCAGCAACCATTTAGTTAGGTTTGGTTAAAAGTACTTCAGTTCACATTACAAAGAAAAAAAAATCCTGCTCTTATACAAATGCCCTGAGTAATAACTAAAAAGAAACAGACCATATATATGGTATACTTTTCAATAGCCAAATTCCTTCCAGTTGTCTGAGAACAGATCATGTGACTATAAATAATTTAGCATAATTGCAATTTTACTCAGCAGTTTTAGGTCTCTAATAGTAGTTGAGTGGGTCTCATGATCCCATTCATAAGGCAGTTAAAACACTGTTGTCATCTTCCTGCATTCTTGCAAGACTGCTGCTTGCATGCATGACCGCGTTCTTCCTCTTCTTGCCTTTTCTAATGTTTATTTTAAAAGTTTAATTTGCTCTCCATCACTCCCATCTTCTCATATTCTAATTTCCTTTGAAGTAGGCTTGGTGGTTGTTGGTTATTTAAGTAGCTTTTACAGTAAATGCTTATTATTCAGACTCATGCATGTCCCAAATTCCCTTGCATTGCTACAACTATGGATTGTGGGACACTTCTGAGTCCCTAGGGATACCTGCTTGCTTGATACTTTAACTGGGAATTGGATACCTACTTTGAAGGAAGAATAGGCCTTAGAAACAGGTTTGGTATGTCTCATGGCAGCAAGAGTTGTCAAGTAAAGAAGCATTTTATACTTCTGATATTTTTTGAGTTTGCAGTAGCTTGTTACTGAAGCCCACCACTCTAGTCAAATTTTAATATTTTATATAAGTAATATTTTAATAGAATTTTTCTCAAACTGTTAGACTTGGTGTTAGTGTGTCTCATATAATATATGGATTTATATATTTTTAAGATTACATTTCAGAGAAATGATGAATAACTTTTTTCCTAATCATTTCCTTAGACCTGATCAAAAGTTTTGTGAGCATATAAAGGATGAAAAAGGTGACGATTTTCAGAAACGGTACATCCTTAAAAGAGATAATTCTAGTTTAGACAAAGATGATAACCAGGTAAATGTATGGAATTTTAATATATTCATATTGATGGCTTGATTATAAATTCATGCTATTTTTTGTAGAAATTTGCACTTAATCAAACCACTTAATTTAATTTAGATGCGAATACGATTAAAAGATGACAGAAGAAGCAAATCCATAGAAGAACGAGAAGAAGAATACCAGAGAGCTAGAGAACGAATATTTGCACAAGATGTACGTATTAAATCAAAAGCAAAGCTCACTGCATCTTAGTCTTGGGAAATTTTAGTCTGACAGTTTCGTATATAAATGTACCCGTAATTCATATTTTACAGGATTTTTCTTTTTAATGATGTAGCTTTCCATCTGTATGCAGCAATATTTAGTTAACAGATCTGATAGTAAGGATGATCGTTATGATAATGTGTAAGCAAGTAAAGTATCCAACTGACTGTGCCAGAGCAGCATTAACTGTGCAGTGCTAACTGGAATTCAACCTTGTTTGTCAGTAAAATAAGCATACATTAAAAAACATACAGGAATGACATCTGTTTAAGAAGCTATCTTTTACATAATTGCTTTTTTGAGTTATCCGTATAAAAAAAATAAAAAACAAATTCTCATTCTGAAATGAGGAGAATATAATATGGTAGACTACTTTTGCTGCACCTGTATATTTTGAAAAGCATTTTATTCATCCACTTTGACCATCAGCAAAAGAGAACAAACTTTTGTTAACAAATTATTCTGACTTAATTATCTTAATTAATTATCTTAATTAGTACATTTTCCTTTTCATCTGTATTATTCCTTTAGAAAGCAGTTAAGCTAAAACAAAAAACTGTCGTTCAACCCAAAATGTTCAGAACTATTCTTCAAACACTTCTCCAGATATATTACTGCTGGTGTGCTTGTGCCATGCACCTGAGTTTGGATTCTTTTAGCCAACAGTTTATTTGGGCTGTGCCTGCACCCTAAGTGTCTTCATGCCTCCCACCTGAGAGCATAAAGGATGAAGCGATCCGAATTGTCTCTCAGTTCCTTCTTGCTGCCCAGGCTATATTTCAGAACTTCGGCGAAGTCTCAGCCTCTCACTCACTGTGTGGTCCCTTTCTGTTGTTTGCATGTAGATATTGAATGCTTTAGATAGACAATTGTTAGGGTTAGAGTTTTTACATATAGTTTTCTTGCCTTTGCATTCACTTGATTAGTCATTAATATATTGACCAAATATATGAAACATCTTGAAAATGTGATATTTTCTTCAGTGGTCCATAATCATTCCACACTGTAATGTAAGCAAGTAACGGTTGCTTAGTATGGTTGGGTGAAAAGGTTGGGAGATCATGATTTGGCTTTTCAGATCACTACATTCCTTTATTGTATCTATCTGACTGTAGGGGTCCATGTTGGTCTAATATTATTCTTTTACACTCACGGTGTTCAAAACAGCTATTTGAACACCACAGGGTTGAAGTGTAAGCAGCAAAAAGACTAAATAATCAAGCTAGGAAACTGGGTGAAAAGCAGAGAGAAGCAGCTGAAATTTGTGTGTATTAATGTGAGGAGCCTAGGCAACAAAATGGAGAAACTAGAACTACTGGTGCAGGATCCGAAACCAGATATTATCAGGATCACAGAAACATGGTAGAATAACAGTCATAACTAAAATACAGGTATTGAAGAATATAAGCTGTTCAGGAGAAAGAAAGAAAAGGAAAGAAAAAGTTGTTGGATAGCACTGTACATAAGTGATGTGGTAGGCTGTAAAGAAATAAGAAAAGATAGCATGAATTGATTTGGGCCAAAATCAGTTTGGGAAAGGATTGTAAAAGAGAGCCTCCTGGAGTAGGGCTAAGGGAGTAATATAGACCCCGCAGGGTTGAATTTGAATATGGATAGAGTAGAAATCTATTTGTAATATTAGAAAGATAACTACTCCCAGAAATTGTGTCATTATGAGAGACTTTTTAATTTCCCATTTATAGATTGGAGAAAAAATTCTGCTAATAATGGTAGGGCTCAATTATTCCTAGATGTAATAATGGACAGATTTCTTCACCAAATAACCAGCAAGAGGTCATGCTATTTTAGACTTGGTCTTGGTAAGTAGAGAGGGCATTGTAGAAGAGATGGTCATAAAAATATAGCATTGGATCAAGTGATCAGGAGTTGCTTCAGTTTAAATTAAATGGAAGGATAATTTTTAAAAACTACGTAGTGTGGCAGGGCCAGTCCAGATGGCTATGCGAGGGTGCTGGAAGGCGTATATATTAGCCCCAGGCTCAGCAAAGCCCTGTTCCCCAGGTGATCCAGCTGGGGCTGCTTTAAGGTAATTAGGCCACCTGGGGCCTATCAAGGAGATTGCCCCAACACTTAAAAGCCTCCAGTTCAGGCAGGCAGGCTGTGGAGTGTGGAGTGTAGAGGGTGGAGTTTGGAGGTCATAGTTTGGAGTTTACAGTTTGCAGTTTGGAAGCCTGCAGTTTGGAGTTGGCAGTTTGGAGTTGGCAGTCTGCAGCCTGCAATCTGCAGAAGCTTGGAGCTTCCACGGTTGCTGCCACAACACCGGAGGCAGAGGACCTAGCTGGGGAAGTAGGGAGCAGACCACGGACTGACCCAAGGGAAGGTAGCAGAACTCAGGGGCAGAGCGGGCCCCGTCTCCTCCCTTCCCCTCTGGCTCACCTTCCCCCAGCTGCATCACTGGCCGGGCCGGAAGAGCGCAGGACTCACGAGGGCGGAGTATACCTCTCCCCCACCTTATCCTGTTACAGTAGATAGAGAAAGTTTTGATTGTTAAAAGAGCAGATTTTGAGAAATTAAGGTAACTAGTTAAACAAGTTAGACTAAAGAGACTTCAGTCTAATGTGGAGGAGGCTTGGAATTTCTTTGTCAATTATGTAAAAAAAACTTGTGTTGACATCCCAAACAAGTGAAAAAAAATTGAAGGGAAGGACTCCATGCTGAACTGGATGAATAACCACCTCAAAAACAGGAGTATTACAGGAGTAAGGAGAGAGCCTAAAATGAATGAAACAAGGGACTGATAACCCAAAATTGTGGGGATTAAGTGAAAATTGCCAAAAGTCAAGAAGTTAGACTTCACAAAGGAAATTTAAAAAAAAACACCCTTTTTCTATTGGTTTTAAGCCATATAAAAAAATAGAACAAGAAAAGAAGTGGGACTGCTATGCAGCAAGATTGGGGTAGGGATCCAAATACGACCCACAAACATAAATGAGTACTTTGCCTCAGTTTTCAATAAGGATGATAATGTGGAACATGGGGGCAAAGGTGGGATATAATAGAAATTGCCACATCCAAGATGCAAGCAAAATTCAAAGATCTTAATGCACTTAATGGGACCAGATAATCTCCATTCCAACATGCCCAAAACTGGCACAGGAAATAGCTATTATAAATTATTCAATTGGGGTGGGAACATATAACTGAAGAATAGCAAACATAGTACCTATATTTAAGAAGGGAAGTGGGAGGGAAGGCGTGATCCAGGCAACTACAGACCCATTTGTTTGACCTCCAATAGTATGAAGGCTTCGGAACAAATGTTGAAGGAAAAAAATATTTAAAGATATGGAGGTAAATGGAACATTAGTTCACCAAAGGCAGATCATGCCAAACTAATCTGATATCTTTCTTTGATTTAAGATAACTAATTTTTTTGGTCCAGAGAATGCAGTAGATCTAATCTCACTGAACTACAGTGAAGCTTTTGATGTGGTTCCACATGAAAAATTATTAGTTAATTCTGGAGAAGATGGGGATTAGTACAAGAACTGCAAAATGTATAAGGACATGGCTAAAGGGGTGACAGTGAATTGTGCTGAAAGGCGAACTCTCTGGCTGGAGGGAGTTTACTGGTGGAGCGCCTCAAGAAACAATCTTGAGACTGACCTTATTAAACGTTTTCATTTATTACCTTGGCTCAAAAGTAAGAGTGTATTAATGAAATCTGTTAGTGACCCGAAGTTGGGAGGCATCATCAGTACAGGAAGGACTGGATGATGAGTATTGGAGTAAAAAAAATGGAATGTCTCATGCACTTTGAGACTAACAACAAGAATTTCTAATATAAGCTGGGGGCTCATGAGTTGGAAATGACAGAAGAGTAGAAAGATCTGAGTGGACTAGTTGATTGTAGGATGACTGAACCATCAATGTGGTAGAATGTGAAAAACAGCATATGTGACAAATAGGCAGAATTGGTTGAGAATTTGAAAGTGGAAGGTAGCTTGGGTGAAAGGAATCATGAAATGGTAGAGTTTATGATTGTAAGGAATGGTAGGAGGGAAAACAGCACAATAAAGATAATGGATTTCAAGAAGTCAGACTTCAGCAAACTCTGGAAGTTGGTAGGTAAGTTCCCATGGGAAGCAAATCTAAGGGGAAAAACAGTTCAAGAGAGTTGGCAGTTTTTCATAGAAATGTTATTAAGGGCAGAAACTAACAAACTATCCCACTGTGTAGGAATGATAGGGAGTATGGCAAGAGACCATCCTGGCTTAACTAGGAGATCTTCAATAATCTGAAACTCAAAGAAGAGTCCTACAAAAAGTAGAAACTAGGTCAAGATTACAAAGGATGAATATAAACAAATAACACAAGTATGTACGGACAAAAGTAGAAAGGCACAAAATGAGATTAAACTAGCAAGAAACATTAAAGGTAACAAGAAAACATTCTACAAATACATTGGAAGCAAGAAGAAGACTAAGGACAAGGTAGGCCCATTACTCAGTTGCAGGTGGGACCGTAACAGAAAATGTGGAAATAGCAGAAGTGCTAAATGACTTTTTTGTTTTTCACCAAAAAGGTAAGTAGTGATTGGACAGCTAACATAGTGAATGTTAGTGAAAATGATGTAGAAAATAAGGCTAAAATAGGGAAAGAACAAGTTAAAAATTACTTTGACAAGTTAGATGTCTTCAAGTCACTAGGGTTTGTTGAAATACATCCTGCAATACTCAAGGAGCTGACTGAGGAGATATCTGAGCCATTAGTGATTATCTTTGAAAAGTGATGGAAGATGGGAGGAATTCTAGAGCACTGGAAAAGGACAAATATAGTGCCACTCTATAAAAATGAAAATAAGAACAATCTGGGGACTTACAGACCAGTCAGCTTAACTTCAGGATCCTGAAAGATAATGGAGCAAATAATTAAGCAATCAATTTGCAAATATACAGAAGATAATAAGGTGATAAGTAACAATCAGCATGGATTTGTCAAGAGCAAATCGTGTCAAACCAACCTGAGATCTTTCTTTGACCAGGTAACAAGTCATGTGGATGGGGGGGAGTGGTAGATGTGGTATATCTTGACTTTAGTAATGCTTTCGATACTGTCTTACATGACCTAAGCAAACTAGTGAAATACAATGTAGGTGGAGTTACTATAAGGTGGATGCATAACTGGTTGATAAACCATTCCCAGAGAGTAGTTATCAGTGGTTAACAACCAAGATGGAAAGGCATATCAAGTTGGGTCCTGCAGGGGTCAGTTCTAGGTCAAGTTCCGTTAAATATTTTCATCAATGATTTAGATAATGGCAGAGAGAGTTCACTTAAGAAGTTTGCAAATGATACCAAGCTGAGAAGGGTGGAAGTGCTTTGGAGGATAGGATTAAAATTCAAAATGATCTGGACACACAGGAGAAATGGTCTGAAGTAAATAGGATAAAATTCAATAAGGACAAATGAAAAGTACTGCACTTAGGAAGGAACAATCAGTTGCACACATACAAAGCAGGAAATGACTCCCTAGGAAAAAGTACTGCAGAAAGGAATCTGGGGTCATCGTGGATCACAGCTAAATATAAGTTACCAGTGGAATACTGTTGCAAAACAAGAGCAAACATCCTGGTATGTATTAGCAGGAGTGTTACAAGCAAGACACGAGAAGTAATTCTTCCGCTCTACTCCACGCTAATTAGGCCTCAATTGGAGTATTGTGTACAGTTCTGGGCACCACATTTCAGGAACAACATGGACAAATTGGTGAAAGTTCAGAGGAGAACAACAAAAATGATCTAGAAAACATGACCCAATGTTTTGGGTTCTTTGTTTTATAAGCTATATTCAGATCCATTGATTCTCACGTTCAGTGCCTGTCTAACTGAAACTGATTAGTCTTTTGTACTCTGCTACACAGAATAGTTCTTCGAGTGTTTGCTCATGTCCATTTCCAAATTAGGTGTGTGCGCGCACCACATGCACCAGTGCCGGAAAACTTTTTCCGCTGGTGGTACCTATACAAATTGGCTCCACTTCCCCCAGAAGTGGCGCACACATGCACCCACATATAGGTGTCACTGGCTCCCCTTCCCTCTCAGTTCCTTCTTGCCCCCAGTGATGGTGCTGTAACGTCTCTTGCCTTCTCAAGTTTTTCTTCACTAAACCTAGTGGTTTATTCATCGTTTTAGTGTATATAATTAGTTCCGGTTTATTAATTGTTTGAATCCCAGGGTTGGGGCATGCCTCATTCCCTAGGGTTTAAACCCTGCGCTTTGTATAAGAAGCCTATGCTGAGGAGTGACCCTCATCAAAGTTGTCTAAAGTGTCTGGGGGAAGCCCACATCCGCAAGAGGTGTAAAATCTGTAAAAGCTTTTGCCCGCAGACTAAGAAAGACCAGGATATCTGCCTCAGGGTCATACTGATGGAGTCAGCCTTTAAACTGGTGTTGGAACCTGGCAGGTCAGACTCAGCATCAAGCACGTTGGCCTTGGCGGACAATGTCCCTGTGGCACCCTCTTCCTCCGCTCAGCACATATCTCCTTCCCCGGTTCCAAAGAAGAGGTCAAAGAAGACCTGCATGGAATGGGGATGCTCTCCTGTGGAGAAGGCTAAGTGGGGGACCTGGCAAAACCTGCATCGGTCTGCCAACCCTCCCCACCTCAGAAGAGTCCCTCACCTCTGCGAGCATCAACCCTGGCACTGGGTCCTCCACTGACTCCAGGTAGTGGTAGAGGCCCTCATCGCCTAGTGATGCTGTTGGCTCTGGAGGCCTTCCAGGCGATGAAGGACCTCCTGGCGCTACTGAGACTGCAGACACCAAGCGACAGCAGGGCACTGCACCGAGATTCAGCACCGGAGTCTAGGGGCATTCTATCAAGGCACAGATCTGCTCAACGGTCCCCATCACTGAAGCACCATTCACCGGAGTGCAGGTGGTCCACAGAGTTGAGACCACACTCTCTGGGTCAGGACCTGGGCAAATCAGGCTCCTGCTGCCAATCTCTGGAGGACCAGCACCAAGCAGAGCACTGTTATGGAGCCATGGAGTGACATAGGCCACTGCACTCACGGCATGTTTCCCCAGTACCGCAACCCCGCTCACCTAGTCCATATAGGAAACCCAAGGACCAGAACTGGTCCCGTCATACCCATCATTTGGGCTCTTCATGGTGCTCACCGGTGCCAGTGCATCAATGCGTTTCAGTCAGTACCGCAAGATATTTGGAGGCAGTGCCACCCTGGCCATCGGACAGCAGAATCTCATCCTCACACAGTGAGGAGATTGTCCAAACCAGACAAGCTCTGGTACCCAGTTCCCCTACGGTGCCACCAGTGGGGGCGTGACCACAAGATCAATGGCCTGGACCGTGGCCATATTGATTGGGGGTTTTCCCTATGGGATTCTGCAGACCTGTTCCGTGAGAGGAACGTAGTATCGTGGTCTTCCATTCCTCAAAGCGCAGCATTGCACCTGGACTTGGACTTGGACCATGAAGGTTCACACACTTCGGGCTCCAGGGCTTCTACCCTGCCCAGAGCAGAGGCACCTCCCCATCTCAGATACAGGCCTCTTTCTCCTCGTCACCAAACGAGGCGGGCATGGGACCCTCATCTGCGGTGTCACTGGACAATTTTAAGGTGCACCAGGACCTATTGAAAAGGGTCGCCTCCAACTTGGGCCTCAAAATAGAGGAGTTGGACAAGCCAGTTGATGAACTATTTTTGATATTGGCCTTGGCAGCTCCCAGCAGAGTAGCCCTCCCGGTCCATGAGGGGATTGTTAAGTTGGCCAAGGCACTGTGGCAAACCCTGGCCTCCCTGTCCCCCATGTCTAAGAGGGCAGAAAGAAAATATTATGTACCAGCTAAAGGATCCCCCACGCCGGGATACCTGGTGGTCACAGCCACCAACAAAAGGGACAGACAGTGGAAAGTCAGCTCGACCCCCTAGCATAAGGATGCAAAAAGGCTCGACTTGTTTGGTTGAAAAAATTATTCCATGGCCAGCCTGCGGCTGCTAGTGGCAAACCAGCAGGTGCTGCTTGGAAGATATGACTTTAATATCTTGCAGTCACTGGACAAGCTCGCCGACTCATTGTCCCTTCCTCCAAACAGGAGTTCAAGGCTATCTTGGAAGAGGGGAGATCAGTCACCAGGGCATCTTTGCAAGCGGCTTCTGATGCAACAGACTCTGCAGCCAGGATGATGGCTTTAGCAACATCTATGAGGCAAGCGTCATGGCTGCAATCCTCGGGTCTCCCATCAGAGGTCCAGCAGTCTATTCAGAACCTCCCCTTCAATGGCACAGCCCTCTTTGCTGAGCAGATAGACTCCAGGCTACATGGCATGAAGGACTCGAGGGCTAGTCTGAGGTCTCTCGGCCTTTATACACCATCTTCTAGGAGGCATTTCAAACCCCAGCATGAGCAGTGGTCTGGGGATCACCGTTACAGAGACTCCTGTAAGAAGGAGAACAAAGGTTACAAAAGGCACCAAGGCTGCTTGTCATCTGCTGGTCCTTGACTGGGCTCTAGCCACCATAATAAGGGCAGAAAGCAGGCCTTTTGAAGGTGCACCTGAGAGTGACCTACCAGTTCCACCCATTGATCCAATTTGCCTTCTGTTTTCTTCTCGTTTAGCCAGTTTTTCCCAGCCTGGGCTACTGTAACATTGAACCGATGGGTGCTCAGCACGATGGCTAGTAGTTATACTCTCCGGTTTGCCTCACTTCCGCCTTCCCACTCACTCTGCCCGTCCCTCTCCGGGACTTCTCTCATGAGCAACTCCTCAAGCAGGCGGTCTGAGCACTCTTGCAGGTGGGTGCAGTGGAAGAGAGTCCCAGAGACCTGTGGAGTCAAAGGTTTTACTCCCATTACTACTTGATTCCAAAGGCAAACGAGGGCTGAGGCCTATTCTGTAGTTGAGGAGCCTCAACTAGTACCTCAGAAAACTGAAATTTTGTATGGTCTCTCTAGTCACCATCATTCCCTTTCTGGATCCTGGCGACTGGTATGGCACTCTTGATTTAACGGATGCCTACTTTCACATTGCAGTCTTCCTTGGTCACAGGGGGTTCCTGCGGTTATGGTAGGAGACCACCATTACCAATTCGCGGTGCTACCTTTTGGCCTTTTAACTGCGCCAAGGGTTTTCACCAAGTGCATGTTGGTAGTAGCAGCCTGCCTGAAGAGGAGGGGAATGCAGGTGTTCCCCTACCTGGACCACTGGCTCATCAAGGGCAGGGCAAGGTCTCAGGTTCAGGCCAGCATCACAATCACCTGAAGCATTTGTCAGGGACTAGGCCTCCTAATAAACGAACAAAAATAGATATTAGTCCCTGTGCAAATAATAGAATTCATCAGAGTGATGCTGAACTCATCCAGGGCCAGAGCATTCCTTCCAAAGGAAAGATTTCTGACAATGGCAGATATTATAACTCGCATTTCAACTCACCCTCATCACAACAATGAGGGTGTGCCTCAGCCTCCTGGGCCAAATGGTGGCATGCACCTGTGTGGTTCCTCACGCCAAACTGCACCTTAGACTCTTCCAGGTGGGATTGGCATCAGTGTTTTCTCCTGTCAGGCACCACCTGGTCCCCCCAAAAAACACTTACCTCCCTGTGATGGTGGTCAAGTCCAGGTCACGTCCCCTTGGGAATGCCCTGTGAAGTGCCCCAGCCATTGGTAACACTGATTTGCAATGCTTTGGACCTGGGATGGGGAGCTCACATTAGTTCTCTGAAGACCCGAGACATTTGGGCCTTAGGGGAACTACAGCTGCACATCAATATCAAAGAGCTCAGAGCAATTCGTCTAGCTTGTACAGTTTTTCTACCATATCTTGCCAACAAGGTGGTACAGATTCTCACGGACAATACGGCTCCATGTACTATATCAACAGACAAAGTGGGGCACAGTCCCCAGCCCTGTGTGAAGAGGCCATACACTTTTGGGACTTCTGTATCTGTCACAATATTCACCCAATAACAGTTTATCTCCCAGGGTCAACAACTTTTTGGCAGATTGTCTCAGCAGGTCCTTCTGCCCTCACCACAAGTGGTCCCTCCATCCGGAAGTAGCAACTTGCATCTTCCAAAGGTGGGACAATCTCCAACTGGACCTCTTTGCCACCAGGGCCAACAGGAAGTTGCTTCTGTTCCCATCAGGGACTCAGTGCAGGCTCCATCACCAACTTTTTTCTCTTCTTCTGATTGGGGATCCTTCTGTATGCTTCCCTGCTGATACCTTTCATCTACAAAGTCCTCCTGAAAGTGAAGAGAGACAAGACACGGGTCATACTTGTAGCATGAGCATGGCCCCAACAGCATTGGTTCAGGATGCTTTTAGAGCTGGCAGGACCTAGGCATTGGAGCCTGCTGCTGCGACCAGAATCCTGTGTCAAGATCAAGGTTGCTTGCTCCACCAGAACTGACCTCCCTTCATCTGACGGCATGGATGCTCCATGTCTGAGTCAGGAGGAGCAAGCCTGCTCAGCCTAAATTCAGTGTGTGCTCTTGGAAAGCCGGAAACCACTGACCAGATTGGCCTATAGGGCTAAGTGAAAGCGCTTCACCCGCTTCACCAAAGCGCTAACTGAAAGTGCTTCACCAAACGTGGCTTGTCCTCAACAGAGAAATCGATCCCAATAATTTTGGAGTATCTATTCCATCTGAAACAAGGGGGATTGGCGTTCTCATCTGTCAAGGTCCATGTAGTGGCCATATCTGCTTTCCAGCCTTTCGTGGAAAGCAGAACAGTCTTTCCACACAATATAATGATTAGGTTCCTTAAGGGATTAGAAGGGCTTTTCCCACTAATAAGGGAGCCTTTTCCTAAATGGGACTTGAACTTGGCCCTCTCCAGACTCACCGGACCACCTTCGAACTCATGGCCTTGTGCTCCCTTACGTACCTGTCCTGGAAGGTCGCCTTCCTGGTGGCTATTATATCTGCCAGATGAGTTTTGGAGAGCCAGGCATTAATGTCAGAACCACCTACATGCTGTTTTATAAGGACAGGGTCCAACTACGTCTGCACCCTGTCTTTTGCCTAAGGTAGTCTCTCATTTTCACCTTAATCAGGACACTTTCCTACCTGTCTTTTGTCACAAACCTCACAGCTCCAGCATTTTCTCGATGTGAGATGGGCCCTGGCAGTTTACATTGACAGAACCAAATCTTTTCGTCATTCGACACAACTTTGTGGCAATTATGGACTGGATAAAGGGACTACCGGTTTCCTTGCAGCATATCTCCAAGTGGATCACAACCTGCATCCGAGCCTGTTACAAGCAGGCTGGCATCATGCCTCCAGTGTCCATGACAACCCACTCAACGAGAGTGCAGGCATATGTGGCCTTCCAGGTGCACATCCCCATCCAGGACATCTGTAGGGCAGCTACTTGGTCATCGGTACATACCTTCATATCCCACTATGCCTTGACACAGCAAGCTCTGGAGGCTGCTGGCTTCAGTAGAGCAATGCTTCAAGTATCACGTCCTTGAACGCCTGCCTGCCTCTGAAGACACTGCTGGTGAGTCACCTAAATTGGGAATGGACATGAGCAAGCACTCGAAGAAGAAAGAAGAGTTATTACCTTATAACTATTTTCTTTGAGTTGTGTTGCTCGTGTCCATTCCACACCCGCCTTCCTTCCCCTCAATCAGAGTTCCGGCAAGAAGGAACTAAGAGGGAAGGGAAGTCGGCCGCGCCTACATGCGGGGCGCATGTGTGTACCACAGCAGGGGACGCTAGAGCCAGCTTGTGTGGGTACCATAAGAAGGAAAAGTTTTTCCAGCACCAGTGCATGTGGCATACACGCACACCTAAATTGGGAATGGACATGAGCAGCACGTCTTGAAGAACAGTTACAAGGTAAGTAACCATTCTTTCCTAAAGCTGCATACAGCACAAAAACCTAACCAAAAAAATACAAGCCACCAACAACTGTTTGCCCTAGTTGTTCCACAGTTCTCCAGTGCAAGTTGGCAGATAATTAGTCCTTTTTTTTCCCTTAAGTTCTTTAATTTTGGTATCCTTTCGTATTCTGAACCATCAATGTCCATGGAAAGGTTGCGGTTTATTGTTGTCTCCCTTTGGATGTATTTAAATACATGCAGAGGGTCAGGGTATGTCTACATAGCAAAGAAAAACCCATGGCTGGCCTGTGCCAGCCGACGGGCTCACAGGGGGCTTGGGCTTCAGGGCTTTTTCGTTGCTGTGTAGGCTTCAGGGCTCCCTCTGGAACCTTAGCTCTGGGACGCTCCCATCCTGCAGAGTTCTAGAGCCTGGAAGTCTACACAGCAGTGAAACAGCCCGTAGCCTGAATTGGCTGGAACAGACCAGCTGCAGGTGTTCCTTTGCAGTGTAGACATATCCTGTGAGTGGCCTCAGACTCTCCTTTTAACAGGAGTGTTTTCTTGTGAGCCTTATTACCTTCGATGTTGCTTTGGTGGATTGAGGTGTGTGTCCTGTTTCCATCAGTGCTGCTTTGAAAAAGTAAGTTGTCATGCATTGTTAAATTGGTCTTTTGTTGAACTTTGTGTGACAAATATAACTATGTCTCCAAAAGTCAAAACCATTAAGAGATTTGGAAGTGTTAAGCTAGAAGCATAAGACCCCAGGGTAGGAATTCAGTCAGATAATATTTTCAGAGAACAGTATTGCGGGTAAGTGACTTTCTTATTACATCATACAGTCAATCCTTTCTCACTTTCTTTTGTAACCTTTGAAAAGTTACTCTAAAATGTAAGTTCATGCACAGTTGTAACAATATTTTAGCACTAAATTGTATTTGATGTAAACAGTTCTACCTTGTTTAGGTTTTTCGTCATCAGGTGTAAGTTAATGTACTCAATAAGATTTTTTTTTTTTGTTAAATGGGAACTGTAGCATAGATAACAGTTTAATTTTTGAGGCAGTGTGATATTATGGACTGGACTTTGGACTAAATGCAGTACTGGAAAGTGCTGAGATACAACAGTGATGCAGGCTATATAAAAGCTGCATAGACTAGAATAGACTGGAAGTCATGAGACTTGTCTGCTTAGTTTGTAAGCTCTTAGAGCAGAGCAGAGGAATCACTGTGTGTATATACCATACATAACACAATCGGCTCTCATCTTGACTAGGGCCCTTATGCACCATTAAAGCAAATAATTAAAATTAAATTTTATTCTATACTTTTTTCTCAGTCCCTGTGTTCCCAAGAGAATTATCTAATTGACAAAAGGTAAGAGTATTCACAATTTAAATTAGTTTCTATTTACATTTTCCTAATAAATACTAAACTATCTTTTTTTAAATGTTAACAGAATCCAAGAGGAGGAAACTAATAGTACACAGCAAAGGCGGCAGATATTTAGGTATTTAATACATTATGTTGAATATCAACGTATTCTGCATGCATTTCACCTTCATTTTTCTTCCTCATTTTGAAAGTAATGTATGTGTTAAAAGTTTTTAGTTTATAAATTACAGAGTCAATAAGGAAACTTCAGGGAGATCAACCAACAGCCATCAAAGCAGTACTGAGAATGAGCTCAAGTACTCCGAACCTCGTCCCTGGAGCAGCACGGATTCTGATAGTTCCATCCGCAATTTGAAGCCAGCGGTAACGAAAGCCAGCAGCTTCAGTGGGATTTCAGTTCTGACAAGAGGAGATAGCTCTGGAAGCAGCAAAAGCACAGGCAAGCTGTCAAAGACAGGTATAATAAATCTCTACAAGTAAACAGTTTTATGTAGCAGCAAAGTACCAGTTTTCCTGTTAGTTAATGCACACAGCATATGTATACATAGACATAGGACTTAATTTTGTAACTCCTGTGTATGCAGAACATCTCTTGACTGCAATGGGTGTTGCATAGTGAGAGTGGCTACATGATTAGGCCCACTGTGTGTTTAACTTTGTACAGAAATAAAATTGATATTGGAAATTAAATGAAGATCTTGGACTTCTAGTTGTGAAGCCAGAAGCAAGTTATAGAGGGCCTTTGCTAGCTAATGGAATTTATTCTACATCCTATGAAAGTACATGGAAACACTTGTCAGAATAAATCAATTTATTATTTTATGGGAGAAGAACAGTTACAATCCAGAAATGCTTCAGTCTGAGTTCATCAATTCTGTCAAAGCTGCATGGCAAACTCATAGGAAACTTTACATTGATATTTCTTTAATTAGAACCAATTCAGTAATAAAGCCTGTGGTTCTGGTGTTTTTAGTTGGCAGTGTTAGAAATGAAGTTTACACTAAATTCAGAGTAAACTCCAGTAATATGAATGGTCTTAATGCAGAACTCAGGTAAGATTGAACAATGGTCTCATTCTGCAAGATTCTGAGAGTCAGTGGTGTGCTAGTGCTAATTTATTCTGTATTTACAAATAGCACTTTGTCTGCTTCAGAAGACCTGGGTTCAAATTCTATTGTAGTAGAAAGATGAATAAATTTGGTAGCCTGGTTAGTGCATATTAGATATGTCACCCGTGTTCTAACATGATCTGCCAGTAATGACACAATTGGCATTCTCTGCTCTGGAGAATTTCAGGGCTTAAACTAGAGTGACAAGTGAATGTAGTGGTTAAGATTATAAGTAGTGCTAAGTAGGAAAGTAAAATGACGTGAGTGCTTGTTTGTATTATGCCTGGTTTTAGTCAGTGCTATCAATCCTACCTTCAGTGAGGATTCATTAAACATTTGCCTTCCCCTTAATTCCCTACTATCCTGCACCAAATATAAAAGGGAAATAAAATATATTAAAACATATTTCAAAAACACAGGAAATATTAACATCATAAGCAGAACTTCTGTATAAAATGAAGATCTGATAAACATTTCTCAACAAACAAAACCCTGTCTTTAGTACTTTTGTATACATTTCAAAATCTGTGGCATAAATTTGGGCTATTCAGTTTAGCAATGGAATAGCATTTTTCGAGTGACTTTTGACAAAGTCAGTTACAGTTGTACCATAACATAGATCAAATACATTACAGAAAGATTTTCTTACACCCAATTAGAAGAAGAAAATAACTTGCTAAAAATGAAAACTTTTATTTTGGTTTCTGAAGGTTAGGACCCTAACTTAAAAAGATAATTATTGGTGGTGGTTGTTTCACTGCATTCATAGGTTGTGGTGATTTAAAGTAAATAAATAAATATTGGCCTAAATGTATGTAACTTTAACTGAAGTCAATATAGTTAAAAATGAGTCTAATGTCTCTACATAATCTAGAAGCTGATGCAAATGTAAGAAATCTAGAAAAGCACCTATGAGCAAGTGGAGATTGATCATAGCACTGAAATACAGTGGTTGTGGATTGCGCAATTTACTTAAATGGTTTGTGCCTCAGTTACCTCATCTGTAAAATGAAATTAATAATTATCTTTAACTGCTTTGAGATGTATGGGTAAAAAATGCAATACAAGTATGAAGTGTTTATAATTTTTAATTTCCTGCAAAGGCAGATCAAGTAATCTTAAAATAGTTTAACTGATTCTTAAACGATACATAATTTTCATCACAGCATTGTTTTAAGTCTTCTTTTCTCTTCTAGATTATATAATGACTGCTGATTAAAATTTCTTACGCTTAAACAGTTACATTTATTTTCTGCACCTGCATGTTATGCAACTATTATGGAAAAGGTCTAATAGAAAGTATGATGAACTGTGTATTAAAAGGGACCTTAGAAAAAGACATAAGTGCTGTTCAAAAATATTTAGAGACGTTTTAGGGGCTTTAGTGGCTGGATATGGAAAGATTGCTTTTAGCTGCATGCTTTGGCTGCCAAAAGAACTCAGGGCCTGATTCTCCACTACCTTTCACCTTATGTAGTCATTGGTACCTGTGCAAAGTGGGTATAATATGCTACCGTTTTGATTTCATAATACTTCATTACTCACTTTGCTCTGCTGCAAAAGACTAAACAAAGAGCATGGCAGTGTAGAATTAGTCTGAGTTTACAGAAAGAAGCTTGTAATAGATGTACTCTGCTCAATTCATAGTTTAATATTGTAGTTACATGCAGTTATTTAAGGGTAAACTTTTTAAAATTATATATTTAAATGAGCATGATGTTTCTATCTGTAGATAAAAACAATTTCTCATTACTCCTTTCCTAGGTTCAGAGTCTTCTAGTAGTGTAGGGTCATCCACGGGTTCTCTTTCTCACACCCAGCAGCCTCTTCCAGTCACAGCTCTAAGCCAGCCTTCTCATGGCACACCTGCTGTCTATCCAACTGTCAGCACTAGTAAATCTCTTTCCTTTGATGGTGGCATAAGTGGGCAAGTGACACCTACTAGCACTAGCTTCTTTTTGCTTCCCTTGGAAGCGGCAGGCATACCACCTGGCAGTATTCTGATCAACCCTCATACAGGTTGGTATCCCGTTGTGGATGTTTTTATTGTGGTTTGGAACTTTAAAGTAATGTGTAAATTGTTTAACTTGTGAGTGTACCGTAATGTTGTCTCTTCCTTTCTTTTCCCCCAACTTTTGTAGTGTCATATGTTTTTAGTATTTGCTTTATGCACTTAATATAAATATTGTTCTGATATGAAAGGATATAATCTAAAAAGCAAACTTTTTCTGTCAAATGTTTTTCTTTGCTTTTCAGAATTTTAGTTCATATGTGATATTTTAACTGATAATTCACATAATGAGTACGAAATCTTTTATGTTGCTTTCTTAACAGTAGCATAATTTAAGCCTGTACATTTTTTGTTTGTTTAGTTTTTGTTTTTAGTCTTTTCCATGGTACTTGTATAAGAAAGTAGATAATCCCAGCTTTAATTTACTGATCTTGATTTATTTACCTTTAGCATCCACCACTTTGATTCTATCACAAGACACATTCGTTTCATTGTACATTTTGACAAACTGTTGGTGTAAGCAGAGGTTGGAAGAAATGTTAGATGGCGCTTAGACATGGTAACATGGTGGTGGTTGGATGCGGGAATAGCATTATGCGGCCATCTTAATGAGTGAATGGAGAATGTTTACCTCACAGAAGTAGGGGTAGGAGGAAACTTACTGATATCAGACTGGGTTAGCCTACAGGTTGTGTAAGGCTAAGTCTGTGTCTGAGGGACTAACAAGAAGTTCAGCAGTACTGTATTATACATGTTTACTATATTGTTTGTAATGCATCTTAATATTTAGGGGAGCTTTTTATGTAATGGAAGTTAGTATAAATAAAGGGATCTTTGATAATTTTTAAATTCTAGAGAGGAAAATATTTGGGGATATCTTTCCTATGAAGCTACAGCCCTATTGTGTTAATAATTGTAATACGTGGCAAGTTACATGTTTTTAAATTTGTTTTTTTGTGTCATCAGTGTACTTTTTGTTTTCTTCAAGGGCATTGTGGGGGAGGGCAAAAGAGCTAAATTATTTTCCTTTTGAAACTGTAGTTTTGTACTCAGCTAGAAAAATCCATTGTTTTTCAGTCCTGACTTTTTTTTTCCCTTAAAATAAATCCTTTGCTAATATGGTAAGCCATATTAGAGAAAAAGTTTTACTTTCATGGTTCTGTTATTACATGTACCAGTTACTTACATGTTACCCATACATGCCTTACAGAACGAATGGCTAAAGCCCAGCTGTGCTTTAAACTGACAAACCAGTACCCAAAAATAGCATGTGTTTCCCAGCTCCCAGCTGCTTATTGTACACTAAAGGTGGCTTATTTGGCATCTTAGGGTTGGGGACAGCACTGTAGATTTTCCTGGGTCTAGTCATAAAACGACAGTTGTATAGTTGATAGGTGGATGCCCCATAGTCCTGTTGACCATTTTATGCCACAGTCACTGTCATAGCAAGGTGGAGCACTCACGTCAGAAAATTAAAAACTTTAGGCAGATTCTATACTGGAGTTAAAACAGTCTTAGCCAGAGCTATTGGTAAACAGGCTTCTTGCTAGCAAAGTAAGGATCGTTTCCCTGCCCAGGTTCTGGCTAACATAGTTTGAATTATAGTGCAGCTAGGGTGTAATAATGTCTTTGTTAGCCTACATTCCTGTTATCTCATGTCTCAAATTTACTAAAATTAGCTCTCTTGTATTCACCAGGTTTAATAACTAAATAAGTTTTCAGAGTAATCACTCAATTAGACAAATACTGCATCTTTAAAGAAACATCATCAATTTGAAAATCCTATTTGCATCAAATTATTACATTCACTGGTATAAATAATCCATAAAATTTTAATTTAAAGAGAAAAATGTTTTCTCCCTTTTCCAGTTTGTTTACTTTGTGTGTTTGACAACATTTTGTGTGTGATCAGTTTCACTTTTTGCCCCTGTGTTAAGTCAGTTTTTCTATGTTTTTGTTTGTGGGTTTTCCACATAGCAATTGGAGGCTGAAAAACCTTTTTATTTATTTATTTATTTATTAAGTGATTTGTAAAACCCCAACAGTTGGACTTAACACCAGGTTCCTGAACTACTTTTAACACACTATACAAAACTGTCTTGATTTCAAATAGTGTGTCCCTTTAATTATATAGTTATACTTTGCTCAGTCATTAATTTTGTTTTTGTTATAGGAGGCCTGTTTAAGTTTTCAGGAAAGGACCCTTCAGAAACAATGGCTGAATGACGTTAATACCCTTCCAGAACAGCATGAATATCAGCAATGTTTCTGTTCAAATGAGTTCCCAGATTATAACCAATATCCATGGGCAGTTAGCAAAGAAGAGATGGCTCTTCTAGCTCTGCCTTTTCCTATGGTCAGAGAGGTTCAAAGAGCACAGGTTAAATTCTCACTCTCCCTGACTGTGATTTCTGCAGACTTAGCAGTGTGTGGTGTCATTGTGCCTCCTCTCTCTTCCCAATCAGTCTGAGAAGGCTCTTTACCCATCTCTCCCTCCCCTAGTCACAGTGGGGGGGAGTAAGAATGATTTCAGTAAGCCTAGAAAATTGGGGGAGGAAGTAAAAAATCCTTGACTCCCTAAGTCTGTGAAGAATATCTCCATGGATCCCCAGTCCCTGAGGTTGAAGAAATATTAAGGCAAATCAAATCTAGTTGGAACATATCAAATAAATGGGCCCAGTCTTAAGATACATCTATACTTGAAGCTGAGGTTGTAATTCCCAGCTCAAGTAGACATACTCATGCTAGCTTTTATCAAGCTAGCATGCTACAAATAATAGCGTGCCCAGGGTTAGCTGCCCTAAGTACAAATCTACCTGAGCCCTTATCCTTATGTGGGAGCTAAATATCTACCCTTGTAGGATGTGACCTTGTCAGCAGACAAAACTGAAAAGATTTCATTACCATACAAACGTATAGGTGTGAGCACTGCTGCCTAGACTATATAGAATTGCTGAGAATCTCTTGTTACCAAACTAGCATGGCTCAGGCTGATGAAGGGCAATGAGACAAGATGATGTCTCTGTCCCTCATCTTTAAAAGGAAAATCTTGGGTTAAAATTTTTTTTAAAAAATTAAAATTGTTACTAATAAAACCATAGATTATGATGAAAAGTTAAAAAATCTAGTTTTATTTTTCTCTTTTTTGTTTTTTACTGTTCTTTCCTTTTTGCATCTTTCTGAGCTCAGACATCGAAATCAGTCATTTTCACTATTATTATTTATAGTCAGTTTTTTAATTATTTTCACTTTTTGGTTCTCTTAAATTAGCAGAGTGCCTCAATACTGGTGATTCCCATATTACATGAGAATACAGTATTAAATGTCAGTTCAATTAAAACTTTAAAATAAATTCACTTTAGGGAGGATGGTTCTTTAAAAGATTCTTAATGACAATTTATAGCAATGCAATTATAACTACAGTTTTACAGAGTGAGAAATAATTTCTCTTTGTACATTACTGTACATCTTGGCTGATGTTTTAGTTAAGGGAACCACATTTAAATTGCTTCTTAAAGATATGAGGAGTGAAAAACTGTTTTTTTTAAGAATTTTTCTTCTTGTTACACTTTTTTTTTTAGTCCATATAATTTCAAAAGAGGTTTCAAGACGGACACACATAAATATTTGCCATCCGTTTTAGTCCATAAATTTGATAAATGACTAGCTTTTTTTCTGGACATGATCACTATTACCACAGAAGTGTATGGGCTTTTCATTACAAATAATTTGCCAAAGGAGGCCTTTGGTAATTACCATTCTAATTGTAATGGCAAGCATTTAGTAGCATAATAAAAATTTGGTATATAATACAGTAGTTCTCAAGTTATATTATCCGATTTTATTTTTGACGTCTGATTTAAGTAAATTGATCTCTAAATAACCTAAATAATGTGTCTTTTATTTTATTTTATTTATTTTATTTTATTTTTTCTCCACACTCTAGGTCAGCCATTTATTAACCCAGATGGCACTCCTGTTGTGTATAATCCTCCTATGCTTCAGCAACCTGTTAGGACCCAAGTGCCTGGACCGCAACAGCAACCACCTCCTCCCCTCCCACCTCAGCAGCAGCCAGCAGCTAATCACATCCTATCACAGGTGCACATGTCAAATACGTGATGCTTGACTGAGCAATCTTGCCATCTGATAATAAGAAAATAGTAGAGTGATTTATTGTGGAATTTTTTGAAAGAGAAGCATTAGCTGGCCACATACATGTAACTGGATATTCTTTTTAATCACCAGACCTGCCAGTCTTCCAGATGACGTGACAGGGCAGTCACATTTTCCTAAAACACATAGAAAGCAGAAAGATGAACTGTCAAGGTTCTGATATCAAGGATGTAGCAAGCATCGCAACCTTATTAGCACCACTGCTACTGCTTAGCAGAATGAAAGTATCTGAACCAGGGCTCAAATGGTAAACGTTTTACAAGGGCCGAACTCTCTCTTCCTTCTGCCCTCTCCCTATGCTGTGTATTAGACTAATGACTTCCTTTTAACATATAGAGCTGCATTCCCTCTCTCTTCCAGTCCCTGTCCCAAATCTCTTCATTTAAGTCATGAAATGGCCTCATGACACTTTCAGAGGATTAACTTGTACATTTCATAGTAATGTATAACAGCACTGAAGAACTGAATCTGTTTTAACCTCCTATTCTTCTGTTAGAGGAGGCTACTAGACGACTTCATGGCTGACCCAAACCCCCACAAAATAGTCCTATTTTTACAGCAGCGATTCCAGGCACTAAGTACAGGCTCTTTCCTCGTCAGCCTTAGGTAGTGGCACACAACCTTGCTCAATTTTACCTTCACCTTCATCTTGGTCTGCCTTGTGTTACATCCTCTGTCCTGTGGTATTCACTTACAGTATAGCTTAAACTTTGCAGCTTACAGAGTTAAGTTGTCTTGAAACTTCTCAGGCTCATCTGTACTCCCTATTACCAGTATGGGATGTACAAGAGCAGTACAGCATGCACATTTTTTCTTTCCTCCTCCCAAGATTTCTGATTGCCTTCTCCATAATAACCCCAGCCTCTGCAGGCTTACTGCTGTAATACAATAATCTTGTATTAAAGACGTATCTTTTTCTAAGAATTTGAGTTGCCAAAACCCTTTTCCATATTTTACAAAATATATTAGTTACTTACATATGGCAAATGTTACTGGTGGTAAACCTTTGATATTTTTCATGCCCCTACTATGCATGTAAGACTTTAGGAATAGTAAATTCAGTTGTACTTCAAAATGCACTTTCTGCTCAATAATTAAATGGCGTGTTTTGGCTTGTTTTTAGTACTTGCTTAGTTCTGGATTTAAAAATTGAAACGTATTTAAAATGCATATACATACTTACTTCATTACTTTAAAACAAAAATGATTGAAGTATAACTATTGAAAATAGCAAAATGATCCGTGTTTAAATTATACTAGTTTGCTGCTCTGTCGCATTGTTTATTATATAATAATTATAAGCAAAATGTCCCTCTTGATAGGAGATGGATATATGGAAAGATACTTTAGTTCTTACTGTATGAAGTTTTTCAATTTTCTCTAAAATTACATTGTCTTATGCTATAGCAAAATTTCTCAATTTACTCAATTTTTTCCCCATTTTTCTTGTTCTGTGGTATTAACCTTGTTTATAAAACTTACTTCTTCAGCCTATCCGGTCTCTGCAATCTTCTTCACAGCCTGTTCAATACTCGGCAGTCTCTTATCCACCCCCGCTCCTGCCAGTCTCATCTACCCACCAGTATACTGTGGTACTATATCTTCTATTCATCTCTTCTCTGCATGGGTCAATCTTGAGTGGATGTTGAAGTTTGATTAGTTTGTGGGTGGGTTTGTTTAGCACAAACATTGACTGGCTGCACTGTCAACTGCAGTAAAATATTGCTCAAAGGGAAAACCAGTTCCTAAGATCCTGGCACGTTGCATGACGTTTGAGGACAATGTGTACAAGGAAGGTTTTTTTTTTTTTTTCTCAAAAGTACTTCACTGCTGTTGCCCCCATAGCCAGTCAATCTTTATTTTATTATACCCCTTGATTTTTCTCTCTTCCTTCCCCTCCTTCTCAGATGCTGTTTTCTCCATTTGCTTTCCCTCCCTCAGCCACCCAGATCTTTCCCCCTTTGTTGTTTTTGTATGGTGCCTTGTTCAGCCCCTGTGCCAGAGCAGAAGGAAGAGCTCCACTGTGCCTCATTTTCCCTGATATCCTTGCCCAATGAAAAGGGGAGTTCAAGGTGTTCTGTCAGGTGTGCACTGGGTAGCTTTCCCTACCAGCATAGCCTTTTCAGATGACAGCCCTGAAATTGTGTGGCTTAGAGAGTTAGGGTTTCACTGACGGTGAGTGTGCAGGTATGACTCTCTTGATACCAAAACTAAGGAATGAAATTGACTGGCAAGCAGGTGAACTGGAGCTGGGGGCTCCAGATGTTTTGTAGGACACTACTCTGTGGTCTGTTAGTCAAAATAAGGGAAATTCACTGAAATGGCACCAAGTAAGTTTAGTAACATTCAGTTTTAAAAAAATCTAGGGGTGTTAATTATATATAGTAATACCCTAATATATAGAGGATATGGCATAAAGTGTATCTGAAATATATTAAATAATATTGTGTGTATACTTAATAAGCATAGATGTGTATTTATATTGGTGGTGGTGTTACCTGGGGTTCTGCCAACCCAGAGCTTTTGGTAGCTTTACTCTGTGTGAGGTGGTGTCAGGAAATAAATCAAATGGAGACACTGCCATCCAGCTGATAGATGAACTGGTAGAGAAAGTATAACATGAGTGCTCTTAATCTTACTTTAAAGCTGTACTTAACTTAGGCTCAAGCACTTACACACCTCTGCAACAGTTTAGTAAAACACCCCCAACCCTCAGTAATTACTGAAGTTGGGGCATCTTTAAAGTGGAAACAGCAATGGCTTTCTGACTGGCCTGGTCTTTCAGCTGTCATTGGAGAATCCCAAAGTTGTGTCCAAGAAGAGATCCCAGATAGTACAAACCTCTCCCCCATTTATCCTTGTTAGTAGACAATAACATGTCAAGGCAAAAACTTGTTGGGCAAGCAGTTTCAAAAGCTGATTAAGAGGATTCCTCAGAATACTAATTAACTAGATGTGTTCCTGCCGAATCTGCATGTCTTGAGGTCAGGACAAACATCTCTCAGAGGGCATGCATAAATAAGCTTTTTGGTCTTTTACACAGATCCCAGCACAACATCAGGGAGGCGTGCAGGGTCAGGCAAAGGTTGAGCAAGAGGCTTCCTTCCTGTGATCGCCCAAACCTCTCCTTTCCTGATTTAGTCATGCCAAGGCTACACAAGCCTGCAGAAAGGCCTACCGATTTTGGCTTCTGTTAGCAACAAATATGATGATCAATATTACATTATCAGGTGGTCCCTGGCCCTTTTACTGGTCTATCAAAACCTCCCAAAATTTGCCAGAATGAGATTGAAACTGTGATTGTTCATTCAAGTACACTAATAAAAGCAGGATGATATAAACTATATACTTTTGTTTTACATTTCCATATACAGTTCTAGATGTGACTGCTGTTAGTATTCATCACATTCTTAATTTTTCACCTAACCTTTAAACAATAGCTTCTTACTCACTGTTTTTAAAATCTTTTTCTATTTTTTGTGCTCTCCTCCTGTTATGCAGCCCTTTTTGACCTGGGAACCTTTTACTGGCATTGAAGTTCTCAGATTTCCACTACTTTTTCTTTTCCCCAGTACCCCGAGTGTGGTTCCCACTCCACACGTTCAAGTTAGGAGACTTTTGGCTCTTGTCTTGTAAGTCAGGCTCATGCTGATTGCATTATGTTTTGTACAGCACTTTGAATTTGTAAAGCACTGTCTAAAGGATTATCATTGCCTCTAAAGTCAGGGAGAGATTCATCAAAACATTACAAGTGGCTTTTTCCATTCAGAAAGAGTGTTTTTATCTCTGCTGCATTTCAAGTGCTAAACCACTCCTTTACTGTACCTGCAAGCTTGTAGAAAAAAGTGTCAGTAATCAGTCATCATGCACTGTCATTGAAAACAATATGAATGGGACAAAAACTTCTTCAGCACTGATGCAAAAAGTGTTCTTTAGACTTTACAGAAGCACAGAGTGAATTAAAATAATGTATCCCATCCAAATAAGCGGGTAAATTGTTTTCAACATTGGTTCAGGTAAAACCATTGCTGACAACTATTGTCAGCAACAGATCTATTTGTGAGCATGGAGCAGGCCTTTGAATTTGCAGTCATGTATATTGCGAAGTGCTTTACCAATGTTAAGTAATACAATAAGCCTAAGAGATAAGTATGTATTACATCACCAGTTTAACAGGGAAATCAAAACATGACAGGGGGTACGTCACTTGTCCAAAGCCAGAATCTGAATGATTCTGAACCTCTCATCTGAATGAGAGCCTGGGTTAGAACTCAAGGCTTCCTGGCTCCCAGCCAGATCTCTGCTTTCTCATCGTAATTCATGTTTCTATTATCCAATAACTACCTACTTTTAATTTATTTGTAGCTTTATATATAGCTAATGTTTTGATCAATAGTGCTGGAATATCGCATTTATCTAATAAAGAATTTTCATATTCATCTTACTTCATTAAGCTGTGTATAAATAAAATCACTTGATTAATTACTGTTACCTATATTGGGGTATACAGATTTGAAGGAAAAAATAACTGAATTTTTTTATTGTTTCATCAGTTTATTCCATCAGTTTGATTTATGCTCAGACATTATTAAAGCAGAGACAAGTGGACTCAGTGGACATTAGTAATGGATACAAAGAATTCACCTCTGGACCACTGATTCAAATGCAAGCCACTCTGGTAGTATCTTAAATTTGGTACTGTCTGATGCCTACTCATTCAGCACAGTGAAATGGGTGCCTATAGCTCATAAAAATACCGTAATGTTTGTCCCTTTATTGGTAGTATTATCAGAAAGACAGCAGGTTGAATGGCCTATGAGGATTCAACTACCATATCATCCCTGTAGGGTGAACTCTCCACCTCAAAGTTTAGGCCTATAGTCAGGGTAACCGAAATAACTTGCATTGCCTCAGCCTTCTCTGTATTAGTCTGGTGGATGAATATAAGAATTAATGTTTGTCTCTTTATGAACACCAACTTTCCTCTATATTATGTATTTTAAAAGGCAGACATTGAGATGTAGTGTCTAAAAACTAAGGGCTAAGCTAGATAGTTGAATCTTTAGGACATAAGTCAATGTACTAAAAAACAAAAATAGCTTGTAGTGGCAAATAGAGCTAAAAAGTCACTTTGTAAAATATTACAAATAATTTTCTTAAGTGCCATTGAAAACTGCTAGTGGTTTCATTAGACATTCAGTATCCTCAGCAATGAGAAGAAAATATTTGACCATGAAACACCAGATGTAGTTCTCCAAAATGCAGAAGTCAGAAAAAGTAAAGAAAATATTTATATGAAATGTAGATGGTTTTCCAAATACTTTATTTTCTAAGCAGGGTGTGAAGAGCGTACATATTAGCCATATGATCTTCCTCAGGGCAAACTAAGGCTATGTCTATACTGACGGCAGCAAATTCGCCACCGTCAGATCAATGTCTCTGGATTGACTGAGTGGTCTGTGTAGACCCACTCAGTTGCTCCAGAAATTGACGGAGGAAAACCACCTCCATAAGTGGCGCAGCACAGTGTGGACAGGCGCACGGAACAGACTCGGTGAAGTCAACGGGAGATACGTAAGTTTTTTTTATGTCACTTGCATACCTCCCGTTGACTGCTGCCGAATCCAGAAGGTAAGTGTGGACCAGGCCTAAGGAGGGCCAAATGGGCATAATATAACTGTGGCATGGTACCCTGTGTGTTCCACTGTCTTTTGGAAGTCCGGTTTTAAGGTGTGAATTGAAGCTTACTGGTTAGCAACAGATATAATGCTGATGATTGCCCATAGTCTTCAGAACAATGATAGCTATATCACAGTTAGATGGTACACCAAATACAGCTCCTGGTAGCCATGAGCACTATTTCCAAGCCCTACAAACTGGGGAAAAAGTGCCTGGGATTACAATAATGAAGGACTCAGAATATCACTGAGCACTGGCAGTGCCTAACACAACAGGCCCCAATCCTTGACTGGGGTTTGTAGATGTTATCATAAACAAATAATACTAGAACATGAATTCATGCAGAACTGAACATCTGTGCTTATTTTTAGGATTAATATTTGACCTTGGTATCATATTAGCAGTACTATATGAAATTAGACTAATGGACACTCTTTACAAGACTAGTAACATCATTGACTCAATCTTTAGAAAATCAATTTTTTTCTTAAATATGACGATGCTGTATTCATCCTGTTTTGATTAGAGTTAAACATTTTCTCTTCCCCTTTGGAATTAGATCTGAAAAGTTACTGACATACTTTAAGTTGTTTGATTCTAATTAATTTTAAATTCTATATTTAACCCTTATGAAAGGTAACATCCCTTTATGAAAGAAAGTCTGTTTCTAGCATTAGATGTTAAACCTTTTAAATTTCTCTGCATTTGTGTGTAACTTCTCCACAATTAACCTTAATAATTACTACATGTTCTTACTACACTGCTCTACTTCTGTTCTGAAGCTTGCCTTGTCATTCTTTTTTAGTATTTTAACATATGATAATTGCACTGGTGCATGTTTTAATTTTTCACTGACTGAAGAATTTACCTAGCAACTATACTCTACTCTTCCCAGTTTGAACATTTGTGAATATAAATGTTATCTTTTTTTTATAGCAAGACAACCTAGGATCACAATTTAGCCATATGAGTCTTGCACGCCAGCCATCTGCTGATAGTGCTGATCCTCATACCACCATGTTCCAGTCTACTGTAGTCCTTCAGGCCCCCCAACAATCTGGCTATATCATAGCAACAGCCCCACCTCTGACACCGCCGCAAGGCCAACCAGTTCCTACTCCCAGCTACTCTGCATCCAGCCATCCTGTCAACCAGCAGGTGCTGCAGCAACAGGGATACATGCAGCAACCTCTACCACAGGTACAAAGGCTCTCTTTTCTTCTCCGAGAACTATTTAAAAGGTTTTCCTTGACACCATTAATGAATATTTTATATCTCAATGGACTTGGTTTGTAAATTTGATTTTCTTACTTCTGTGGTTTGAACTCAGTAGCTTCTGTTTACCAAGGGAATGAGCAGTCATCCAAACTTCATGCCTATCCACCATTAATTCTTAAATTAGAGCTTCGGAAGCACATATCATTAATAGTGAGGTTTATAAATTAAATATAACCACATTTAACCTAAACAAATATAGTCTCATGCACTGTGCCTATTTTATTTTGCTTGGTTTTAAAGAGCCCTTCCAGTGTGTCTACATTTAAAATATTTACAATGAATACTGGTCTAGAAATCCTAATAATTTTTTTCTTTAGTCCCCCTATTTGGGTGCTGAGAAACTGAAACATAGTAGCTACTTATTTTGGTATGACCCAAAGAAAATAGCAAGAGTTTCCTCTGCTTTCTCCATTGTAGCAGCTAACACACGTTGTCCTCAGACCTTGTTGAAGAATTTATTGGAGTTTATTGATGATACTTGCATAAGGACAGAAGTAAACAAAAGGCAGCTGTCTGGTTTTCATACACTGGAAATAGAGCAAAATACTCTTACTAAATGGAGGATTAAATTGAAGTCAAATATTTTCAATTTCATAAATATTTGGAACTTTTATTATGTTATATGGGTTTTCTCTAAATTGCCTTTATCATGTGATTTTTTTTCCCCATCATCCAATGTTTTGCTCTCTGCCTTTTCTAAACCTAAAAATGTCAATCTCCAAAATGTTGCTCCTTTTTAGATTCCATCTTGTTATTGTGCTCCAGGCCAGTATCCACACTCCAGTCAACAGTATCGTCCAGCTACTTCAGTCCATTACAACACCCAGCAAAACCCACCAATGCCGCAACCTGCACAGCAGACAGGTTTGTAGAATTTTTTCACTACATCATATTCTTATTAAAGGAAACTGCTGGTACTCTCAGATAATGAAGTCTCAGTAAAGCAACGTCTGCTAGTGGCAAAGAAATATCTTTCAATTTGTACAACTTGGTAGCAGTCCCAATATGAAGAATTTGTGATACTACTTTAAATGGGCATGTGGTTGTTAGTTGAAATCATTATAGTCTCCTTTGTGTCGGGATGGGTTGATTTAAATTAGGGGGGGAAGCCTCAAATTAAATCATCAGTTGTAATCAACTTTTCCATTTGTACTGCAGTGGTTTTCTAGAGAAAGGTGCAACCATAAAAGGATGTTGATTTACAACTAAGTTAGAGCTTTTACACTAAATTTGTTAATCTTTTACCTTCTGCTTTGTAGGGTACACTATAACTATATACAGTTTTTTCACAATTATATAGCTTAATATTTTTAGATTCTTATTAAGTGTATACTTTTGGTGTGTTAGAAAAGGTGTAGTTACTAGATAATTAACTTTTTGCTCATGATTTGAATCAAGCTGCATTAGGATTATAACTGGAATTTAATTAAACACACAACAGTATATGAAACGTATTTTTATTAAACAAAATTACCTTAAATGTGTTGGATACATAAACTTCTCTTATAAAAAAAAGTTTCACATTTACAGCTAAATGATATGTTAAACAGAGGGATTAACTGTAGTCAGTGATTTAAAATCAGTGATTATTTCAGGTCAGCCTGGGAAAATTTTCAACTATGCTTATGTGAAACTGACTAGAGTTTAAGTTCCTACTTGTCTAAGTCTCTTGAAAATGAGAGTGTCTCCTAAATTACTGTGTTCGTCTGTTGCATCTTTGGAGCACATCTCCTGAGTCCTCCACAGAATCAAACCCTTAATAACAGTACATGACCTATTGTGCCTTATTTATAAAGCTTGATGTCAGAAGTTAGATGTTTATCTCCCGATCCTTTATATAAATAAAAAAGCAGCATTTAACTCAGTTATTGATAGAGGCTCATGGATCCAGCATATTTATTTTTTTATTTAAATGTTTTAAGAGTTTGCACTAAGTTTAGATCTTAACATATCTTTTATTAAATTCAGATTTCACTTTAAACAGTTTCATTTTTTAAAGAAAAATTTATTATTTGAATAACAGAATAGTAAAAATCCTATTCAATTTTTTAATAAAATTATTTTTACCCACCCTCCCTTTGTGCATTTACTTGGATTTTTTTTTTAAATTATTCTCTCACTCTACTTCTCTTAAGGTACAAAGGCCCAAATGAGGAACATAGTGTGTGATAAGACCCAAAATGAAAAATGCAAATAAATTATTCAAGATGAAACTTGACCCATTAGTGTAAATAACTCATCCTGCAAACCTCAGCTTCATAATTCTTTTTGTCTTTTTTTTTTTTTTTTTTTTTTTTGATTTAACGGATTTGTAACAGTAAGGGGGCACCAAATTTGAGTGAGAGTTGATAACTTTGGAACAAAAATGAATGGCATTCCTCAAATGGAGGGACATTTGAGAAGTAAGTCTGAAAATGTTAAATTTAGAAATTGTAATGTTTTCAGTTGTAGCCCTTTGTACTTAGAAAATACTGTATTAGTTTTTATGCTGTTCCTTTTTGTTTTAGAGATGCCACAACTGAAGAGGTACAACATGATGATAATTTTTCTATATATAATCATTTGTGATTGAAGGTAACAGGTGCCAGAAAAATATATCGTATCCTGATGACTTAAGCCACTTTATATTTATCAGATTCCTTTTCCTGCTTCTGGTAATGGGCTATTCTTCTGTGGCAGAATCCCTCTTCTACAAAGTCCCAAAAGGCTACATTTCTTGGTCTCGTCTCTGTTCACCTTGTCCTGCTAAGTCATTTTTAAACATAGCTACTACTTTTACTCTGATAAGTATAAGCATCATCACAATTTCTGTGTGGTCAGGTAGGTTGAACCCCAGAAGTTGATTATTTTCTTTTGGGTCAAAGAAATGAGCAGATTAAGACACAGGGCCTTAAATTTTCAAAAGGGGCCAGTGGTTTTGAGAGCCCAACTTCAGATATAAACCCTTTAAAATTAGCTCTTTATAGGGTATCTCAAGTTGGTCACTTAAAAACTAAGGCACCCAAAATTACTACTCATTTGAAAATTTGGGCCAGGATGCCTTATTCTATTCCACTTGTATTCAGAATTTATACAGGTGCTATAGAATATGGTTATGAATAGCTATAGTTAAAACCCCACAGCTCCAGAAAGCATCTGTATTTCCATATCTAGGTAGGTTTTCTATCTGTAACTGCCTCAGGATTTTTGAACATGTGGAGGATCCATTCAATCGGCTTTCATGATCTTCATTTTCTTCCTTGAACTAGACTTCCTGGTTGAATCCAGCATCTATAACACTGGTGTAACCTCTGACCTCAATGTTGAAGACACAGCATTCAGATCAATGGCTATGTGAGGAGATCTTTTTGGCTCCAATCTTCAGAAATCCACGAGGCAGTACAAGTTACAATAGAGCATCTTCACATTAAGATGTTTATATCCCTCAGAGGGAAGACTGATAAGGCTTTATACTCCTCAAAAGGAAGCTCAAGTGATACTGAGGTCCCTACGCATATATCTACACTTCAGCTGGGAGGTGTGATTCCCAGTGCACGTGAACAGACTCACACTTGCTCTCCTCAAGCTAGCCTGGAATTTGTAGAAGTGCACTAAAAATAGCAATGTGGGCACTGCTGCACAGGTGGTGGCTTAGGCTAGCTGCCTGTGCCCCACCAACCTGCTGAGTGTGAGCTTCGACAGCTAGCCTGAGCTGCTGGGAATCGCATCTCCTAGCTGAGTGTATGCATATCCTATGAGTCTATGCTCCTTCCCTAAAGTAAAAAGTACATTAAGCTTCAGCCACATCAGAGGCAGCCATATTGTACCGAGTATAGACAGCCTGGATCACACCGGACGCACCAGATATTTCAGAGAAGGAAACGATCTGCCTCCATGACCATGTCTTCTCACCAGCCAATGTTGTTATGGAGACAGAGGATTTGATTCATTGGTTGGGAGTATGTTACAACCTGAACTGTATTGCCCTCCTATCCCCTCCATTTGGGAACTGTTGATGATATTTTTATGGGTCTAGAGCACCAGAAGTATGGACCGCTAGTTCCTGGAAATTGTAGAAGTGTGTTCCATCCAATTCCAGACCCCCTTCAGCCCTGTGCCCACCTGCCTCATCCATTTTCAGGGGCATCCCGCACAAGAGCATGCTGCATCAGGAGGTACAGTCATTTCTAAATCTCAGACCAATGGAAGAAGTGCCTCAGGAACATAGAGGGAAGAGATTTTATTCATATTACTTTCTAATATCCAAAAGGAAGGGTGCTGGCATCTTATTCTGGACCAGAGACAATTGAACACCTTTATTGGAAATTTGAAGTTCAAGATGATAATACTAGTCTCAGTAATTCTATTCCTACATACACACAACTTGTATGCAGCACTCTACCTTCAAAATGCTTATTTTTGTATAGCAATTCATCTTGCCCATTAAAATAGCCAAGGTTTCAGGTGGGCAGTTGCTATTACCAGTACTGGGTCCAATCATTTGGTCTATTGACAGCACCAAGGGTATTCACAAAAGATCTAGCGGTAATGGCAGCTTATTTCAGGAGACAAGGAGTCTGGGTTTATCCATACTTAGACAACTGGCTCACTTGTGGGAAGCCTCAAGAGAGAACCAATTTTTCACTTCCCTAGGTGAAGTAAAGAAATGAGAAGTCAGTATGAGCTCCTACTCAAAGGACAGAATTTATTAGAGGCAGTTCTGGACTCTACAATGGCAAAGGCCTCTCTCTCCCAAAAAAGATTATAAACCATATTGGATCTGACCAACCTCCTGCAGGTTATCCCTAGTCTTCTGTAAGAACTTGTCTCAGACTTCTGGGACACACATGTAACTCCACACTTCACATTCCACCTTTGCTGTATGATAGGGTGCTTGAAGTCTGTATATTAGGCAACAAACATGACCGGGATATGACAATGTCTGTTCGGCTTGTGCATGCTCCCTGTGCCTCCTCATGCTGGATGCTGAGGCTATATAGGGATGAGTGGGTGAACTGCCCTCAGTACTGAGCAAGCAGTGGGATCATACACCATCAGTGCCTGCATCGGTACGCCCCTACCCTCCCAAATCGACTGTAACGTCCGCTTCAGCTACCATGTTGGTATCAATCCCCTACTTGGTACCACAAGGTATATTAAAGATCTACCTGTAACCGACAAACCAGAGTCCCCACTCTTCATGGGTACTGAACCTTTCTCAATACAGAGTCCCTGATTTCCAGACCATCACCATCCTCTGGTGCCGCATGACTTCCACCATTTTCTGCATGTGCTCCTGCACTGCGTGAAGGAAACTTTCAATCTCTCCTATTCATGTACAGGGTTCTCTGATGTATCCTTTCAGGGACTCATTCTTTGACAGTCACAGGGAAGATCATGCTTGTCAACAAGTGCAGTGGAAACAACTTTCCATGCTACTTCCACTTCCATGTGGCCATTTGGGACCCCGGGGCTGCTTATTGTCAGCAATTTGCCAGACTGCAGGCACCATCTCAGGGAGGCTCCCCTCCCCTCTCAGTCTCCCCTCCCAGGAGGAGATGTATGAGGAGCATATTTATCCCACCCCTCAAACACTTATTCACCCTGGTCTCCAGACAAGGCGGTTATGCTTCCAGCACTTTCAGTGTCCATCAATTTCTGGGAATTTCAATATCTCATAAAGATTGCACCTGACACTCTTCAGATTCCATTCAGAGGTTAAGGACTCGCATCACAAACTGTTGGATAGCCTACAGTCAACAACATCCTCCAAGGTGGTATTACCCATTAACAAGGTGCTCCTGGATCCAGCTAAGACTGTGTAGCGAACACTTGCTACCATTCCGCCAATATATAATTGGGTGGATAAGAAATGTTATGGTCCCCTAAGGACTCAGATTTCTTTTTCTCCCACCTTCCACCTAACTCCCTGGTGGTAAATGCAATAAATGAGTGAGGTAAGCAACACTCCTCCAAGTCTACCCTGTATGACAAAGACCAAAAGAGACTGGATCTTTCTGGAAGTCTTACTCATCAACAACCCTACAATTCAGGATCGCGAACTATAAGGCAATCATGGCCAGATACACTTGTATAAATGGTAGTGGATTTACAATCTTTATTGAACATCTGCCACAGGAATATAGGGAGCAATTCCAGTCTGTCATCTCAGAGGGCCAATTACTGTCCAGAACCGCCCTTCAAACATCTTTGGATTCTGTGGATATTCCTGCCAGTTCCATCTACACAGTCATAGTTATGTCCAGTGGGTCATGGCTTCCACTCTCAGGGTTTCTGAGAGAAGTCCAGAAAACTGTTGAGGCCCTCCCCTTCAATGGTTGTAAGCTTTTCTTGGGGACCACAGATGAGTTCCTGCATGAACTTAAGGACTAGGGCTACTTTATTATCTGTGGGCATATATATATATTCCTACAAATCAGAGAAGATTTAGTAGGTCACAGACTGCCCAGGGATCACATTATGTTCAGTTTTCCAGATTCCAGCAATCCACTGAACCCCCCAGGAAAAGGTATGAAGTCCAGGGGAAGAGGGCTGCTTACCTGCCTTCCACGACCACCCAGTCATCCTCAAAGCAACATTTTTGAGTGGTTGGTTGAGAGTTCAAATCCTCTCACACCTCTGGTTTTACAGCTATTTTCATTCGCTCACCTTCCATCCTTTGGAGACTGTCTTTCCAGCGTGCTTGGATGTGGATCACTACAGAAAAGTGTGTCATAGCGGTAATAACATCAGGCAATACCATCCACTCATGAGCTTTTATTGAGACAAGAAGTGAGCGCTCTCCTTCGATTAGGAACAAAATCTCCTCCCAAGGGCAAAGGATTTTCTTGTGCCAAAGAAAGATGGAAGGTGGAGACTAATCTTGGACCTAAGACTTCTAAACAAGATTGTAAAATCTCAGATGTTCAGGATGGTGACTCTAGCAGCTATAATTCCTTCCATGGAGGAGGGATTGTATTTTTGGCTCTTAAAATGCAGAATAGCTATTTCTATATAATGCTGCATCTGTTGCACAGGAAATACCTACATTTCACTGTAGGCCAGGATAATTTCCAATATTGAGGCGTCCCTTCAGCATTTTTTTGGCCCCTGTGGTGTTCTTAAAAATCCTGATGATGATGGCTGCTTACCTCAAATGAGAAGCGATCCTAGTCTTCCTATACTTCAACAACTGGCTAGTCAAAGGCCATTCCTACAAAGCAGTGCTATCTTCCATCTAGATGCTCTTGCTCTTTTCCCAGAGTTGGATCTCCAGCTAAATGTAAATTTTATCAACATTAACTTCTGTTCAGAAGATATAGTTTATAGGGAGATCTTTGGGCTCATTGAAAGCCAAGGCCTGTCTTCCCTTAGCAGATTCATAACTTTGCCAGATCTGGTAGGGTCAATTCAGGGAAGCTCTGGAACAACAACAAGGAGCGGTCATCAGCTCCTGGTACACATGGCAGCTTGCACCTTTTGTGACCGATTACATAAGGCCATGCCTCTGCTGCTTCCATGGTTGTCTCAGAATGATCCATTCTCCAGCCAGGAAAATCTTAGATGGGCATGTGAGAGTTCCTCTAACAGTGAGGAATTCCCTAGACTGGTGGAAGGATCAGTTCAGTATCTGTGCAGGCAATTAATTTCTGTCACCCAGCTCCATCAGTAACTTTAACAAATGCGTCAATGTTGGGATGTGAAGCTCACTTCTATGCCCTCATGTTTAAAGGTCATTGGGAAACTCAGACAGGGTTTGGCCAGAGTGATCATAACACCAGCATGGCTGAGGTGGTTCTGATTCTCAAGCCAGAGGAAATCTCTTCATTCATCCTCTGATCTAATTGCCTCTTCTACCAGATGTGGTATCTGAGATGGCCAGATCCTCCATCTGGATCCACCATCCCTGAACCTCATGGCATGGATATTGACCAATTAACATCAATAGAGAGGACCTGTTCAGCTGAGGGGCAGAACATTCTCATCCACAGTAAAAAGGATTTTGCGAGGCTCATTTACTTTGTCAAGTGGAAGCGATTCATTATCTGGCCACACCACTAGTTGTCTCTGTCTCAAATGCAGATACCAAGATATACTAGGATTACCTTTTATTACTAAAGTACATTGGACTATATATGAGCTTCATGCAGATTCACCTTGCAGCCATATCTGTCACCATTGAGAGTGACAGGCCCCTCTAGAAGAGCTCAAGAAATTTCTATAGCTTCTTTGAGACATGATCCAATATTAGAGATATGTAGGGCATCTACTTGGGGTTGAGTGCATACAATGACTCAGCGTTACTTCATAGAGAGAGAATCAGGCTCTGATCCATGTTTTGGCAGGGCTGTCTTACCATCATTATTTTGTAAACTCCTAACACTCCTGTGATGGAGGTGACTACATTCTCAACAGTGAAATATATATGGACAAGCCTCAAAAGAAGAATCAGTTACTTACTTGTGTAATATCTACGAATGACACATCTTAAAGAACCACAATTACTGTCAGGAAAATACAGTAACTGTTTATTCTGTTTGGAAACTCGATTGTATAAAATTGGTCCCACAGGAACTCCATGCTGTACAGAATGGTGTAATGACCATCTTCCCATGGTGGCTCTTGCAGTTTCCTGCAGCACAGACAAAGATAACTGGAATGTTTTTTTTTTTAATCATTTGACATTTTAAGTGACTTTAGAGTTTATGAAAGGTACAGGATCGAATGTTCTCTGTCCCCAGAATAGATCAGTGTAAGATCGCTGCAGTGTAGATGTCAGTGTACCTTAACCCTGACTTGGGGTACCATGACATTAGGGGTAGGAGAGTGGTCCAGTCTCTAATCCCATTTATTTCTTGGCCCCTCTGCTGAGCCTGCAAACAACAGTACCAATTTTGGTAATAGAATTTAGGTTGCGATTACCTGTCTGGTAAGTATTTAGACTGAGGGTATGTCTACACTGCATTGTGGGCATTGAGGCACGGTAGTGGCTTGGGCTAGCCATCAATACAGTTTTGCCTGATGCCTGGGGTCTGAGCTTGGGTGGCTAGCCCAAGCTATTTTTAGCCTGCTAGCTTGCATGCACCTACTGTGAGTCTGTACCAGCTGCGGTGTAGACATAGCCTGTGACTATCAACTTGCTTTCACATAGACTCTAGGTTCCCCATGAGCTAGTCATGGACATGTGCCCCTGGTTTTTTGTGGTAACCTCTTTTTAGATGTGTTAGGTAAAAATTCAGAAAACTGCTATATTAAGTCAATACAAAGCTGTACCTAAAATGGTTGGTCCTTATTAGCATCAGCTGCAGCATTAGCAGTGTACCACTTGGATAATATAGCATCAAACTGAGAATTAACAAATCTTACTTTTCATTTTATTTCTTAATAGTTGTCAATTTTATTTGTATGATGAAGTTTTTAATAACCATAAAACAATTTTCCAGTGAGCTGTTCCGTTTTTTGTTTTTTGTTTAAAGTTTACATTTGTGACTACTTCCGAGAACATTGTCACTGAAGCCATATTTGTTTAATGTTGTGGAATAATTTGGCCTTATTCATGAGCTGTTGGATTCGAGGCCGTAACACTGTCTGAGAGGGTTACATTTCTCACAGTGAACCGGTCTCTTTTTCAGCTGCTTCCTGGCTTCCTTTTAAAGGGGTTTCAGGTGTGTATTTGACTTATATGCTGCCTTTTGATAAAATAGTTTACAACTTGCTTGTGCAAAATGTGTCATGGACATTAAAAAAACCTTTAGGAAGATGGTGCTTCAACTAATTGAGGAAGTAACTCATGCCAGGAGCTATAACTGGGATTTGTCTGACAGTTAAAACCAGCCTCTGCTGTACAACCTCTAAGTCTAAAAATTACCACTAGTCATTACTTTGTCTGAATTTTTCTAAACATGTTGGGTTTTTTAATTTTTTGAATGAAAGTAACATTTTTCTCTTTTAATGGCGTTTTTTCTATATTAAGTGTAGCTCTAGGTAACATAAACAAGATTTTATTTAAGTTAACATAAAATTAAAATATTAGTGCTAATTACTTTGCTGAGCAAATATTAAGAAGCATATGTTATTTTATTGTAGCTGCTAGTTCCCAGTCTTTCTGTAAAATAAAACAGTCTGTTCTAGCAGGTGCAGCGTTTTTCTGCTGAGTGCTGCATTTCTCTCATGCCACTTTCTATGCTGAGGTGCAATAGTAAAGCTAAAAATAGAACCTTTTTTTTAACCCTGTGGGAAACCATCTTAACAATCAATTTATATTGTCCTAGTTTTTCCCTTTGCTTGCAAAATTAATTGTGTGTCTATCTTTGGAAGTGCCAGAAGAGAATGAAAAATATTCACAACTACATTGCATTCTCTTGGAAATGAGAATTTTAGTTTGCAGCACTATTGATTGCATCCATCATATTCTGTAGCTTCAATATTAATGCAGTTACTCACAATAGGCTGCTTTTTAGGTGCCTTAGATCATCTAGTAACCAAATACACTGAGACATCTCTTTTATTTAAAAAGTAATCTGTAAGGCTAATTAAGGGATGGGAAGTTTATATATGGTTCAGAACCACAGAATATTAAATGAAATAGTAAGTACTGTCTTTGAGATGTCCCTTAATATTGATTCAAAGTATAAATTAAATTGAATTAATTAATAATGACAAGTTGAAAATATTTATATGCAATGCCTGTCTTGTATTTTTAATCTAATGCACAGATATACTCTCTAGTTTGTTTCTTTAATGATGGAACTATGTTTCAGCTGCATAATTTCCTGTAGCGAATGTCCTAATATATTCACTGTCCTATCACATTCAGATTTCAGTGCTGCTCGTTTTCACAAACAGGTATGAATAAAACCAATTTACAATGTTAATTTAAATGACTAATACTACTCGGAATATTTTTAGTCACTTTTATGTGTTTATCTGATGCCCTTTTATGATTTTTCTAAATGAAGGAATTTTTATGTTAATTGCATTGTTGTTCGTATATGAAGTACATTATGCTGCTTTTATCCTAGGATGAGTCTGAGTGAATTGATGTGTTATGTTCATATATTGATGGAAAACATTTTGGTGCCAGTAAAAATACTGAAATCCAACTAGAGACTGGCATAACAGGGACAAGTTCTGTGGAAATGACATCCGGATCCGAATGCCAATACATCTCAATCTTGACATGCCCCATTTTGTTATTCTGTGCCGTATTTGGCTTTGCTTTTGACAAACAGACTGTCGGTTACCAGGATGTGGGCAGTCAGGCCTAGTGTTTGGAGCCAGAGTCAGGGTCTAGTGGTTAGACCCAGAGTGACACAAGGCAGGAATACAGCTGAGAATTAGCAGGCACTGGAGCTGTTGCAGCTGTGGGCAAAGGCTTTGAGCAGCCACTGAACTGTTGCTGGGCTTAAGATCGGTCAACTGATTCTTCTAACCAATCAGGTAGTGTTGCTAGTCAAGCAGCCTACTCCAGGCCAGCTGCACTCATCAGGTTATCTGGAGACTGACTCTACTGCAGGCCCTGATTCTTAATACAGACAGATATTTGTGTTTTTTGTGCTGATGGGTGACGTAGTGAGGTGTGAATTAAGCAAAAGAATGAGACGACAATTTGACTTTCCTTATGACTTGCATACATTTCAATATGAAGATCCCTGATATTTAAATATTAAATGCAAAATTCAGGTATTAAGAAAACAGACAATATGCATGTGTGCATTTGAATTCTGTTCCCTTCCTTGAAATGCACCAGTCATTGAGGTGACTGAACAGTCTTTTTTGGTATATAATAAAAATAACAAAAAATGTTGACAGATAAAGATCACAGAATTAAAAATCAATGGTAACTTAGATACAAAAGATCATGACTTGATCCAATTTATAATGTGCAAACAGAATAAAATCCAGACCAGATAGATAGATACTTTAAAAAGGCCAGTTTCACAAAGCAGGAAATAATTATGTGCAGATCAGCTGGGAGGAAGAATTTAATCAGAAAAATGTGAATGATCATTAGGAATTGTTTAAGAACACTTTATTAGATGCCCAACAAGCCACAGTAGAGGGGAAAGTTCATATTGATTTAAAATTTTTTTAAAAAACAGGCTTTAGAGGGGAAGTTAAGGCAGCTGTAAAAAAAATAAGAATACATATATAGCAAATGGAAGAAAGGGGAAGTTGCCAGTAATGAATATTAATCAGAAGTTAGGTGTTGCAGAAAATTGATAAGGGAAGCAAAGAGGGACACAGAGAAATCGAGGGCCGACAGAGTTAGTCAGTAAGAAGGAGTTTAAGTATATTAGGAACAAGAATCCTGACAATAGTATTGATCCATTACTAGATGGAAATGATAGAATTATCAGTAATAATGCAAAAGAGGCAGAAGTGTTAAATATTTCTGTTATATATTTGGGGGGTGGAGGGATGATGATGTCATATAACTCTCCTTCCATTCCACTGGTATCTCTTAAGAATGTTCCAGAAAAAAGGAAGAAAGTTAATGTTCTGCAGTATTTTAAAAGGGTAAATGAGATGACCCAGGTAATCATAGGCCTATTATCATGGCATCAATCCTAGGCAGATAATGGAGCGGCTTATACAGGACTCTGTTAATAAAGAATTAAAGGAGATTCGTACAATTAATTTTTCTTTTTTATGAGATTACAGATTTGGTTGTGTGGGATAGCAACCCCCCTTGGTCTTGCCAAATGGCAACAGTCTCCTTTTGCAGTGGGGCATGAGGTAATTCTGCCCTTCCGCCGCCTCTCCCCCCCAGCCTGTACAAGTCTTTTGGCTTTTCCTCTCAGCCCTTGTCTCATGGAGCATTTGGTGCAGGCCTTACTTCAGGCCTGTGGAGTGTCCTTCAACCCCACCGGCAGGGGGATAGTCCTGGGCCGTGTATATAACCCAGGGCCCTGGGAGGTGCCTTTCTGCGGCTCCTTCACGGGGCTATAGAAGTGGTGGTAAAGCCCTGGAAGATCAGAGGAGGTACACCAGTCCTTCCTGCAGGCTGGGGCCGGGGTTTTTCCATCTCTGCTTCTCTGGCTGCAGAGAAGCACTGTCTCTTAATCTGGGGGGAGATAGTCTCTCCTCCTGCCCCCACAAACCTTCTGAGAGATTCTTTTGCCCCCCTGCCCTTTAGGGGAGGGAGGGTTTAAGTAGCCGTTAATTGGGTCCAGGTGTCTCTAATTGACCTGCAGCCATATATTTATATATGATATATATGGCTTCATATATGATATGGATATATGGCTTCGTATATTACCTGAAGCCATTTATCAGCACAGCTTTAGTTCTCTGTTGATATTTCATTTCATAGTTTGTGATTTACACAGTTGGGTGGGAATAGACCTTTGTTAAATTCTTCCTGATTGTAGTAACCACCATAAAGCCCGACTACTACATGAATAATATTGCTGACAAACTTGAGATCATTAAGTAGAACTGTCTAACACAGGTGATGAAATAAAATTTTGTTTTCAGACTTTCAAAATACTTGGTTCTTTACTATAAATTGGGATATAGTAATGGCTTTCAGTTAGAGTCCTGCGTGGATACAAAAACGTGGATCTGCATCCACAAGAATCACCTTGTATCTGGCATGCATTCTGCATTCCATCTTTTATCTGTGTCTGCACTGCACCTGCAACAGCAATCTCAAAGGTGGGGAAGTGCTGTCTGCAGCTTATAGCCTATGAGGCTGCTTTCCCAGCTTTGAGATCCTATATTCTTCTCCCCCCTTCTATCCCAGAATACAGAGAAAGGGGAGGTGGTGGATCAAGACAAGCAGCAAAATCCCCCACGCTCCTGTCACCGCAGTTTAAGCAGCCAAGCAATTTAGGAAACCTCTCCCAACTTCATTGCCATATCAGGTCAGCTAGAGAAGGAGGCAGCTTCTTCTGCAAAGTAAGTCAGTATGGCTTCCTGACAGGGGCATGGGTGATTTTGCTGCCTGTCTTGATCTATCACCTCCCTGTTCTCTGAATACAGCAGGGGAAGAGAGAGAATATAGCATCTTGAAGGTGAGGAAGCAGCTTCAGAGGCTATGAGCTGCAGACAGCTGCTTCCCCGCCTTTGAGATCCTATAATTAGAGCCCTATGCAGATACAAAATCTGCAAAAATGGTCCATGGACATCTGCATGTGTGGATTTGCAGGACTCTACTTGCAGTACATGCTTTGAATCTTGCAGATCAATTTAATTGTAAAGACCTTTGTTGGTTCCTTGCCTAGCTAGTAAAATTTGTAATATTAGAAAGTAGCAACCACTTATTTTCTATAAACATTCATTTAAATCTGTTCTTTTAATGTCTGTCATTTGTGCTCTTTCCCTACTAGAAAGCAAATCTACCAGAGCCATTGTCTGAAACTTGCTTGTTTTGCTAAGTAAGGGAAAAACATTATTTTATGTGGTCACAGATGCAGTGTTTTGATTTATAAGGGTAAGATTCTCTTTGTAGGACAGAAATGGACTAGTTCTGTCTGCAGTGTTTGATCACATTATTCATGAAGTTACTATATTTCTTATATTACTTATAGTTTCAGCATGACTAGTTATTTGAATATGGGTTAGCAATGTGCTGTTTACATGTAGGTATTTTTCTAGCAATCATCACCATGTTTTCTATGAGATCCTACAAAATTAATGGTACATCATTTACCTCCACAAACAGAACTTACCCCTCCCCTTTCCTTCTATGTTGCTGGGTGACTTCCAGACAGTTTTCAGAAAGATGGAAGATACCCTAGATTCATCTTGAGTAGTGACCAACACTTCAAATAGAAGAATAGGCTTTTTGTTAGACCTGAGTCATTGCCATTTTTTGTCCATATGGATTTTAACGAACTACTGAGTCAGCATATGCAGTACTTGTGGCTTTACACACTGTTTCACTCTGGTTTTGTATGTTCAACCCAGCATGATCCAGATGAAATTCATTGTGAAACCAGGCAAGGTTAATTGATCTTCTTGCATTGCACATAGGTTTCTAATGAAATTGGAAGTGGGACCAGCAGACATTTTCTACATAACTGCTCCATTTTTAATTGATTCTTCAGTTCCTTAGGTGATAAAGATCACGTTACAAATATGATACCGTGACATCAACCTACAGTGTCAATTATTCTATAGCAGTGGTTCCCAACCTTTTCTCTGCTGTGGAACACCTCAAGCTCCAGGGGCTCTTCTCCCCACCCCCAGCAGGCAGCTGGAGGAGGGGAGCAGAGGGGCAGAAAAGCTAACCCATTGTTCACAGAGGAGGGGAAGAGGGAAGAGAGGGAGATTGAACTCTGATTGGTTGCCCCACCCCTGGAGAAGGTGGCGTACTGAGGCAGACAACCAATCAGAAGGCAGCTCCCCCCTTGTTCTCACATGTAATTTTTCAAAAAATTCCTGTTCGGGCCTGACAGCAAACCAATGTGCCATGGCACACCGGTTGGGAAACACTGCCCTATGCTTCTATGCTGTCACCTTTTCTGATAGAGCTGCAGGTGTGCCTTTGGCACGGTATGTAAATATTTAATAATAAACTATATTCTAGCAGAAATAATAAGTTTTTTTACCTCTGTCCATTGAAGGGAAGAATTGGCTGACCGATGTCTAAAGAATTGAAGTATGTAAGTTAGAGTTGGCCTGCCACCAATTTCTTAATTACCTTTTCCAAAAAGGGGAGGCTTAGCCACCAGATAATCGGCAAAGTTATTTAAAATAAAGTGATCTCTTGTAAGCGAGAGCTGAATTATTGCATGTTTGAGGGCGTTGGCAGCTTGCCCTCTCACCTTGTCAATAATGAGCTTGGTTATCCCTACTGGTTTTTATCAATTCCCACATGAGTGAATGACTCTTACATGCCACAAATAGAACCTCTTCCAGTTGGGAGCCTGGATGAAATTCATCCAGGGAGCAAGGTGTGATTATACTCTTCTTTCGTATTACTACTCTGACAGATCCAGAGAGACTGTGTTTGACTGTCTTATTCATGAAGTAAACTTGAGGGCTTCCGCCATCAAGCAGCACTTACCCTTGAATTTCCACTGCCTTTGTAATTTCTTTATTTTGTACCTTCTTTTTGATTTGGTAGCATTTCATGTTCTCTTTGCACATGTATAAATGACCACACAAAGTACAAGACAGTAGAGAATCAGGTGAAGTTGATTCAGAAACTGGTTGGAAGCAAACCTGGGTTAATTAGATGACCTACCATTTGGAATAGTTCCATTGTACAGGATTTGTCTACATAATAGCAGAGGAGAAGGACCTCAGACTTGGCACAAGAACCTAAAATTATGTCAAGGATCATCCTGTTCATAGTTCGGCCTCTTCCATAAGTGCTTCAGTTTCTTCCTCTCATTTCATGTATAGCAGGTGATTGGTAAAAGATGGAACCTGCAAAGGGGAGGGGTTGCCTAGAAGTTGTTGCATCTGTAATCATGAGCAACAAATTGTTGTAATGCACCACCAGACTGTCCATATGTGAGCTGATCTCAGTAATAAACAGTAATGGAGTTCACTGTTATCTGTTAAAGCACACAACATTTTTGTTCAAAGGTTCTTGTGGTTTTCATCATCATTCTCACAGTAAAATTACGTTTTTTTTGCAGAAACTTCCTTAAGGGTTTATTTTAGTTTTTAAAGGTTTAGTCTTGTTGAAAATAAGTGCTTCTGACAGGGAAAACTAAATAAGTTGACTTACTTACAAGTCAGATCAATGGGACATACTGTTTTGTCATTGATGCACTTGTGTAGTTCACAGTAGTATTGATGGGAGTTATATATATGTCTTAATGAAAGAATAGCCCCTTTTTAGTATTCTGCGGGCAGTTATTATATAACCGTCCCACATTGTTCAGTGGTACTTGAAGCCCATTGCTGGAGGATCAACACTTCATGGAAAACAGTAAATGTCTCCATGCTGGTACTGCTCTCATGATCAGAGACTAACTGATTTGTGTTTGGAATTTCATGGTGTAGACAAATGACTCCAAATGAGCGAGCCTGCTGGCTTCATCTTAACCCCCTGTGTACATACTGTATACTCCACTCTGACCAAGCTTCTAGAGGTAAAAGGCCAATGGTTTATTTTCAAGTTGGTTTTGAATAGTTCCTTTTGGAGAATTCCTACTAGTACTGTTATAAAACCTAACTTTTTATTAGGCAACTGACACGTCTGTAAAGCTGGAATAACCAGTTTTTAAAAGGACGCTCCTGGGATAATGTCCATATATTTAAAGCAACAACAAAAAATTCTCTTATCAGAGGTATTAATAACCTCTTAGACTATTAAAATTTATGGAATTTACAAAATCAAGCTTAATTTTTTGCATTATTGATTGCTTTAAAAATAAACCCTAATCAACTTCCCTTTTTTTACATCCTATTTCTACTCAATTTCATTTTCAGGTTATCATGTATGCCCTAGTGGTGGTGTCTGGATTACAAAGAATGCAGGGGCTATTTATTTGGAGGGTTTTTTAAATTTTTCAATAGAATTCAGAATAAAACAGTGGAAGCGTATCTAGATGAGGAGGGCTCTTAATTACTACAGACAATTCTTTCCCAATTGTCTGGCTGGTGGGTCCTGCTCACATGTTCAGGGTCTAACTGATCAACATATTTGGAGTCAGGAAGGAATTTTCTCTCAGGCCAGATTGGCAAAGACCTGGGGAGGGGTGTGGTGGGATAGTGGGGGGGTTCGCCTTCTTCTATAGCATGCTGCATGGGTCACTTGCTGGTTTGAGCTAGAGTAAATGGTGGATTCTCTGTAACTTAGTCATTTAAATCAAGATTTGAGGGCTTCAGTAACTCTTCCGATATGGAGCAAGAATGGGTAGGTAAGGCTTTGTGGGCTGCGATATGCAGGAGGTGAGACTAGATAATCATGATGGTTTAGAGTCTATTATTCTTAGTTTTGTAAATGCTTGTTCTCCTAACACATAAATTTGGGATCAAGTTTGACCTGACATCCCTATGAGACCTTAAAATCTGAGAAAACTGTTAGATGTCTGACAGCTTCATAACCTTTTCATGTGTGCATCTATGTGTAAAACATGTTTAGATGTAATTGCTTCAAACAAGATTTAAATATTTGTGTAATTACAGGCTACCAAGTTATGCCTAACCAGCATCAAGCCTACCAGGGGTTGGTTGGAGTTCAGCAGTCTCAGAACCAGAATCTAGTCAGTGGCCAACACAACAACATTGGAAATCAGATTCAAGGTGTGATTGTTCCATATACTTCAGTGCCATCTTATCAGGTAGGTTATCTTTTCAGAACTTCCTTGTCATTTGTTTGAATATGTAAAACAATTTTTTAAAAACTCTGAACAACTTTTTAGGCTGAAAAAAAGCTGCCAGCTGGAACTTGAGGATCTTTAAAAGGTAATGTGAAGTGTCTGAAGCAAGAGCATTACAAATACACAACTTTCCTTCTTTGAGTGCTTTCTCATGTCAATTCCATGCTAGGTGGTGTGTGCGCCACAAGCACTGTTGCCAGAGGTTTTTCCCTCAGTTGTATCCATTGGGTCAGCTCTAGCGCCTTCTGGAGCCGCACGCTTATCCAGTATAAGGGGCATCAACGGCCCCTGACCCTCTCAGTTCCTTCTTATTGCCTGTGATGGTTGCTGGAATGACCCTTCTTGCTCTGCAAGGCTTCTTCCCAGTGGTTTTGGACTCTAATCTTCATTTGTAGTTTTAATAGTTTAGTATATAGTCTTCAAGTGGTGTTAGTGTATATAGTTAGTGCCTATCATCAAAAGACTTTTCTTTGGAAAAGGACTCCTGCCCTGCTCCCTGGGCTTCAAGCCTTGTGCCTCCTGTGACAAACCTATGTTCATGAGTGACCTGCACACCAGCTGCTTAAAGTGCTTAGGGGGAAACTCACGGGAAAGACTAGTGCTGAATCTGTCATGACTTCTGACTCCACACTAAAAAGGACTGAGATTTCAGGCTGAAGGCCATCCTCGCGGAGGCTGCCCTGAGAGCAATCTCAGAGCTGAGCTGCGCTGACTTTGCACTTACTACTTTGGTGTCGGTGCAAAGCACTTCCCTGGCACCAAGCTCTTCCCAGCACCGTGCACCATCCTGGTGCCGAAGAAGAAGCACAAGAAGCAGCGCACCGACAAAGGGCGCTTGCCAGTATATTAGAGAGACAAGCAGAGTGAAGGCAGCGCAGTGAGACCTGTGCCAGGTTCTTTGATTCTGGACTTGCTTCACATCATCTACTCCACCGAGGGGATTGAGTCCAGTGTAAGATGCACTGCCAACACCAGGAAGCCACCACAGTGCCAGTGATCTGACAGTGTCTTCGACTCAGGAGGCTTTCCAGGTGGTTTGGGATCTTCTTTCTCTACTGGTCCCGCCAACTCCAATGGGACACCTGCCAGCTCCAGTACCCAGAAGCAGGAGGGAACAAGGCGTGTCGGGTGCCTTCCTGGCACCTTGTAGGGACAAGACTTCCCTGATCTTGGCATCCCAATCACTGGTGCATTGCCAATCCCCAGACTTCCTGCACCATGTGGAGGTGGAAGTGGGTACCATCCCACCTTGGTTGCTGAGAGAAGACTCCTCTTTGGAGTCCAAAGGGGAATCTTATGTACCACCAGTATCCAGCTTATATGCCACTGGGCTTTGGTGCCATTACCCCAGCCGGCACCTGGCCAGCAATTCACTGGCCGCTGCAGTGACCTTATTGGGACCCCTTGGGTTTCCATCAGTACCAGATCTTACCTCCCATCATGCCTACTCAGTGGTTTCCAAGAGGTGGGCTAGCACTCTTTCCCACTGAACCCCAGACCTCAGCTCCAGCACTGACCTCGGTACTGACATCCAGGAGAGTACTCCAGTGGACATAATTGAGGAAGAGGAGGAGGCCACTCCTCCAGTGCAAACTGCCTTCTCATCCTTCCCAGACAAGGCTGTCACTGGTCCCAGTAGCCTGCTTTTGCAGGATAATTTCAGGGCCCATAAGGATCTTCTGAAGTCAGTCGTGGCAAACTGGGTCTGGAAATTGAGGAGCTCAAAGAGATTTCGCATAGTCTTATTGATATCCTGGCTGCAGCTGCTCTATCCAGGGTGGCTCTGCCCATCAGCAATGTAGTGATGGGGCCTGTCAAGGCCCTGTGGCAAACTCCTCCTTCTCTGCCTCACCCCCCAACCTCAAAGAGGGCAGAGAAGAAGTATTATATACCAGCAAGCAGGTGGAAATACCTGTACTTCTGCACACACTCCAGGGTCCCAGTGGTATCTGCAGCGAATGAGTGGCACAGAAGGGGCCAGTCCAGTGCTACCTCTAAGCAAAAAGATGCTAAAAGACTAGACCTTTTTAGAAGAAAGGTTTATTTGAAGGGTAGCCTTCAACTATGTATCTCCAACCAGTAAGTGTTGGTGGAGAGATACGGTTTTAATCTGTAAGACTCCATGACTAAACTCAAAGGCTCCTTGCCCCAAGATTCAAGGCAGGAGTTTGCTGCTCTCTTGGAAGAGAGTAAGAATCTAGCCAGGACCTCTTTCCAGATGGTTCTGGATGCTGCCGACTCAGCTGCCAGGACAATGCCTCTGCGGTCAGCATGAGGCATTGCTTGTAGCTCCAGTCTTCAGGCCTTCTCATGAGGTCCAACAGTCCATCCAGGACTTCCACTTCGAAGGCTCCTCACTTTTCTCTGAGAAGGGGTACGCAAGACTTCATGGTTTGAAGGACTTAAGGGTCACACTATGGTCCTTAGGTCTTTACAGTCTGTCTGTTTCCAGGAAGCACTTCAGGTTCCAGCAGCCTCCTTGATTCACAGTGCCTCCAAACCAGGAGCCCTACAAAAGAAAAGGGAGAGGCTATAAGCGGCCCCAGCCACTCCCATCCACGTCAACCTCCCAGTTGGGGTCTCAGAGATACTCCAGTGGGCCGAAGCAGGCCTTTTGAAAATGTGCCCAAGAGCACTGTGTACCAGTCACCATTTCAGATCCACCTCCCCTTTTATTTTTGGACCGTCTGTTGCCTTTCAGTCCAGCATGATCATTCATAACATCGAACCATTGGGTCCTGAATATGGTGACAGTCAGATATACCCTTCAATTTTTATCCACCCCTCCAACCCCCCATTTGCATCTCTCTTCAGGGACCCTTCTCACTAGCAACTCCTCATCCAAGAGGTATAATCCCTCCTACATATGGGGGCTGTAGAGGGAGTTCCTCAAGACTTAAAAGGAGGAAGAGGTTTTCCTCTCAGTATTTCCTAATCCCAAAGGTCAAGGGGGCCTCCAGCCCATTCTGGACCTGCGTTGCCTCAGCAGATTTGGGATGTAAATTTTGCTTAAAAAAGATAACCAATTAAACTATCAAAATTATATAAGATAACTGTTTAACTGATATAATTATATTTCCCCACACGCACACCCTGCCCCTCCCCTCAGCCACCGCCCCCAGCCCGGCTTCACGGGGGGACCCCAGTTCTCAGACCCGTGGTCCCTGATGTTCTGCAGTGGGGTGCTCCTCAGCACCTGCATGCAGGCCTCGGTCTCCCTGGGTGGCAGCAGCGCAGCTGGCCCAGGGATAGCCGAGAGCCCACGCTTCTGCCCCTTCCCTTCCCTCCTTCTCACAGCAAGTCCAGGTGTGGGGCAGTGACCATGAGAGCAGGAACCTGTGCGCGCCTGGCCTGGCTCTGCAGGAGATTCCCCCCATCTCGGACCCATTGACTAGGTCTCCGGTGTTCCACAGTGTGGCGCTCCACAACTCCTTCACCAGGGCTGTCACCATGTAGACCAAGAGCCTGCAGCACCAGTTAACTGATAAGTATTTATCCTAACTGTAAGACTAATACTAGTTAATTGTTTAATATTTTACATCCCTACAACAGATATCTCAAGAAGCTGAGGTTCCGCATGGTCTCCCTGGATCCAGGAGACTGGTATGCCGCCTCGACTTAAAGGATGCATTTTTTCACATTTCTATCTTCCGTGGCCACAGACGATGTCTCAAGTTTATAGTGGGTCAACATCATTATAAATTCACTGCCTTTCCCTATGGCCTACTGCAGCCCAAGTGTCATATGGTGGTCATAGGAGCCTTCTTCAGGCAACAAGGCATATGGGTTTACCCATACCTCGACGGCTGGCTGATCAGTCACAGCCTCAAGTACAGAACGGCATCAACGCAGTCTTAGCCACCTTCAGAGCGCTGGGCTTGCTGATAACGAGCAGAAATCAACTCTGGTCCTGGTCCACAGAATAGAATTCATTGGGGCAGTGCTTGGCTTGACCCAAGCCAGGGCATCCTGCTGGAGACCGATTCCCAACCATCTCAGACCTGATATCGAAGGTCATGATCCACTCAATCATGACAGCTCAGGTTTGCCTCAGGCTGCTGGGACACATGTCAGCATGTACTTATGTACTTCAGCATACAAGGCTGAGCCTCAGACCCCTCCAGACGTGGCTAATGTCAGTGTACAACCCAAGCAGACACCACCTGGACTCAGTGCTCACGGTCCCTCCTGTGGTTCTTGCCTCCCTGGAGTGGTGAAAGGACCCGAGATTGCTAATGATGGGGGTGCCCTTTGTTATCCCTCAACCATCAATAACGTTAATCTTGGACACATGAGACATAGGATGGGGAACCCACCTCAACAATCTCAGAACTCCGGGCCTCTGGTCCCAAGAAGAACTGTCTCTGCACATAAACTCAAAGAACTCAGGGTGGTACGCTTAGCATGCCAAGTGTTCCTTCCCCAGATCTCAGGCGAGGTGGTGCAAGTCCTGACAGACAATACTATAGCCATGTTTTACATCAACAAGCAGGGAGGGGCTCAATCTTTGACCTTATGTCAGGAGGCCATCTGTCTGTGGGACTTCTGTGCCAAGCATTCCATTCACCTCGAGGCATCACATCTCCCAGGGACCTGGAATATCCAGCAGATCCTTTTCCTATAACCACAAGTGATCCCTTCACCTGCAAGTAACCAGATTCATCTGCCAAAGGTGGGGACCTCCTCAGGTGGACATGTTCACTACCAAGCAGAACAGGAAATGCCATCAATTTTGTTTGCTGTGTGGACACAACCTAGGCTCCCTCTCCAACGCCTCCTGCTCTCATGGACAGATCAGCTACTATGCACATTTCCCCTGATCCCCTTGGTTCACAAGATCCCTCTAAAAATCAAATAAGATAAGGCAAGAGTTATTATTATAGCCAACACTGGTTTGACACACTCCTGGATATTTCTGTGGCAACTCCACTCTGGCTACCACTCCATCTGGACCTGGTTTCACAAGACCACGGCCAGTTGCTTCACACAAACCTCATCTCACTGCACCTAACTGCTTGGTGCTGCATGGCTGAACCCTGAAGAAGAGGTTCTGAAGAGGTTTGGCAGAACTTGCTAGGAAGTAGAAAGTCCTCCAACAGGGCTACCTACTTGGCTGAGTGGATGCACTTTTCTTGTCGGTCTTTGAAACCTGCTCTTTTTCCATCTCGAGCTTCCATTTTGTTTATCTTGTACTATTTGCTCCACCTAAGGCAGCAGGGCCTAGCCCTCTCATCTAGTAAGATACCTTAGGCAGCCATTTCAACCTTCCACCTTTCAGTGAATGGCAGGTCAGTGTTTTCCCATGAGATGACAGTTCGATTTCTCAAGGACTTGGAAAGGCTGTATCCTAGTGGCATTCACCGTGGCCCAAAGGGTCTCTGAGATCAAGGCCCTCACATCAGAACCACCCTACACAGTGTTCTTTAAGGACAAAGTCAAACTGTGCCCACACCCAGCCTTCTTTCCAAAGGTAGTGTCACAATTCCATAACAACTAGGTAATTTTCCTGTCAGTCTTCTTCCTGAAACCTCAAAAGAACTCTGAGGAGCAACGGCTTCACTCGTTGGGCATTAGGTGTGCCCTCGCCTTCTATATTGAGAGGACTAAACCCTTCCACAAATCCACGTAACTTTTTGTAACAATAGCGGAAAGGATGAAAGAGCTACCTGTGTCAGCCCAGAGGATCTCATCGTGGATAACCACCTGTATCTTGGCTTGCTATGAGCAGGTGAATGTCCTGCCTCCAGCCATCATAACCGCTCACTCCACAAGAGCTCAGGCAGCATCAGCAGCTTTCCTCGCACAGGTCCCAATCCAGGATATCTGCTGCTATCTTACACTTCGTTACAGGCTGCACTGGATGCATCCAACACATTGGAGTATACTGAGGACCTCCCTGGAAATCCATGAAGATTAGAGCCTAAGAGATCTTCTCAGAGACACCTCTGTAGTCAAACAACTGAGAACCTACCTTTTGAGGGCCATAAACTTTTTAATTTACAGATGAATGAGGCCTTCCATTCCTTAAAGGATTCTCAGATGACTGCTTCCTGGGCCTTTTATATTCCAGTTCCAAGACGGAAGCAAGTGTTATCAGATATTTTCTTTAGGCAGCATTCCTCTGCCAGCTCAAATGATCTCAGAGGTGCCAAGCAAGCAGAGATGTCAGCCACAACAGCTCTGCCTTTTCCTGCTGCCTGTTTGAAGAAAGTTCCTATTTTTGAATTCTGTAGAACAGCTACATGGACTTCAGTTCAGCGAATGCAAGACGCTACTCTTTGGTAGAGGTTTCCACTTTGGATGCCTACTTTTGGTATGACTGTCCACCAGTTGTTAAGTACAACTTCTACTATCTATCTTCATGTAAACAGACAACTGTTTGTTAGTTACCACCAGTGAAACCCACATGGACAATCACTGAACAAAGAAACAGTTCCTTGCCTTATATTAACTGTGGTTCTTTGAGAGATGTTTTCCAGATGGATTCCACATCCTGTCTTCCATCCTTGCTATTACAGTTATTTGCTCCTGTGGGATTCTGTATGGGTGAAGACACTCAGGGCAGAGCAGGTCAAACTGTTCCTATCTTCCCTCAGGTGGGTGATGGGAAGATACATCTAGGGTGACAGGTATGTCCACAGTAGACACTGCTGGCCAAAAGAATCCAATCTCCCATATATGTGGACAACATGTTTCCAATAACCACAGTTTATGTAAGGTAAGTAACAGTTCTTTCATTGCCCCCAGATTTCACCGACATATTTCATCCTGACATTTTTTAGGAATTTGGTTCACCTCTCCATGAGGTTTGTTCATCTAGAATTTTTCATTTGTTTTCATATCTGTATCCTTTACTGTTGCATTCATCTGCAGCTTTATAACTGCTACTCTACAGCCCACACTCTTAAGGATATCAGTTTATTTTCTATCAAAGCAACAGACCTGGGCTTCCTGTCTTACCTTCCAAGCCGAATGGCATCATGTTTGCCTCTTAAGTCTGATGGGCACATTGGTGAGTGGAGCTGGATTTATCCTCGTCTTGGTCCAGTTTCAGAGCCCTCCCATACAGTCTGGACTGCTGAAAAGCTGTGTCCTCTCAATTCTCCAGTCTGGGGTGCCTTTTACACTGCAAGAACAACCACTCCTGGTCTCTACACTCAGCCTACAGAATACAAAATCACTCCCAGATGAATTATATGAGTGCTTCTAAACAGCTGTTCCTGAATTTTATTGCAGAGTGACACCAGCAAATTCCCAGTCCCAGACTTGTCCCTAGAAATGTGCTCAGCTCTTTCCTTCTGGACAATACAAGTTCCTAGAAAGTCCGTCATTTCATTAATAGAAAATGATATTCACAAACCCTGTTATCTCAAATGGCGTTTCCCACACATCAGTCCAAAGACTGATTTAGATAAAACAATAAAATAAGTTTATTAACTACAGAAAGATAGATTTTAAGTGATTACAAGAAATGAGGCATAAAAGTTAGAATTGGTTACTAAGAAATAAACGGTAAAATGCAAACTTATACCTAACTTAACAAGCTAAGTGAATTTGAAGCGAACAGTTTCTCTCACCATGTGCGTACAGCCATCTGTCTGGATTCTTTCAGCCATGACCACTCTCCAAGTTCAATTACGCTTCTTTTGTCTTTCAAACGTTGCTGGTGCCATGAGTATAGATGAGGGGGAAGAGGTGATTTGGTGCCTCCGTTGCTCATTGTTATATCTTTTCCTCCTCTTTGAGAATCATCTTGGGATGTAAATTTCTCATTCATATCCTTCTTCCTGCCAAAGAATGGCTGCTTAACCATGTGATAATACATTGGATTTTGTTGACACCTGGCAGAGGCATCAGTTTGCCTTTATTTCTGAGGCACTGGTTTGGGCTGCTTCTCCAGATTTGGAATATGTCTTGGTAACATCATACAGTAGAATCTTATTACTTGACATACAGTGTTGCTACGCACATTTAACCAGAACAATAACGCTCAGCAAATTGAATTTTCAAATGAAACCTCACAAGGTATACTTTGTACAAGATTTTATCATAGTTTTGTAACACAGTACAGTACGGACTGTAAAACCCTCGAAGCAAAATGGCATCATGTTTGCCTCTTAAGTCTGATGGGCACATTGGTGAGTGGGGTTAGATTTCTCCACTTGTCTTGGTCCAGCCTCAGAGCCCTCCTCATTTAAAAAAATACACCAGATCAGAGCGAAAAAATGAAATTGGAGTATAGGTAACAACAAAAGCCATTCTGCCCAATAGCTTGCTTGAGTCACTGCTACTCGCAAGCATGTGAGACTGCCTCCCTTCACCCTGAATAAGGTGATATTTACCTGCTTCATGCTACAAATGTAGCGTGGTAACTACATGCCCCATTGGATTCATATTATTTTACTTACCTTTTTGTTGCATAAATATTAAACTTGTTACAATTACTTCTGATTGAAATGCATCAGACTTCACAGGTTCATCAAAAATTGAATTGTTAAAATACGTATTTAGATAATTTGGTGGGGAATTTTCTGGGATGGGTAACAATCTCTGATAGGGTAATTATGGAATTAATGTGCATTTTAGTGTTTAACGTTATCTGTATTGTAACAAATTCTTGTGTGGTGGAGGTGGTCCGACGGCAGAGGAGGAACTTGTCTGCAAAAGAAAATGTCTTGAAATATTCTTAATCTTTAGATTTCAGTGCCTCAAGGTTCCCAAGGAATGCCCCAGCAGACATATCAGCAGCCTGTTATAATTCCCAGCCAGTCAAATCAAGGACTGCCCACAACAGGAATACCTGTTTACTACGGTGTCATTGCATCAGGTCAGCAGAATAATGTAAGGTGAGTAACTTGATCTTCAGTAACCTGCTTATTACTTTACATTGCCCTACTAGAGTTTGCTTCTGTACTGTAGTATTTTCAGTATTAGTTCTTAATGTGACTTTGTGGCCGCTTCTTTCAGCTAGGTAACAAAATTATATATTTTTCGTGTTACCTTTATTTCCTTTTATTCATGCGAGGTGAATAGAACACTATGTATCTTTGGTAATTGGGACCCACTTACCTGTGATTAAAACATAAAATAAAATAAAACTTCTCAAAGTAGCTTATTGTAACAGAGCTAGAATTTCTAGTTTGAATATTTGCTGAATCATTTAAGAGACAGTGTTTTTACACTAAGCCCCATGAAATGCAATAATTCCTTTCTGCCATGACACTTAAAAGCTTTGGAGAGACTTCTTTAGTCACCAGTTGTGTCACAAAGGTGACTTTGGGAAGGGACAGTAACAGAAATTTGAGTCCTCAGAGTAGATTGAGAATGAAGTTTTCTGCCTTTGTTGGAGCATTGTCTGGAAAGAAGATAGGTAGGTGTGCCAGAGTAGGCTAACTAAACCTGCTGGCACAAACCTGGCTATGAACCAAGGAGATAAGATCTTTTTGGATATTCAGGCTTTGTTCTGATTGGAGTAGCTGTTTGATAGATACCTTAAATCTTACCTGCCTTGTTGACTGTAAGTGAGCTCAAGTATTTAGCCTCACTGTTTGTGTGGGCAGTGCCTTTGTGTTTTATATGCTGTTGATTGTTGAATGTTGCGTGTGCATGAAGACAGACACTTTTAACCACAGAAGAATTACACCTGTTGAGCACTTGCTATGGAGTTCAGTTACTGTTAAATCTTTCTCTGACTGCCCAAATCCGTATCTTCTGAAAACCTCTTGCCCAGTACTATGAGTCATAGAACTTCAAGAAGTTGTAGCAAACTAATACTTTTTGCACATGGCTTTTTTTCTAGTTATAGAAAAGATTTAGCTCCCTTAGCACTGTTTCAGATGTGAACTCTTTTGTATTGCAGTGCTTAAGGAATTATTGCTATATAGCATTATTTACTTGAAGGATTCTGAACTCTTGACCTTCGTACATGATGATCCCTCCTCACTCCACACTTATGTTAAACTTCCAAAGCAGCTGCAGTGTCGTAGTAGGGGCTAACTCCCAGGTCAAAATATAGGCAAGTTTTGCTGCTAAGTCTTTTATGTTCCATCTGGGCTGTTTTACTTCACTAGAGAGTGCTGTTTGACATTCAAGGCAGACAATCCAGTAGCTAATGAGGTCATCTTGCTCTTACCAAAATAGATTTTTGTCTTGGAGCACTTTGACATACAAAGTAGAAAACTGTATTGCAGTTCTGAATGGTCTCAAACTTCACAAGTGACTGTCAAGAAAAAAATATGATGTAGATGCACAACATCTATTTATGCCCAAAAAGCGTTCTAACTACTGGATGTTTAATAAAATAACTTTGCTACCAATGTGAGTCGTAAAGAGGTATTTAAGTATCTAGGAAAGAATATTTTTGTCTGAATCACATACTCTTTGATTTTTCCCAGCTCTTAGTTGAAATAATTTTCCCGAATCTTTTTGTTTCTGGGCTGTCACAAACAGAACTCAGGTTGTCTGGGAGGTTTCATTATGTTTTTGTTTTTAACCTTATGTAGTTGAAAATAATTAAACTAAAATAACAATGTTTATTTTAATGTTATTGTTATCTGTCTCGTTATTTTTCTTCCATTTGTGTTTAATTTTAACTTCTATTTTGTGTTCATTTTCCATGTTTGATCTTTGTTCTGTTTTCTCCAACTGCCTGTTTCTGTCTATCTTTTCAAATACCCTCCTCCAGCAGCTGTTTTTCCTGTTACATTTTCTAGCTCTGTCTCATAAATCAGTCTGTCACATAAGCTTCCTGAGCAGCAAGTATCCTCCCACTCCTCTTGCTACTTTTAGGGGTATGTGTGAAACCACCCTCCTGTGAATGAATCATTGTTTAAAGTTAAGAAAATGCTTATAAAGCTTTATGGAGTAGAGTTTGAAAGGGCTCCTAGTTGCGCTGGAAGAGTGAGGGAGCAGGAAATGTCATTTCATCTAGTTCCCCAATCCAAATTAAGACCACTTTACTTCTGAGTGAGAGCATCCATACAGTGGTTCAGTGAACTTTAACTAATGCACTATAAATTCATACATTTAGTTTATTTGGCTTATCTTCCCTGAGTGGTCCTATGAAGACAACTCTTACATCATTTCATGTTCTTTGTGCTTGTCTCTCTTTCAATGCCCTTTTCTAGCACACATTGAATTTTTGGTGTCACAGTGAACTCTTCTACTTAAACCCCGCTGAACAACTGAAATTTCAGCTGATTTGTCTTAAAATAGCTTCTGTACTTTTGATCTGACCTAAGCAGAGATGGAATCAAAGCATCTTGTCAGTCTCAAGAGATTTCAGGAGTAATGTGTTCTTGTTTAATGGATATTTAGAGTATGCTACCCAGAAGTAGCTTTACATTGTCCCAGAATCTTGTTTGGTTTTTAATTAAGCGCTGGATCCTCACTTAAACAGTAATACATTAAAAATAAATCAGTGCTTACTGTTACAGATCCCAAAGTGATTGAGCCTCTGAATCTTTGATGGCCTCTCTGAGAATACCCTGCTTAGGTTTCAGATGTCTAGCTATCACACAGCGTTTCTTGGGACGGGGTCCCACAACACACGCTCTCTCCCTTTAGTCCAGGGATTACCGTGCATTGTGGTTAACTCAGCACATCAGACTTTAGTTCAGCACCTTCAGTCCTGCTCTCTTGGGGGCAACAACAAGGTCAACAGGATCGTGACCAGCCATCCTTCACAAAGCAAAGTAGCATTTATTTAGAATAAAAGATTTACAGAGAGAATGTTTTAGAACAACAGATAGCCAGTAAGCATGCCTGGCTTACCCGGTATCACCCATCTTTCACATGGAAACCCTGACAGGTTTCAGACTACTTCTGGTCCTCTGGCAGTACCTGTCCTGGATCACAGTCTTATGTCAGTTCTTGCATCAGGTGAAAATGACCTCCTATCCTGGGTCTTGGTGGTCATTTTATGTAGTTTTCAGTTCTTTGTGAGGTCTCTTGAACCAGGTCAAATTAGCATATGCAGTTTTTTCCATGAAGCGTCTCCAGACTTGTTACTGCTTAGAGATTTGCATTAATCACTCCTCACTCACTCTATCCTCCCACCCCAACTCTCATCCCCCACCAAGTGATTTTAATTTCTGCCAGAAAATCTTTAGGTCCCCCATGAAACCAGACAATAATCCGTAGCCTGCAAAGGTACATACAACATTTATAAATTTGACACAATAGCCTTTGGATATTCCATATGTCCGTAGCATCTTGCACAGTTATGCTGTTGTTAAATTAAGCCACAGAAACGGATTTATTTTAGGGTCTTGAAAGAAGGGCACATGTTTATGGTTAGGCTCTGGAAAAACTGCTCCTCAAAATTGTTATTCATTCAAATGTTCATTTAATATGGAAGATCCCAATCCAAAGCTTGATTTGTTCATTTCAAACAATGTTTCTTCAGCACAGTGTTAATCTAGTAAAGAAATAATTTTGAATTTGTGCCACTATATTGCATTAGTAAACATTTATCATGCTATTTTCCTTATTATGGTGAAAATGGAAAATTCTCTTATTTCTGCAATCTGAAATATGCAAAGAGGCACTCCAAAGTACAAACCACAAAGCAAGTGAAGACATTGGAAATACAGCCATTATTAGGAATGCAATTGTATAAATCAGCAGTGATTCATAGATTATAAAAACCAGAAGGGACCAATGTGATCATCTAATCTGTGTACCTTATGACTTCCCAGAATTAATTTCATTTTGAACTAGAGTATATCTTTAAGAAAAACATCCAATCTTGATTTTTAAAACTTCAAATGATAGAGAAGCTACCACAATCCTTAGTAAGTTGCTCCACTACAACCCTTGGCTAACACTCTTAAAAATGTGCACCGTATTTCTAGTCTAAATTTGAATAACTTCCTTCCATGATTCTTTTAAACCCTGATTGATTCTTTCTTGTCTAATTTCTGCTGATTTGTTCAATTGTATTTATGTGCCATCTTTTATCCTAAATGAAAAGCATGTGTTTAAGTTTTGTGAAATGACAAAACAGAATGGCTATAGTAAGACACTGGTAAAGACTACATGATCAGTAGGGTCAGTCTTTTTATCAATTTGTAGTAGTTAAAAGTACCTTTTTCAGCCCTTTTCTCACCTGCTTGCACTGAAATTAAGCTTAAAATCACAAAGGTGCCATTCTACTGTTCCATTCACTTACTATCCTGGCTCTGGCAGTAGTCAGTACCTGATATTTACCCCAAAACTGCCCCCCCACACACACACTTTCACACAGTTGTTCGACAGTGAAATCAAAACAGCAGAGTCTCCTTTTGGCACACAAAGTGCTCAGTTATCCACTAGTCCTTCACTGTTCAGTAAAGCACTTAAGCATATAACTTAAGTTTGGTATGTGCCATGGATTTTAATATCTGCTAATACTTTGCCAAACTGAGATCTCAATGACTAGAGGCTGTGCTTGTCTTCCAAACTCAAGATTCAGTGTTGGAGGATGGAGTAAATGTGCATTTTGAAATTGTCAAACAGAAATGAAATATGCAGAAAAGGTGACTGGATGGTAGACAAGAAAATAGAGGACAGGGAAAGGAGTTGAATTTTTGGTTTGAATGATTTTGGGAAGGTACCTTGTTATGTCTGTCACTTACCTGTATTTCAAGTGTGTGCTTTGCAAAATTGTTTTACATAGAATGAAACTCTGAAAATTACCCTTTTTGCTGGCATTACAAATGCATGAAAAGTTTCTATATTTAGTAGTCCCTTAAATCTCTAGACTGCTGTTCTTCCTCATCCCTACCTCCCAAATCAAATCAATTTATTCTGAACAATCCCTGATGAGCCAGTAAATCACCTTGCCTCTGGGACTGCTCTGCTTCAGTAATACTCTTTTTAATGTATATTACATTTTCAGGGTTTTGTGAGGATTTGTGTGTGTAATACTGGCTGTTTATGCAAATGTAGGTGAAGTTAAACTAACTATATTTTTCGATTCTGATACTGCCACATTCCAGAAGTGCCCTTCATAATCTCATGTCTGTAAAATGTTGCAGCTGTACAGACAATGAACAATACCACCATTTGCTAATACAATTTCAAAGCAGTACAGGGAGATTTGGTCCCACCTTTCCCATTGTGCATGATTGTTAATATTAGGAATAAGGTCCTACATGATTACATCGTGTCCATTATGCTTTCTAAGAATATATTAACCTTATCTGGTCAAAATGTTTTTGAAACATGCCAGTACAGCATACTAACACATAATGTGTCTGTCATAAAGTAGCCCCACCTGGTGCACTCCTCTCTGGCAGGCCATGGCATGATATGTGCACAGTTCCTCAGTTTCTCTTCTCAGGCAACCCAATAACTTCACTCAAGGCTCTTCCCCTCTCAATAATATCCCTCCTTGGGGCTGATTTATTAAAAATTCATTGAAAATTATCCATAAATCCCAAAATAAGACCTTAATCACCCCCAGTGCAAAATAATCATTAAGATCACCTGACATCTCATCCCACAACCCCTCACATACCACATCCCAGATTCTTTGACCATAACCGGACACAGTCAGTCCTTTTCTGTTCCTTTGGCCCTGGACAGCCACCCCCAACCCTTTCAACTGGAGTAACTCTCTTGTCCCAGCAGGAACCCCCACAGCCTTTCTGCTGGGAGCGTTCTTGCAAGAGGAACATTCCTCACTTCCCTCGGCCCTCTCGTGGTTCTTCTGGTTCCAGCCCTCTTGCTCTGGGGAAGTCAGCTCCTCCGTTGCTCCCCTGCCTTCAGCCGGCTTTGCTGTCTGGCTTTGAGCCAGAAGACAATTCTCTGTTCTGCTTCCTGGCCTTCAGCCCAGTCCTGCATTCCTTGCACAGTTAACGCTCCTTTTGAAGCCAAAATAGAAGCTTGGGTATGCAAGGAATAACAGAAAAGGCTCTTAAATTTGTAAACGTTAAGGCCCAAGTCTGTAACTCTTTACGCTCAGCAGCACTACCAACTCATATGATTTTATTGCAAGTCTCACAGTATTTTTAAAGGGAACTCATGAATTTCTGGTTTTAGCCTTCCATCTTCCACATTTTAGCCCTCTAATTCTCCCATTACTGTCAGTGGAACTAAAGCTGCAGGCTATTGTCAGCGAAGATGGTGATCCTTTTTCAGCGCATGGGGGCTTTGACAGGAGAAACTGGGGGTGACTGGAATCAGACTGTGAGGCAGTGCATTAAACAAAGTGAAAATGAACATGGAGAAAAGGAAGGTATCCACAATGTCCGTGTTATATGGGCCTCTATCCATCTAATTTACTTTTATACTTCTCAGTCATGCCAAAGGCTGCCACCATCTTCATTGTTTCTGCATTCATCAAAGCCAGCAAATTATTTATGGCTAAAATGTTGATGGATTATGTTTTCCTGTCCTCTAAATTTATTCTTGTTTAGTGTAAGCCTTTACATTTACTAAATGACATTATAATCTTTGGACCCAGGAGCCTGGAAACTTTTCTGGAGGTAGTTTTTGATATACAAAGTTTTGTATTTGAACTTTCTTGCTTGTAGATAGTCACACAAAACCTATCTGTTCATAAAATTATTCTTATAGTAGACTTCAGCAATACCTTTCAGGGAACAGAAGTGAAAAGATGTAGTCTCCTGTCCTCTAAGTCCTGGTTTACATGCAATTCTTGTACCAGTAAAACAGTTGGGTTTGTGGGGGAGGCCAGTGACTATATTTACCAAAATAGTTAGATGGTACAACCCCTAGTGTAGACATAGTTAAACTGGTGTACGTCTTTTCTGTTTTCACAGAAAATCAGATTCTGGAGAGGAAGGCATTATTTTTTTTTTAGGGAATTGCTATCAAAATCCCAGTCCTCTGTAGCATTGTCAATTAATTCAAAAGTGGTTGATTCATATATAATTTTTTAAATTCTCATTTATATGTCATCTTTGTATTTTTCACTGAAGTTCATCACTAGGATATTTGCAGCCTCCAGGATCAGAGCCAATACAGTTTCCTAGAACATCTTCCCCGTGCAATTCCCAGCAGCTTCAAGGACAACAGTGTACAGGTATGAGAATATAACTGTGGTGGTTGGTGAACTAAACAGAATTATGTTTGCTGAATTACTAAGAAAAAGATTCTAGCTATTATTATGTAGTTTGATAAATGCTAAAGGGGGCAATTTAGAATTAATTCATGCATTAGCTCTATAGATACAAATTTTAAAACCAGTAGTTGATGCCATTAAGTTATACGGGAGATTTAACCTTATTTCTCACTTTTGTTTGTCTCATGTCAGGGAAAGCTTACAAATTGTTTCTCTAAAATGTAGTGATGTATCTCAGTATGTCATGCTTGTATATGTGGTTGAGAGTTGAGACAAGAGGAGATTGCGAGCACAAACGAAATTATTAATGAAGAGATTGTGTATTGAAAGACACAAGAATTACTGAAATATTTCTTCCTTACTATTTATAACATTTGCAATAAAACAGTAATTTTACGTGTAACGGTTTGGAACTTTTGTGCAACTTCTGTTCAAATTCACTTTCCTAAACTTTATCGGTTCCTATGGTTTTACGTAGGCTAGGCTCCATATACATATTTTAAAAAGGAATAAGAATAAAACTATATGGTGGATCCCTTTAGAAGAATTATTCAGTAGAGATGATTGTATCGCCTTCCAGCTGGCCAGATAGTCTAAAATTAGGACATCTAAGTTTTAGAGTTGATTTTGCACCTGATCCAGCGGAGGCTGTGTGTATCGAGGAAGCAGTGTACTTAGCTCCTGTGCTCAGGAGACAGTTCTAGATTTCATCAGCTGAACCAAGAACAACAATGGAGAGGTAATGTTGGGAAGGAGTGGAAATAGTAGGCATTATCTGAACTATGGGCAGGGGGAAAGTAATTTGTATAACTAGAGGTCATGAGAAACTAACTCCTCCTAGATTTTTATATGGTAGGCTTATTCACTGCTTTTACTTTCATAGTTTATAACGACCATTCAAGTCAGAAGCTGCCACCACCTCCTACACTATTGCCACCTTCATCACAATCAAAGCCACAGCAGGGTCTTTCCATTGTGCGCTGCAGTATAGTGTCTCCACTCGCACCATGTAAAAGTTCACCTGTTGGTTTTTCCATCATGCAGCCAGTAAAAGGTATATCTCTTTAGGACTTCTATATAAGCCATTCTGTCCAAAGAAGTATAATAAGTTATCAAATTGTTGTAATACTTAGCCAAGTTATCAGCTGTCACTTTAATTTTGTCTGTATGAAGTATGCTCACTATTTCCTTTATTCCCCACTAACTTTCTCTCCACTGCTGTAATTATAAAATTAAAAAATGAAATGCCAAACAAAATAATGGTTAATTTCAATGGCTTTGTTCGGGGCAATTTTCTCAACAGATCAGAACATGATTTGGCAGAATCACTTGGCTAGCTTAAACCACATTTCAGAATGAAATGGTGTGTTTGTGCAACTACTGAAATAAATAATAAACCTGGTAGATATTATAATAGTAATAGCAGTCATATAGAGCTTTTCCATGTATTCCATGTACAAACATTAACTTGCAGTGTTGTGGCCAAACTGATCTCCAGATATTAGGGAGAAGGTGAGTGAGATAATATCTTTTATTGGGCCAATTTCTGTTGGTGAAAGAGTATGCTTTTGATCTTATACAGAGCTCTTCTTCAAATCTGGGAAAGATGTTCAGAGTGTCACAGCTAAATAAAAGCTGGAACAGATTGTTTAACATAAGTAGTTAACACATGTTGTAAGAGACCATTCAAGGTAAAGTGGCCAGTTAACACCTCTGCAGTCATAGCATAAAAAAGGGGGTTTAGTGGGATGCAGATTATTGTGATGAACCATAAATCCAGTGTCTCTATTAAGTTCATGGTTTTAAGTGCCCACTAGAGTTATGATTTTAAGCTCCTAAGCTTGTCTTTTGAAGATGAGGTCAGATATGGAGTGATGGTTTCATGAAACATGTTCATCTCATAGGTAAGGCCCTATTTGCAAGATTGCGGAATATTGCAGTAATTGTGGATCCTGCAATATTAGGCTTCCACTGTAACTTTGACAGTGGGAACCCTGGCCACCCTGTGGCTGAGAATGGAAGCCCGTGTTCTCAGCCATGGATGGCTGACAGCAGGAGCCCCTGCTGTCAGCCCTGAGCGCCACTGTCAGTACCAAGTAGCCAACAGTGGGACCCCTGCTCTCAGTCGCGAGCAGTCAACAGCAGGACCCCTGCTCTCAACCCCAGGTGGCAGCTGACAGCAGGAGACCTCCCTCTCAGCCTTGGGCTGTGGACAGTGGAAAATTGCAGAAAAGTAATAATGGACCTTATTACCACAAATAATACAGTGCATTATTACTTTTCTATGATTTTTCCATGGCTTGCCCACAAGTCAGCCACAATTTTTTGATAATTATCCCGCAATTCAAGTGGGGCCTTACTCATGCATAATATGGCATTTTTGTCTTTTACAATTTTTCTGCGAGAATTAATTTGAGAGCATAGTGATTGTCTGGTTTTACCTACATAGTTGTTGTTTGGGCATATAATGCACTGGATGAGGTACACCCCCAGATGTTTTTGTGATAGGCGTGGTAAGACCCATGAGTTCTGAAAGGTGTGTTATGGGAGATATTTATCATCATAGAAGTGGAGATATGTCTTCACGCTTTGCATCTGTTTTCCTGACAGGGTCTAGTGTAGCTTTGAATTGGCGTGTCCCAGTCTGTGGGGAGCTTGCTTCTGATGATGAGCTTTGTGGCCTCAAAGACCAGAAGATGGAGTTCAGGAAAGGCTTTGTATAGGATGTGGTTTCCATCGAGTATGGGTTGTAATTGTTTGATACCCTATATGCTGTTCAGTGTGGGGTGGCAGGTGATAATGAAGGGCGTGCTGTTGGAAGGTTTTTTTCCTGTATTGAAGCAATGTATTTGGGGTAGATAGTGAGTGTTGTCTATTGTTTTGTAGATAATTGAGGCAGGCAGTGATGCTATTATTGTGAGAGATGTTTGTGTATAGGGAGTTGACATCCATGGTGGCAAGGATGGTGTTCTCAGGGAGATTGTTGATGTAGCAGAGTTTCTGGAGGAAGTTGGTTTTATTCTGGACGAAACTTGTCCTTTGTGTGGTGATAGGTCCTGGTATTCCTTCAGTAGAGTGCCATGGCCAGATATGATGGGTCTGCCAGGGTTCCTTTGTTTGTGTATCTTGGGAAGCGTGTAGAAGGTACCTGAGGTGGGTTCATGGGGAATGAGGATATAGAGTTTCTTTTTGAGGTGTTTGGAGAAGGATTAGATCATATCCTTAAATTCTAGGGTGAATTGTGCTGTGGAGTCATCTCTGAGTTCTTTATAGCGCTATCAGAGAGTTTTTGGTTGGTCTTGTTAATGTAGCCATCACAGTTGAGGACTCTGATGGCACCGTCTCGTCTGCTGGTTTGATCATAGAATATTAGAGTGGGAAGGGACCTCAGGAGGTCATTTAGTCCAACCCCCTGCTCAAAGCAGGACTATCCTCAGCTAAACCATCCTGGTGAGGGTTTTGTCAAGCTGCAGCTTAAAAACCTCTAAAGATGGAGATGCCACCACCTCCATTGGTCATTCTTCTTTTCTGCAGACTAAACAGGCCTAGTTCTTTCAGCCTCTTCTCATAAGTCTTGTGCTCCAGCCCTCTTATCATTTTTGTTGCCCTCCGCTGGACTCTCTCCAACTTGTCCACATCCTTTTTGTAGTGGGGGGCCCAAAACTGGACACACTACTCCAAATGCGGCCTCACCAATGCCGAATAGAGGGGAATAATCACTTCCCGTGATCTGCTGGCAATGCTCTCACTAATGCAACCAACTGGTTGTTGGATTTCAAGGACTGTATAGCTGTTCTCTCAGCGGTGGAGATATTGTGATGTGATATTTAAGGATTTCACAGACAATTTTTCCCCCCTGAAGCTATTGATGTAATGATCAAATATGTGGTTTCATCCATTGTGGGGTGTCCAGTAAGATGATTTGTTTTTCCTATGGCTGTTGGTGGGGACTGGTAGTTGTGGGTGATGTCGTGATTGTTGCAAAAGAATTTGTTGAGGTGGAGTCACCAAAATAATTCTTTTCTTGTTCTCCACATGTTAATATGGTATCAGGTTGGGGAAGAAGGTCAGTCCCATGGAGAATACAGATAATTCAACTCCAATAGGGGTAGTCTTGATGATAAATTGATGTTGGGGTGTCATGTAGTGTCTGTGTTGGGTCCTGGTGCCATAGTTTTTCCTGAAGGCATGCAGTGGGTTATGGAGTTGTTGTTGTAGTTGTTCCACTTATTGTTTTTGTGTTGGATAGCTGTCATAGGAGTTTTTTGTAGTTGTTTTGGGTTTCTTGCATGATGTCCAAGTAGGTTTCCTGATTTCCCCCTTCCAGTCATGGGAGGCATGTGGTGATTTCTTATTTGAGGTGTTCCTTCCTGAAGTCTGGGAGGTGCAGGAGATGGTCCTCAGTTTTTCTGAAGTCCTTCTGAAGAGCTGCTCAGCAATTTGGAGTTGTATGTAGTGGTCAGAGGTATAGATGGTGAGTCATCTGGGGGTGTTGTTTTAGAGTTTGAATCTGGGAAGTGCTGAGCAACTGCAACTCCCATTGAAATTAGTGGAGCTATTCATGTTATTCAGGACTTCAGAGTTAGGCCCTAAATAAGCAGGTTGTAGAGTAATACTACAACAAAATTAGTATCATTCCTATTTTATTGATAGGGAATTTGATACATTAAAGGTTAAGTGATTTGCTGAAAGTAGACAAGTTTAGAACTGAGATTATAAATATCTCCCAGTCCTGTGAACAGACCCTAGATCATTCCTCTATTTGAGAGCCCTAGGTTGCCCTATAAATTGTTTTATGTGAAAAGTTTATTAGCAGATAATTTCTAATATTAAGCTTACTGTTGAGGGGTTAACTTTCAGGACAGTGGCAAGATGGCAGTCTTCTTTTAGCAGCACACTATTTCAGTTCATCTGCAGTATATTTTTTTTCTTTCTGTTGGAAGCTTGTTTATCTACATTTCTTGCAGGGTGAGTCACTCCAGCATGCCTAAAAATAAACCAGATGGTCTAACAATTCAGTAATGTGTTCTCCCATTCTGACTAGATGGTAATCCATTTTGACAGTTTTGGCTTAACACTACTGGGGAAGCATAGATTAGACCTATCAAACAAAGTTTGAATTAAGAGGGGGAATCTTGAGTGACATGAGTGTTTTTAAAAAAAAAAAAAATTGAGAGAGGAGAAAAGGATGTAATTCAGGTAACAATGCCCTTTAGGGACAAGAACTTCGAATGTAACATGAAGACTCCAGTTTGGAGAGGATAGCCCATGTATTTTGTGGTGTCTATAAGGGTGTGGAGGCAAGTGGCTGACTCACTATCCCTGGAAACACATTGTTTGGAGCACTTGAAGTGAATCCAGTTCAGTTCTAAGAGTCAAGCTGGGTTTTCCTCCTCATGCATCATAAGCAATAATAAAGGTTCTCCAGGCCAAATTATGCCCACAGTGGCACCTGTGTAACCCCATCACCATCAATAGGTTTGTTTCAGGTTAACAGATTGGAATTTATTTATTTTTTAAAACAAAACACTTGAACAAAGTACAGTAGAAACTAGCTCTCCTTCTCTTGACTGTATAGGCTCTGCAGGACTAACAGGAGCAGAAACACATGCTTTTTTTGGTTAAAGTCAGCAAATGGGACTGAGTGCTTATGGGGGAGCACATAGTCACTTTTCGTGTTAGAGTACCATTTTCAGTTAATGAAACTTTTATGTTTAGAAAAGCTTTGGTAGGTAGTTTTTAGAGGTTTTAGGAAAATGTATTTTTTCTCTGAGTTTGTACAGTTGGACTCCTAGTGCTGAGGGAATCTGTCTGAACAGATGGAGAGTTACAAAAATAATCCCAGTAAAATATGTGACATCTAGAGACTGCATATGTCATGATATGTAATTCAGAGGTTTAACTGGCACACTTTCAGGTTGAAATGCAAGATTCATTTATGCCTTTGCCACTTCCGAATTATGCTTCCATGACAACCGTGCCTGATAAAATCTTTGTATTGTCCCATCATATATTCTCCTTATATATAACTGCATTTATATATATTTTTGCATAATATTATTATAATTGCATAATTACATTGTATATTAGGAATATTTGTTGCTGCATAACAAAATAGCAGGCTGCATGGTCTGTAGGTTACAGCAACAGACTAAATCAAGGGTTCTAAATTTTATTCCCTGTTCTGTCATTTGACTCCCTTAGTCACCTTGGTCAAGTCATAAACCACTCTGTGCCTTTGTGTCTCCATCTGTAAAACATGGATATTGTAAAGTGCTTTTTGATCTGAGGATGGAAGAAAATGTAAATGTGCAAAATATTTTTTATTTATTTTGATGTGTTTTTTCAAGTTAATCATTTACAGAATTTCGTGTAGAATACTAGAAAACATTTCATAGCATAGAATATTTTGTAAAATTAATGTAGTCTTAGAAATATGAGACCTCACTATAAAACCTTGCAATTAATTATTTATTTAGAAATGGGGCAAAAGCACTGGGCTGTTTGTGAGGTTAACTGATTTGTTGAGTACTGAAGTGAAAACTATAAGCAACATTTTTAGTACCTTCCAAATTTTAAAAATGCAAGTCTTCTGTGTTCAAAATATATAGTAACACTAGTCAAGTAAAAGCAGTTTGTGGTAAAATGTGTACATTGTGGTCTTTTTAGTGTTTATAAAAGCTGGACAATTAAAATAAACTCTTACGTGGAACCATTTCTTTCTTCATTTAAAAAAAACGGTATAAGTAGTCTAGTGGTCAAAGTAGGGAATGGGAATAAAAATAGAACCCAGGTTTAGTAACTTTGTGACTTATGAAAGGAAACAGTACGTTACTTAACCTCTCTGGGGTGGATTCACCTCTTGGGTTCCACCAGTACAAGCTGGCAGAACCCAAACTAGGTGTCCATTTGTGCCACCACTGTTAGCCCCTCCAGTAAAGCACAACATTCCCCACAACCCCTACTCTGCTTCTGGGGGCCTGGAGCCGGCCTAAGATTTGGGGGCAAGACACAGCATTCAACTTTCCAGACAGCCTCCACATATGGGTCCTCTCTTGAAAATCTAGCCAAAGTTTAAACTGCCCTTCTCAAGCAAAACCCTTTGGGAAGGATGGTGACAGTTCTGCCCACGCTTAACGTGCACTTGCCTGCTGTGCGCCGGTCCCTACAATAACGTGGGAGGGTCAGTTTGTATCCTTTGCCCATAGGAATGAATCAGACTAAAACACTCAATCTGTAAATGAGGATGTTACCCTCACATGAATGTTGAGGATTAATCCAGTTTTCTCTGATGAAAGGCACTATGAAAGGGTTAAATATTAAGCTTATTTTTTTTACTGATGTCTTAAAAAAAAATAATGAGCACATCATTGCTAATTATCATGAAGCATAACGTACAGTTCTTCTTCGAGTGCTTAGACTCATAGACTCATAGGTCAGAAGGGACCAATATGATCATCTAGTCTGACCTCCTGCACAAGGCAGGCCACAAAACCCTACCCATACACATTTATAACAACCCCGAACCCATGACTGAGTTATTGAAATCCTCAAAAGTGAGATTTGAAGACCTCAAGCTGCAGGGAATCCATCAGCAAGCGACCCATGCCCCACGCTGCAGAGGAAGGCGAAAAACCTCCGGGGCCTCTGCCAATCCACCCCGAAGGAAAATTCCTTCCCGACCCCAAATATGGCGATCAGCTAAACCCCGAGCATGCGGGCAAGACTCACCAGCCAACACCCAAAAAGGAATTCTCTGCAGTAACTCAGTTCCCATCCCATCCAACATTCCCACAGACCATTAAGCAGACTTATCTGCCGATAATCCAAATCAATTGCTCAAATTAAATT
>ML675620.1:57537500-57549065 GCA_007922155.1 Mesoclemmys tuberculata | reverse complement strand
CTCTTTGTGCCAAGGTCAGTTATAAAAAGGTTAAATAAGGTTGGTCCTAAAACCAATCCTTGAGGGACTCCGCTAGTAACCTCCTTCCAGCCTGACAGTTCACCTTTCAGCACGACCCATGCTTGCTCATGTCCATTCCACTATAGGCTGTGCATGCCTCCATGCATGGTTACCCAGAACTTTTTTTCCCCTTAGCAGATCCCGTAGGGCCGGCTCCAGCGCTCCCTGGAGCCCCGGGCACGTGCCATGGTATACAAGGCGCTGCCGGCCCTACGCCCCCTCAGTCCCTTCTTTCCGCCTGTGACAGTTGCTGGAACTAGCCTTGCTCTCAGCAAGGACTGTTCCCCTTGTTTGGACTAGTTTGATAGTCTAAGTTTGTTCTATTTAATTAAGTGGTTGTTAAGAGTAGTTAGAGATAAGGCAAGTCCCTGCAGGGACTTTGAGTGGCCGGGCCATGCCCCGGTTGCCGTACTTCAAGCTGTGTGCCTCCTGTGAGAAGGCCTTCCTGCTCGGCGACCCCCACGGCTGCTGCCTTAAGTGCTTGGGGGAAGCCCACAGAAAGGGGAAGTGCAAGATCTGTAGGGCTTTCAAACTGAGGACTCTAAAGGACCGAGAAATTCAGTGCTTCACGTGGTGTCTGAGCTAGCCCTCGACCTCGGCAACGAGCATGACTTCAGTATAGAGCGCATTGTCGGCGCTGCCCTCAACTAGGCACCATACAACATCACCAGCACTGAAGAGAAAGAAGCCGTGCACAGAGCGCGGATACTCCATTGCGCCGTCAGTATGGGCAGGGTCAAGTACAGAGATGTGCCAGACCCAGCCCATCGAGACTTCTCCAGTGCCTGCATCTCTAGTCAGGGAGCCTCCCCCAACTCCTGGGAGTGGGAGAGTGCCCTGCCGATGCCAATGACACTGGAGACTCCCTTGTTGGCCTTGCTTACGCAACCTCCACCCCCACTCTGCCAAGTGAGACGGGACAGGTGTCACAGGGGAAACCTGCATTGATTCCCCCAGAATGGTGGAGGAGATACCAGGACCGTCTCTGAGGGTAGAGCAGAGCCGCTCCCCTAGTAGTCGCTCCAGTCGGCATCGTCAAGCCGACCTGCTCTGGCATGGGATGTGGAGTCTCTCTCTTGGCGCTGATGTCAATCCCCAGCACCAGAGGCAGTGCATGCCAGGAGGTGGCACCAGTCAATGTCTGCCAGGCAGCGCTTAGACAGCTCCCGTTCCAGCTCCCTGGCACCGAGGAGTTTGCTTATACCTATACGGTGCAGAACCCGGTCACCGTCGAAGGAACTGGCACCAGTGAGTTCACCTGCACAAAGATGGCGTGGAACCTGGTCATTGGAGAAAGACCCAGCACCGCAGAGTTTGTGGCACAGAACCCGGTCACCTGAGTCCGCCTCGGTACCGAGGAGTTTGGGACGGTGCTGACCTCGGTCACCGAAGATGTCTGCAGAGCTGCAAGGCAAGCAGCAGCGAAAAGCATCGGTACTGAGATGATGCTCGGGTACCTCTAGCTTTTCAGCGTGCACCCCCACTTGTCAACAGTGCTTGTGGTGATGGAGGCAGGCTTCATTGTCCTGGTCGGGGGAGGAGAGGCGTCTGCACATCAGTGTGAAGGGCTTAGTGCCATTCGCCAATTCTTGACAGGCAGAGTGGTGCAGGTGGTGACGGACAACACCACAGTCATGTTTTACATAAACAGGCAGGGGGGAAAACGCTCCTCAGCCCTCTGCGAGGAAGCTATCTGTCTGTGAGACCTTGCTGTGAGGCACAATTTCCACCTGATGGCCTCTCACTTCTCGGGAGTGGGGAACAATGAGGCGGATCTGCCTATTCCCCTCCTGCCCAAGGTCCTGCTGAAAATAAATAGGGACAGGGTGGATGTTATACTCATTGCTCCAGCCTGGCCGAGGCAGCACTGGTTCAGTGATCACACCACCCATGGAGCTCCCGAGGCGACATGACCTTCTATCCCAGGACCACAATCGCCTGTTGCACTTGGACCTGGACTCCCTGCATCTCACGGCTTTGTGAGATGATGGAGGCTCTGTGGCTGATGGAGGGAGAGAGCCTGCTCAGTGCAGATCCAACAAGTCCCGCTTGGCAGCAGGAAGCCTTCTACACAGGTCATGTATCGGGCTAAGTGGAGGCTGTTTCCTGTTGGGTGGAGTCCCAGGGTATTCCGCCCAACCTCTCGCCTGTACAGGCAATCCTGGAGTACCTGCTTCAGCTAAAGCTCCAGGGTCTGCTGCTGGCCTCATTGAAGGTTCACCTGGCAGCCATTTTGGCCTTTCATCAGCCACTAGAGGGGAGATGGCATGGGAGAACAGTCATGTCAGTCAGGTTCCTCAAGGGGGTGGAGAGGCTTTATCTGCAGGTCTGTGACCCGTGCCTCCCTGGGATCTCAAACTGGTCTTCTCAAGACTCACAGGGCTCCCCTTTGAACCTATGGCTTCATGCCCACTGCACATCCTTTCATGGTAGGTAGCCTTCCTGGTGGCCATTACCTCAGCCAGGAGGGTCTCCGTGATTAGGGCCTTGACCTCGGAGCCCACTTATACAGTATTCTGTAAGGACAAGATTCATCTGAGGCTGCATACGGTCTTCCTAGCCAAGGTGGTTTCCCAATTTCATTGTAATCAAGATGTTTTTCTCCCCATGTTTTTTCCTCACGGTTCAGAGGAGGAGAGGAGGTGGCATTCGCTGGACATGAGACAAGCCCTGGCCATCTATATTGAGCACACAAAGCCACTCCAGAAATTGACGTAGCTCTTTGTTGCAGTGGCTGACCAGATGAAAGGCTCACCTGTCTCCACCCCGCACATCTCCTCCTGGATTATATCATGCATCAAGCTCTGCTACAAGCAGGCGAAAGTGCCACTTCCGAGAACCATCACAGTGCCCTCAACCAGAGCTCAAGCCTCGTCTACAGCCTTCCTGGGGAGAGTATCCCTGCAGGACATCTGGAAAGCCACCACCTGCTCATTGGTACATTCCTTCATGTCCTACTACACATCCGTCCAGCAGGGGAGAGAGGATACGGGATTCGGCAAAGCGGTGCTGAGGGCAGCTCAGTGGTAACTCCCACCCACCTCCAAAGGTGTTGTTAGTAACCTATAGTGGAATGGACATGAGCAAGCACCTGAAGAAGAAAACAAGATTACTTACCAGTAACTGATGTTCTTCGAGATGTGTTGCTCGTGTCCATTCCACAACCTACCCTCCGTCCCCGCTGCCAGAGTTGGCAGCAAGAAGAGACTGAGGAGGCATAGGGCCGGCAGTGCCTCATATACCATGGCATGTGCATGGGGCTCCAGGGGGCGCCAGAGCCGGCCCTACGAAATCTGCTATGGGGAAAAAAGTTCCAGGTAACCATGCGCAGAGGCGTGCACACACCTAAAGTAGAATGGACATGAGCAACAGATCTCGAAGAACATCAATTACTGGTAAGTAACCTTGTTTTTTAATTTTTATACAACTACTTTTGCCTAATGTACAGTATTCCTTGATCTGGCTTGGAAATATATTTTTAATTATTTGATTTTGGCCTTAGCTGAATACTTATGTTCCAGTAATGCATGTTCTGACGATTGTTCAGAAAATAAAACTATGGTAAATTTATAACATTTTCAACTACCAGTTGATAGAACAATTTTCATAGAAAATGTTTTAATAATGATATTTAAGTTTCAATAGCTCAACTCATTTTTACAAATCCTGCTATCTTCCTTTAAATGATCCATAAGGATTTTATTTGGTAGTGGAAATAAAATATTTAACAGAAGACAAATTCTTGTATTTCCAGAAACCAGCAACTTATTATTTCACTAGCTGTTTTCTTGCCACTTTCCTAATTTTCAGTAAATAAACCTTGAGTTACACAATGAACTAATTTCTAACAATAGCCTCCCCCTTCTTGTTTTGTAGCGGTAGCTCCATCACCAGGTGGAGGAGTAGTAATGATGCAGCTAAATATACCCAACAATCCTCAGCCTCGAACTCATTCACCTCCTCAGTGGAAACAAAATAAATATTATTGTGATCATCAAAGAGGGCAGAAATCCACAGAGTTTAGCACATTAGACAGTGCCACACAGGTATGATTTTGTTTTTGTTTTTTTCCCCCCGGGACCATTTTTATTATGATTCCTATATTTAAAAAGAGAGAATTCACTTCTGGAGAGGAAGAAAATAAATCCAATACTTGTAAAACGGTAATATTAATGTCGTCATATCCAGGATTTGAATGTTGTAAACATGTGATATAGTTAAGTAGATAACTTTAAGGTCACTGGCTTTTCAGGGACCAATATCTGTGTCATATTTATTCTAGTTACAGCATAGTCCTCAACTAGGTAGTCCTGTCACTTCACCAGCCCAGTCGCCAGCACCCGCTCAACTATCAAGCATGAAAAATCTCCGTCCCACGTTAACACCTCTTTCCATTGTGCCCCAGTTTTCTAGATCTTTTGTCCCCGGTCAAGGTAAGATTTTTTTAGCTAACTGAACTATATAAAAATATACATAAATATTCCAGGTTGTTATATATAATTTTTTTCAATTTTTATCAGTTTTGAGGGTGAATTTTGATTGATTTTTAATGCTTTTTGCCACTGTGTTCACAAATTGCATTCTTTGAATTGTATACAAAATTTAGCTTTGTTTTCATACCCTCCTTTGCCCCAGATAAAACAAAAAAGCTGTGAACTTCATGTTAGCGTTAGGGGGCTATTAGAGCCATGCAGCTCCCTCATAAATAACTTTCAGCACTGTGGAATTGTAAATTTGGGATACATTTTATTTAAAACAAAACAAATTAGTTTTAGATGTTTGCTTAAAGTTTTAAACTAAAACCACAAACCCTAAATACACTGTCACAATGGATGTAAAGTTTAGGGATAGAAAAAGGTCATCCAGTCCTATATGCTATCCATTGCACTAAGTTGGCATGGCATGGTATATGGGAAAGGGGGAGAAAAATGTGGGATAAGGTAAACTGCCTTTTCACCCGATTCTTCATTCTCAATCCATTGATCAAGTGACTACTTACACTGTAAACTCTTTGGATCAGCGTCTGTTATATTTGTACACTTCCTAGCACAATGAGACAGGAGCCTCTAGACACAACCACAGTAGTGCTACTAATAATTGATGTAGAGCTGTTAGGTAGTGACTTCCCATCATTATCGTCAATGGGCCAGAAAATAGAGAGTCCCACCGTCTTTCATTTGGGTCTGCCATGCTCACACAATTAACGTTTTCTCAGAGACATTTTTCTCCTTGTAAAAGACCAAGAGCAGAACCTGCTGCCATCATTTTAATGGAAGAGCAATGAGTATGGAATTTTTGCTGATTAGAGACATAACTATTCTTCTTTCGCATAGCAAGAGAGCTGATTCACAACATTCAAATAACCAAATCTAGCTTAGTGAGCCAATGAATAGCACATAAACCTTTTAGCTACTTAATAAATTGTTATCTGATTAGTTGCTGCTACCTGTCAGACTTGATCTACACTACAAGGTAAAACAGCTTAGATTAACCTAATTATATCAGTGAACACGTTACATTCGTGCTCTGCTACACCAGCTTAATAACTCCACCCACGCGAGAGGCGTAGGGCTTACGTCGGTGTAGTTCGCTTGATGTCGTGTCCCTGTGGACACTGCAGGTTACTTACGTCGGCTGTTTGGCGGTCATTCTTGTCATGGCTCCATGCTAGAGCTGTGTCATTGAAGGGCAGGGGGAGGGCTCCAGCTAGAGCCCAGCTGCCCTGGGTTCCCCACTCCCCAGCAGGCAGCTACTTAGTCACCCAGCTCGGAGGCAGGCTGCTACCTGGGGTCCTGGCTCCCTGCTCCCAGCCGAGCTGCCCTCCCAATTCCCTGTTTCCTGTTGGGAGCCCAGCTGCACTAAGGCTCCCCACCAGGACCCAGGGTGCTGCCCCAAGCCTCCCAGCTTCCTGCTCCCTGCTGCCCTGAGGCTCTTGGCTCCCTGCTCCCTACTGTGAGCATGGCAGCTGCTGGGGCTTTCAGCTCCCCACTGGGAACATGGCAGCCGCCGAGCTAGGAGCCTGAGGCAGGGAGCAGTCATGTTCCTGGCACAGATTGGGTAGCCAGGAGTGCAGGGCAGCTCCCAGCAGGGAGCTTTGGGGAAGTGAGAAGCCAGGAGCCTGGGAGGAGTAGCACATGGAGCTGAGGAAACAAAGCTCAGTCCCTCACGCTGCCCTTCTTAAGGCAGTGGAAACTTGTCTGGTGAGGACATGCAGCGCCGACAGAAGAAGGGCAGTGTGGAGATACATCCACCACAGTGGGTTAAAGTTGACCTAACACAGGTCACCTTAAGTTTTTAGTATAGACATGCCCTGAGACACTGAAGGCTAGACGCAGCTCCAAAATTATGGGTGTGATACATGGGAAAAGTTTGCAGGCAGAAAAAGAAATTCTTTATTGGCTCCTTTTTAAGAAATAAATGTTGTTTGTTTTATTTTTTAAGATAGTCTATACACTGGCCACTTTTCCTAGTAAATCGCATGTGTTCACTAACTTTTACATAAATGTTAGACTGCCTGTTGTCAATCGTGTGTCTCAACTTCCTTAGTCCCTTTAAGATTTCTATTCAGTCAACTTAAGGATCCCTCAAGTGGATGGAGATTTCAAGGTGCACATGGTGTTGGGCAGGGTGGAATTGTGCATATGCGATTTCATAGAATCCTAGAAGATGGGGGTTGGAAGGGACCTCAGGAGGTCATCTAGTCCAGTGGTTCCCAACCTTTTGAGTGAAAACTCCACTTGCTAATACTAGGTAAAACACGTCCCTTCCCCCTCCTCTTCCCCTCCCCCCCCCACACACGCACACACACAAGTGGGCCATAAACACACACAACCCCTATAAACACATATAATGATGATAATTATATCACTAAATTACATTAATAATAAATCCTTGAGTAAGAAACTAAGCCTTCCCTGACGCTGCCATCACCGCAAGCCACGTGTGGCCCTGCCTCTTCCCGTCCTTCATGGAGGGAGGGTAATGGAGGCAGCGGGTGCTGGTGGGCTGGCTGTGGCTGTTCCAGGCCCCCACTGGCACAGGATTATTTGCTCCAGCTGGGCGCCCAGCTGGCTTGGGGCTGGGGAGGGGCTTCTCTTCAACTCTGGCCAGTGTGGAGTTCAGGGCTGCTGCTCCTCTCCGGCCTGCGCAGGGATCAGGGCACTAAATGACCTCAGTATTACTGAAGCCTCATGGACCCCCTGTAATTGTTGGTGTCATCCCCTCCCTTCCCCCCTCCCCCCGTGTCCCCCACATCCCAGGTTGGGAACTTTTAATCTAGTCCAACCCCCTGCTCAAAGCAGGACCAACCCCAACTCAATCATCGCAGCAAAGGTTTTGTCAAGCTGCACCTTAAAATCTTCAAGGATGGAGATTCCACCACCTCCCTAGGTAACCCATTCCAGTGCTTCACCACCCTCCTAGTGAAAAGATTTTTCCTAATATCCAACCTAGACCTCCCCCACTGCAACTTGAGACCATTGCTCTTTGTTCTGTCATCTACTACCACTGAGACCAGCCGAGCTCCATCTTCCCTAGAACCCCTTTCAGGTAGTTAAAGTCTGCTATCAAATTCCCCCCTCATTCTTCTCTTCTGCAGACTAAACATAGTTACCTCAGCCTCTCCTCCTAAGTCCTGTGCTCCAGCCCTCTAATCATTTTGTTGCCCTCCACTGGACTCTCTCCAATTTGTCCACGTCCTGTCTGTAGTGGGTGGCCCAAAACTGGACACGCTGAATATCTGAAACTCTGCAACAAGTTTTAACCTTATTCAAACTCTCTGGGGAGATTTGAATATAGATGAGACTATGGCAGAGAAACCAGGGGACAAAAGTACTTCCTATAACTTTTTAAAATACATTTTTAAATGTAAAAAGCCTGTTACTTTTGAACTTGTTAGTTTTATATGATCAGTCCATTATTTCCGTACAAGTTTACCTTTGTCTGGTGAATTCTTGAAGTGCTTTTTCTCTTAAGATGCCAATTCTTGTATTCTTTCTGATAATAGCTACATTACATTTATTTCCTTGTACACATTCATTCCACTTTGCATACCATATTTGTGAGGTGTAGGCTGCTAAGAGCATTTAGAGAAAGCTTTTATATTAAACCAAGAAAAAGCATTAAGACTATTTTTCTCATCTTCAGGAGATGCCAGATACCCATTGCTTGGCCAGCCACTGCAATATAACCCTCAACCTTTACTACATGGACATGTAACAGGCCAACAGGTATGAACAAGTGCCAGCTTGAAGTATGTCTACACCATATTAGTCTGTACCACCTTGGCATAAATTCTAATGCAGTGCTTTTTAACCAGTGATCTGCAGACCCCAGGGGGTCTACAGACTATGCCTACAATTTCCAAAGGGGTCCAGACTTCCATTCAATTTTTTTTAGGAGTTAGCAAACGAAAAAGTTGAAACCACTGTTCTAATGCATACCAGCATGTTGTGCACTAACTGGCCCACATGTACCTTGCCAGCATGCATGTGTGTTAATGTATTACTGTTTGAAACAGAACTACATTAATGTGCACTAGGGAACATTTAGTGTGCACCAGCAGGAACTACATGGGCCAATTAGTGCGTGAGAGAGTGGTGCACATTAGAATTTTATACTCCATTTGGTGTGAAGTAATGATCCGTGTAGACACATCTTTACCAGTATTGGGGAAAACAATCCAAGGCTGCAGCTGTAAGAATCACAAATGAAGGAAATGTACTTTTGCATTGGAAATGTAACTTACTTTTTGGAAGTAACTTAATTTTTGGAAGAGATAGGAGCTTTTCTCATAAGTCAGTTTTTATTCTGTGTTGATACCTTGGGTTTTTGCAGTGTACAGCAGTGATGGGGATAGGCAACATATTCAGAAATTGCCATTCATATTAAAATTAAATTTCCAAAAAGCTGAGGTCAAACAGAAGAGTCACTGTTGAAAAATACAAGATACTTGTTGCTTAATATGTATAGCCAATTAATTCTGACAACACTTGCAGTTCAGGATAAAAAAAATGTTCAAGCGATTAGATAACCAAGCTCAGACGATTTATTTTCTGTAGGCAAAATAGTACAGTACAGGAAAAAAAAAGTTAGTACAACACCAATCCTTCTGGGAAGCTTGTTCTCAGTGTTCAAGTTCTTCTTACATAGTTGTGCTCCTCAAAACTACCTCAGTTGACAATGGGGTTATCATCTAAGATTCCACCTACCAATTTCAACTTGTTTTCATGGTACCATGGTGTACCCCTTCTATCTTTAGTTTTCGAACATACCATTCCAAACTAGTTAGCCCACAAAAACATTCCATACCTGTACCAGGGCAGAACCCTTAGGGAAACTGTCAAAGGCAAGACTATCTGCCTATGCCAAATGTAATTGCACTGCTACAAGGTATTGTGGGATACTTAGAGTGAAAGAGCAAGTATAATACAATTTGTCATCATTACCCAACTTACGTTCACTATACCATATTAAAACCATGCACATAATACCTGTTATCATGGTGTATGAGACACCTAACATGTATGTTTTGGCTAACGTGCTGCTTTCACCTTTCCCTCCTCTTTGCCTCATACCAGGGACTGAACGTGCTTTTGTGCAATAGTTCTAGGCCCAGGAATGACACTGGATCCAGAAATCTACCCCTTTTATACTATCGTAATGTAGAGTACTAGCTACAGCCCCCCTGCACAGTCCTTCATAACTGCTAACCCTTCTTTGTAACTTTAATATTACAAATGTAATCATTCTAACCATGTGGTTTGTCTGATCTCAGTGTCAACCTGGAAACAGACATGGAAACAGAGGAAGGAAACCAGCTAAGAAGGCTGCTTCAGCAGATCTCGGTGCAGGGGAACCAGGTATGTAATCATTGGGTGGTGCTGCACTCTCAGGGAACTGTTGAATCAAAAACTGAAGCAGTAAGCTTGCATTATTCTAATGTATTTATTGTATTATTCAGACCTGTGTTAGGGAATGGTCCTGTCTGGTGCCTGCTGCAGAATTGGGTGCATGACCCAGAGCACTGGATGTTAATGGGTGTCTGTGCATGGGATGCAGAAGTATAGGAGTTGCCTACGTTGGTGGTGTAATACCTGTGGAGGAAGGGCAGAAGCGTCCCAGCAGAGAGGAGGTAGTCTGGGGCCATAGGGATTTCAACAGAGTGACAAAGGATTCTATCAGGGTGTGATGTCTAGAAAATACCTGTATGTAGAGTGCAGCAAAATAGTGTGCAAGGACCTCTGCAGGGAGTGTCTATTGGGGCTAGTTACATGGGATCTCTTAAAGGTGTAGCAGTATGAAAGGTGCCTGTAGGGGTGCAGCAGTGTCAATGAATATCTCTTTGGACGCATAGGAGGTTGTCTGAAGATTTGCAGAAAAATGGAGGTCTGTGCGATGGCATCAGTATGTGAGGCTTGCAGCAGAAGGGAACAGGAGCTCCAAAGTACAAAAGTTGGTACAAATTAATGAGTGAGATAAGGTAGGAGGAGGGAGGGATGAAGCGTATGAAAGGGAAAGGTGAGAATGAAACAGTAACTGGACAAAAAAAGAAGACCGCAAACCCAGGGAAAGATGGGGATGGACGAAAAGAAGAAACTACTAATCAAAAAATAAAATAAAATAAAGAGACACAGGAAGAGAAAATCAAAGTATACAGTAGACAGAAAAAATCATAGAAAAGATCAGGGAAAAGAAAAGCAAGGAAGACACATTAAGTCAAATTATTTAATGTTAAAAGTTGATACCAAACTATTTTTAAACTACATGTTTAATATAATACAAAATTCTTCCATAACTACCCTTCACTTACCAGAACTGTGAATGTAATATCTAAATTTGGTCCTGATTTACTCATTTTTCCTAACATAAATCAGAAAGCAGGGCATTTCTTCCAATAAATATGAAGGATGGAACAAAGGTACAATCTCTCTCCACTGTGCAGTCCATAGGCAACAAGTGCTATCCAATAAATGGGGCAGGGCAGGAGCATGGCCAGAATGCTAGGACTGTATTTTGCGGACTGTTCAATATCTATTTTTGGCTTGCCAGCTAGGCCCTGAAAGGAGATCTGGAGGGAGAGTTCATTTTGACTGAACAAGATCAGGTGCACAAGGGGGGAACTAACCGTTTCCACCCCAGCTGGCAATATTGGCTCTTTGACAACATGTATAGAACAAACTCTGACTGTGACACCTTGGACAAAGTTCCCCCGTTTATTTGTGAAATGGATGCTGTGAGGTCTAAATTGTGTAAATCATTTTGAAATCCTCAGGTGAATGATATTATTGTGATGGCAGAGAATTATTTTTTGTATTACCCCCCAACTCTTTTAGTCAATCAGTTGAGTACAGAAGGGAGCTTGGCTTCTTTCCCTAGGCAACTATGAGAGAAGATAGCCAAAGCTGTGTTTTCCTGTAAGTTTTACATTGCTGTGAGTGAAGCAAGTCAAGTCTCTCACTGTCCCATGTTTTTATTGCAACCATATATTTTATCCTGTTAAAAGAT